>JARYHS010012519.1:77166990-77579265 GCA_031002005.1 Vandiemenella viatica
TTAAGGTATCTGGGCATCGAAAGGTCCCCGGTTCGAATCCTTGTCTTTGTGGTGATATTCAAAAGCACTTACCTCGACCTTCACCTCTGGCATAGCTTGATGTTTAATGTGAAGTACGTCAGCACGTTTCCTTGGTTCGGATTCCACGTTAATCTGTGGGTTTCCTTTACCCGGTAGGATTGCTGCGTTAGGTTAAGGTGGCTACGAGGGAGGCGAAATACGCAGCCAATAGAAACTCCATTACCGGGTAATTACAACCATACGGAATTACTATTTTTAGTATAACATAGGAGGCAGTAAGACATCAGATAAAGTCTATTTCCTTAGTTACTCTGCTTTTCTCTAAATGCGGCTGAAAAATATTGCTGTCTTTGAGAGTTTAGTTAAACGCGTCAATAACAATTTCTTGAACATGAATAACATTCTAAACTTAAGCGTTTAATGGCATCCGTTACCACTTTTATTAGTAAATTTCAATAATTTATTAAATCAAAATAACAGCAAAAACCTCGGAAATTTGGGAGTTACGAGCACGATGGCTGCGACAAGAAAGCATTTTATGCATACTTCTACACAAAATGACATGTATCCGCAATCTATTGGCTGGTGGTTACTACCAATAAATTGGATGTTGAACAAATATGTGAGGAATTCATAGGTAAAAAATAAAACGTTTAACAGGAGAGAGGTAAAACAAAGGCATAATATTAAATTGTTATAGTTTTAAAATCACCTTTAATTATTTAACTTGACAAGATGTAAAGATGTAAGTTGAGGGAGCAAAAAGAAAGCAGGTGAAAAGGTTTAATGAAGAAATCGTAAGTGGAAAGTGAACATATTGATGTTCTTCTGGAAAGGCTGCAGAATGGAATAGTTAGGCTCCGTTCTCCTTGAAGATATTTTTTTTTTTTTTCGCGAATTGGAAGCTTTTGAAACAGAAGTTTCTTTCGCTGGCACTTAGTACTGAGTAATTATTCTTATTACGCGTAATTACTACATTACCACAGTTTTACGTTTTTACTGTCTTTATCTTGCTGTAAGTGACTTTTAGAAAAGTAGGGATTTAAGCAATGTTGCTTTTTATGCAAGTGAAGAAATTTACTTTGTTTGACATCTTTCTAACAAAGAATACGTAGTGGTCGCCACCAGTCTGAATATTCTGTAGGACTTTTAGATAGGTTTTATGCAAAGAAGACATCGTAATATTAGATAGGCACATAGAAACTTATTTTTAAACTTTAATTTAAACTAGTTTGTATAATAACTTAAATTTTTTCCAATACAATTTAGTGTAACAGGTTTGAAGAAGTTTTATAATTAAAATAAATGCTTTGTATTGTAAACTGCATTTCTTGAGAAGAGCTGCATGTTATCACTCGATTTATCAGATAACTGGAGAAATAAACAAAATAAAAAGTGATCACCAAAAATATTAATGAGAGGTAGTTTCTTATTTAACTGATCAATTGTCTTACTCACAACGTAGAAATGCAGTCATAGAGGATACGCATATTAAACACACGCGAATTTCAATGAATCCAACATTGGGCTAAAATTTAAAATAGTCGTGGAGAAAAAATGACAGATTGGCACGACTAGAATTAATTCCAAAGTGCTGACAGTAAGCGGGGAATTCTGGATTAACGACACTACTTGGAGGCCATTTAAGGACACGATAAAATTAAATGCCACGAGCTGTTTATAACTCATAAAGACGGATGTAAAAGCAAAGATGGGCTACTTCACTTGATCGCTGTTCCTGCTAACCTTAGTGCAAATGAAACGTCATTGCTCATTTCAAGAGATGTCTTACTGTAATGGTTCTAGGTTTTAGGGCAATGATTTTCCTTGTTAACTTTCTTATTCACGAATCTCGTTTACTTGTCGGTGGAGACAAGAGACCTTGATATTTTAAATTTAATTAACTGTAAGATAAGGAACTAGCAACTATTACAATCAGATATCTTAGAAGACCGAAGATTTATTTTTAATATAATATGGTCTTTGGAACCATTCACCCAGATACCAGTATTATTAATAATGCACTCGAAGTATCAAAAAATGTTCTAAGTAATAATTTACTATTCGGTATATAAAAAAAAACAAGCACCAATACGGTAGACCGGACACAAACAGGCATCCGTTGTAATGTTATACCAGTGCACAATTCTTTACGCCGCTGCGGTTGAACAGACATTATTTTATTTAAATGTGAAGAAAATACTTTTATTTACAATTCATTATTTTAGTTTAGATACTGATGACATTTAACTTTTGTTAACTTTTTCGAGCATACGGCTAACCACAGTCAGTATTTCTATTTTTTTCAACGTGTATCTCAAGTCAACAGATGTATTATTGTTCTGCATATTACGGATAACACACGGTGAACGAAAAGCTTAATTAAAATGACCCATGCCCAAGACCGAACTCGGACCGGCAACCGTCGGAACGTTTGGCCAACACTCCAGTTGTAAGGTCCCCTCTTCCTGTATTTAGGTTTAGGTGTATTTAATCTGCCCGTCTTCAAGCCGTAATCTAAGCTGCAGAAGCCGGCAGATTATTTCCATTCACAGTTCAGAAACAAATAAATATCTAGACAACGAATTCTTTGAAGTAACACTCGAAAACACTTTTTATTTATATTCACAAGGGTCAAAACACACTTCTTACATTCCTTTTATTCAACGACTTGTCCTCATCCATACCCTCGCCATATTTTCTTTGTCTTCTCGTCCAAAGATATACATTATCATAGATAACCATTGTCCATAGATATTCTGGCACTTTAATATACGTTTATCTTTATCATAACAATTTAACACATTTGTATACACAACACAAGCAAGACTAATGTTTAATTAACTTTTAACAAAAATTATTCACAAAAATTAAAGTGTAAGGACTTTGTCACCTTACACAGTCCATCCACTATTAAGACCAGTTATTACCTTCTACCTTATCAAATGAAAGCTGACGATCCACCGTCTCTGAAAATGTTTCAGTTTTTCACCAGCTACTGATTCATTAATAATTTACGATTTTATGAGGTCTCCTAATGATTAGGGTAAAACTCTAACGATCGTTCTGGAGTTTAAAATTTTAACAAAAAGTAAATGTGTTTATCAAATTTTAGTCTTCAATAGACATGTTTTTTCTACAGATAATAATGCGTATCATTAAGTGTAAAATTTAGTGATTTGTATAGTCGCGAAAATTCTTTTATTTGTAAATAATCTTTTGTATTAATAACGTTTCTACATTTAACTTTTATAGTGAATCCATTTTCAAAATAAATTAGGGTAGGGAACACTCAGCACGCAAGAAAACTCGCACTTGACACAGTCATGTTGGTAGTGGTTAGCAAGTATACTCTTCATGTTCTAATACTGAAGGGAAAGAAAAATGAATGAAACAATTCAAGCGTTCTCGCCTCGCATTCGGGAGGACGGCGTTTCGAATCCCCGTCCGGGCATCCAGATTTGGGTTTTTCCATGGTTTCCCCAAATCACTCCAGGCAAATGCCGGGATGCTTCCTTCAAAAGGCCATGGCCGAATTCCTTCCCATTCCTTGCCTCCATCCTTGCCCCCCATCCTTTCCCGTCTCTAAAGACCTCGATGTTAAAAAGAGACGTAAAGCAGTTAAAAAAAGAAACAATTCATCAGAACAATTCACCATGAAAATGGAGTCTTACTATGAAAAATATAACAAGTAAAATCATCCGTTCATCACTATAAATATGCGAGATTGAACTACCTTTGCTAAACTGCTGACATGATTCAACTTTTTTTTTTTTTTTGTTGACAAATGATTTCCTTAGTTATTTTCGACAACTTCTCATAGGCAATACAGTAACTCGAAAAAAACAAACGATTCTTGTTATTTCTTCTGTCTGCAAGTTTCACGTTAAACATTAACCACGTTGGAAACAGCTCTTAGACATAAAATTTCTAAAGCGATAAAGGATAAATTATGTTTCCATTTTACAGCCTTCAAATCCACTCCAATTCTCGAGTAGAAAGTTAAGTAACATTCAATTTTTTTTTTTGTTGCTCATTCATTCTACCTCAGTAACAACCCTTCTGACTTTTCGCAGCGGTAAGGAGGTAAAAGTTTCTTCAGATTTATTTCTCTTCCATGGTTATTATTTTCAGCGAGCCCTATAGTTGGACTAAATCGTTACGAAACTTGGTAACAGGGCCTCAGTTAAATTGGGAATGATTCGACTTTAATTATCAGAAACGTCTGGGACCACTTGCTCGTCTGAACTCCCAAACTTGCCCCACTCAAAGTCTTCCTGCTTCCTCGGCAGTAATTAATGCAGCCTTGGCTGGAGGGGCAACGATCGCAGCGCCGTGATGTTCTGCGGCAGTTCCGAAAACCTATTCTTCATCCTGGATACGGTTCTCCGGTTGCGAGCATTACAGTAATGTTAGCAACAATAAAATCCAATTCATTCAACAAAAAGAAATTAAGGACAAATAACAGGGTTGGAATTTAATTTTTGAGCTCTAGTAACTATTATACGAGAATTAAATAAATTATTACACCATATTAACGTGAATCAAAATGGCTGGACTTAAATTTCGCTGTAGAAATATCCTGACAAAACGTTTTAAGAAAAAAGTTAGCCTTTTAATTATGTCTTGAGGTAAATGTCGTAAGGCATATTTTCTATAAATCTGAAAAATGTAAAATTCAAGAATGCACTATTAACAAAAAGCACTAATGTTGGTATTCTGTTACCAGTCTAAACTAAAGTTAGCAGGTATTAGATTGAAGCCTCAACATTTTTTCACAGTTTTAATTAATATAACTTCTATCCTACTTGTTAATAGTTTAAAGCTATTTTAGCAAGTTTAAACTGATTATTATCATCGGTGAATCATTAAAACTGAGATAGAACATTACGGAATAGAGTGGTACATGTGTTACATGTGATTGTATACATTAATTACCTCACTGGCTACGTTCATGTATGATTTGCCTTGTTTCGTTACTAAAAAAGAAGTTGTTATTGAAGAACACATGTCGCATTATGTTAAGCCTGCTTGCTGTTATCCTGCTGCTAATAGAATTAATGATAAGATAAAGGAAGCAACAAAATAATTGTGCCGTAGGAAAAGTAAAAAAGGCGAAATTGACTATGTTAACTGACGACTTATCAGATATTGTTTTGATACATAAGGAAAAAGAAAGTAGTGTAGCTGAAATTTCTCGAATTGTAACTGGTGAAACCACTCTCTTTCCCGACTTGTCTTCGTTGTTAATTATTGGGTATATACGTTTAATTTTTTTCTACCTTTGTAGGTTTTAATTGCAATTTGAAATTAAAGGAAGTTTGTTTAGATTTTTGTGTTTATATACAAATGAACCTGATTAAGTGATTGGGATTGTTGTTACGAGATCACTGGCAGATATCTCCGCAGGGAGATGATGTTACCGAGAGTGGTGGTGTAACGGTTAGCGTTCTCACCTCGCATTCGGGAGGATCGGTTCGAATAACCGTCCGGGCATCCAGATGTGGGTTTTCCATGATTTCCCAAATCACTCCAGGCAAATGCCGGGATGCTTCCTTCAAAAAGGCCATGGCCAATTCCATGCCCTCCATCCTTTCCCGTCTGTAATGACCTCGCTGTTAAGAGACGTTAAGCAGTTAAAAAAAAAGAAGTGATGATGTTGAAAGGTAAGGAAATAAGTATAGCATTATTGGCCAGCATAATTTAGTGGGTAGTTCGGCCCCCTAGGAAGTTTCAAATTGCCGCACAATCTACCTATTTCTTTGCTACCTCAATTTAATAAGGTAATTATGTCGATCCAGAAACAAACAGCATCCTAATGTTTACCATATAAAGTAAAGCTTTTGCGAGAGGTGAAAGTCAGTTTAAGTGCCCATAAAATATCTGACAAAACTAGTATCCGAGCCAGACGCCTAACCAAGATAGATACGACACCTCTCAACTGAAATTTCATCAGTCTGAATGTTTGCTACTGTCGTTCTAATATGAGCTACTGCACTATTATTACAGATATTGCTTTCAGATTTATAATGTAGTTACGAGTAGACGAATCTAGTAGTTTTTAATGTAATGCCTTCTGTAGTACAGCGCCAGAATGGTTCGTTTGGACCGTTGGAAGAACCCAGCAGAAGCAGTGATGTGAACGAGGCAATTATCGACGACACTCTATATTCTCACGAACGTTATGACCCATTATCAGCAAGCTGTGTGTGACGTGCATCGTGCTTTAACCACCCTAGTATAAATATTGCGGCTTCATTAACTGATGTCCTCTTGAAAGAACTGTATTTCTGATTTTAAATGACTGTAAAAATGTAGGTAATTTATAGCAACGAACTGTAGTCTGCAAGTGCTCGTTTCCGAGTTTATGTTTCTCGTTTGCAGCCACTTACTTATGTGGGCGTCGTTGATGGCTGATAAGGCCGTTCCTGGCGTACAATAATCACCTGCACACTTTGCACCTAATAGTGAATGGCGGAAGTGGTAGGGATGGTCGATTTTTCTTCTTCCTATAACGAGCTCCTACTGCCTGTCTTCGTTGCTCTCTTCAAAAGTAGGTAGGCTCCCCGTTTAGCACTGATGAGAGACAAGGTTTTTTCATTATTTTCATCAAACCAGTTTGGTCATTTCTTTTTGTCGTAGCTAATTACTTTCTCTGCAGATTATGTAATGATACTTCGAAGGATGGTACAGTATTAGTAACTGCGTATTTAACTGAATTTGAACCGTTTAGGTTGGAATACGTGGTGTGATGCCAATACGTCTTAGATGGCGATCACGCATATCCGAAATTTCCCGTTGGCGCATACCCTATAGACCTTTAATATTTTCTTGAATAACACAAAATTATTTAATGTAGCTTAAACTTTATCGGTTAATAAGATTATTAAATATGTGCGTTAAGAATGGTTAAGTCAGTCTTGCCAACCGTCCACAATCCTCATTACCATTTAATGTCTGTTCAGTAATCTTGTATTTAAAGATGTATTCTCGAGGCAAAAATGGCTCAACCCAGCATTATGTAAAATGCCCAGGAAATAGTCGTAACAACACAATTAGAATGGCTGGCATACCTGTTATGGTATTGCAAGTTGAGCATGACGGTGCCTTGTTGCATCCAGCCGCTAATGGCTAGGAATATACTGTACATAGAATACTGAAACAATGATTGGACAACACATTTTTTTTCTACTTTTTATGAAATTTAACACCTTATTCGTTAATCGCACCCAAGATCGGTTAGATTTGGTGTATTTTTGAGCAATAATCTCCAAGAATTATTTTGACAAATCTGTATGTTATGTTAAACACCACTGTCAAATTTATATAAAAAATAAATCACGTAATTCAAATATCCCATGAAATGTTTTCAATCCCCAAGATACAGAATTTAACAAAACGCCACCACTCAGTTAATTTATAAATTATTAACTGTGTCTTAATGCCATAAGAAGATCGACTTTTACAATAGCCCAAGACCAATCTGATAAGTATCTTATTACCCTAGAATTTTAATCTAGTGGGCATAGGTACTAGTTGTAGACTTTGAGACATGTACGGTAAAAGAATATGACAATGTCGTAATAAAAATTGTGTGAACAGTTTCATTTGTGAGTTGGGGTAGTCCAGTAGGTACCCCTAAGAACGTTTCCATGGTGACCAGCATGTGAAGTGTTTTGAAACCGATGCAAGTGGGGGCTCAATCTGTGAGTGGACCAATGTCCCCACCACTTTCCTCCCTCCCAACCTGACCCTCATGAATAAGTGATGGCAATTCGAGTGGTCTGGCCAGCACTGTACACGGGATACAATGTCCTACTATAATGTCCAGTCTGTCGCTCAGAGAGCTAAAAGAGGATAGCGCATTCACTGCTGCACGGCCTTCGTTCTCCTCGACATTGTGCCTCTAATAATTCCGACTGTACCCTTTTTTAATCGGAAATTTTAGAGCACTTTAATTGTAAACACAGATTTTGACTGAGATTTCCAGGTATGTTTAATAGTTTCCGCAATTACATATTCATTCGTCTGACTGATGTCACAGGATAAAACATTGGCAGCCAGCGGTTAGGAAATTAAAAATGAATTGTAACTACTCTCAAAAATCAAGAAATAGCTGTAAAAAAATTCCTTCATCTCCCCCCCCCCCCAAGCGATATGCTAAAAACATTATTCTCGTATGCCAATGTAATCTGGTTGATGCCTGTCATCTTAATTCTTCCACATGGACCGATCATGGTAGGCATTAACAATCAGTCTTTGCATTCCGGAGGAAACGGCTTCAAATCTGTGTCCAGCCATAGAGATTTATGTTCTCCGTAGTTTTTCGAAATTATTCCACTTAAATGTTTCCTTCAATAGGATATGGCCGAATTCCTTTCCGCTTCTTGACCCCCCCCAAATACTTTCCCGACTCTAATGCCCTAGACGATGATGAGCCTGTAAGCCTGAACGAAATAATAATAAAAAAAAATCCGCATGATTTTTAGTACAATTAAACGGACATTGTATCATTGAATCTACTAACCGTATGAAACTTAAAAATTTATCCATTGCATCACAGGAATACATGAACTAATTTGTAAGTAGAGTTTACAGTCTGTCTATACGGTCATAATAATCAGTTTCGTTTATAGTTAAATTTTTGAATTTTTTTAACTTGGTTCCAGGTACCTTACAAGGAGATCAGAAGCATATTTCTTGTGATTTCAAATCATCTAGTTTTTAGACACAGAACTTGACAAGTATGAGCGAGCAGTTAGTCTGAAAAAGGAACTTACTTTCAATAGGAGTTTTATATTGTTTCTTTATATCGTGTGAGGAATAAATGCTTATCACACGATATCAAACTGTCGAGAACCATAATTAGATCACGAGATGATATTCGGATGACGCTCAGTTCCTAAATGTAAGGTGCTATTATTTTTTTTTTTTAGTAATTGCAAGCAAAGTTAGCTTTCTCTTATATAGGTAGGTAAATTTTCTTTAAAACCATAAAAATAAAATATTTTTTTATTTTCAATAACCTAATTCATAGTAAGCACTTTTACAGCTATTTTATACGCCAAATTCTATATTAGTATTTTACTTCTATGTTTTCAGTCTAACGACTGGTTTGGGCCATCATAAATATATTCCTATTCGAAGATAATCTATTCAAAACCTAACCTACGACCTTATTTATCTCCTTAACATTTTTTACTCTTTGTCTTCCTCTAAAATTTCTTCTTAAGACTGTTTCCTTCACAAACAAATTAATCAGTTCTGTATTTTTTTAAAGGCTTTTCTTTCTGTGAGCCTCTTCACAAAACTTATTTCCTCTCCTATCATTTACTAACCATGTTGATTTCTTATTCAATCTCTGCATTTAATTTTAAACAACCTCATACCACTTTTCACATGCCTCAGCTATCATTATTTCCAGTATTTCTAAAAATAAAATATTGTGAGTCATACATACACTTTTAGAAACGTCTTTTTGACATTAGTTCTATGTTAGGTTAACACCAAAAGATATGTCTTTCCAAAGAGGCACTGTATATCGTCGTAGTATATCACCTTGCAAATCTATGCTAATAATACTCGGTGTCATAATATTATCTAATTTTAAACATTATTACCTTCGAAATTTTTTTCAACAGTGATCAAGATAGATGCTTTAGGACAAGCGTTTAACTGCTATCTCAACGACATCTGAAATTACATGTTTTTTGGAAGGTTGCTTCTAGTTCAGATATCGGATATTTACAGCTGCAATTGTGTCTCTAGTATGTGGAGTGTGATGCGCTGTCACAAACATTAAAATTCAACATAAATAAATAAAAGTGTGGTGCTTAAGCTGTAGGGCAAATGTCTATATACTGGAGGAAATAACATTGGCTTCATTTATAACTGTAAGAACTGGGTCAATAAGCAGACATGTTCGCACTGACTCCTAGTTTACGGCTTCTGCATTGTCCGATTTCAAAGGATAGCTAGCCTCGCGTCATCAAACTCTGTTTTACTGCGGACACACATCACCAACATTTTATGCGCCACTGTAACAACGACAAGGACAGTCGCTTCCTGATATGCAGACAGACACTGCGGCTTCAACAACACAAAAACTGCTCCCCTTTTGTGGCAGCACCGGAGGGGTTTGTGACGCTGTTGGCCATTGTTTTGTATCGGCAGGGTTGGCAGTAATGAGGAATGTACACGCGTGATACCGGAGCCTATTGTGCAGGCTAGCCAACACGAAGGTACAGGGGGCGCATTTGTCAAATGGCGCCCTGCCCTCACAGCATTGTCCCGTTTGTTGTCAGCGCCTTCTGCCAGGCCGCTGGGAAATTACGGGGGGAAACGCATTGCGAAATGTTGCTAGTAGCAAATTCCAACCACCAGATGAAACAGCGTGAATCTGACTCTCATCTTGACAGACTAATTCGGTAAATATCTTCAACCAGAGATACCGAAAACATTAAATATCTTTGATTACTGTAAAGGAACCATTTGTTGGCTACCGTTAAGAAAACGTGAGTTGCCAAAAAAGGGAGGGGGGAATTATTAAAATCTAAAATAATTCCTGAAAATGAAAATTACATATAATAATGATGCTATAAGGGGATCTAATAGGTTACTAACTAGAACCATGAATTTCAGACACAAAATAAAACCTCATTTATTGAGTCTTATGGCCTTACAAGGTCGGGTAGTAATTAACGTTACGTTAAACACAATTAGATCAGCAAAAACAAGCAATACCCGACGTTTACAATTCGCCGGAGTAAGCAAACAAAACTGAATGAAATATCTCAAACAAGTAATAAAAACAGCAAAGTTAACATTGAAATAACATGGCAACACAGGCCATCAAATTGAAGCTAACATTTTACTGTACAAAGGAAAATCCCAAGGGGCGCCGTATAAAGTGAATGAAAAGCATCAAAATTGAATTAACAAACAGCAAGATGCTTAAGAAAAAAAAATTGAATCGAAATATAAATTCAGCTAGCTCAGAATTTAAGTGGCGGGAGCAGAGTCTTAACCCAGGCGTCGCTTAAGGGCACATAAGTCTGTTAAAATCCACTGGATAGTGACCGTCGTTTCTGGTACATTACCATAGAATCATCGCCGTGATGGTGAGCGACAAACACAATGCCACTGCAGCAATGGAAGCTAAAGAAGCGGCTACGACCGCGTTATTAGCATAACTTCCAAATAATGGCAAGCACGCCACTCAACATCTCGCTTTCCCAAAGCAAGAAATGATCAACCACAATGATCATCAGAGAGCGTGCCGGCTGGCACGTCTATTCACCAGCTCGTCTTGGACCCAAGTCACGTCCGTTCATCAGCTCGTCTTGGACAGAAGTCACGTCCGTTCATCAGCTCGTCTTGGACAGAAGTGATCTCTAAAATGGCTCCTTCTTCTTCCTCGGCTAGTTGCTCGCCACATGTAAAAGAACTCCACGAAATTAGTATTGTAGACCCCAATAAATGTTCAGGATTGGCTATCTACACATTTCCGTCGTCACGTGTTTAATATCATGCGTCGCATTCGCCGCCTCCTTCGCGCGTTTCCTACGTGGCCTTCGGGGTAGTAGCGGGGTAGGGGATAGGTCACCGCCCGATTTCGAACGGGACTCAAGCCGGGCTGTCCCGGCGCCATCGCGTCGCCTCGCCTGCTCCATTGTTCCTCTCTCAACCGCCGAAATGGCAGTTTCTAGCCTTCGATATTCAGCCCTTCTGAGCCACGCGTTTACAGAAAAATTGATTTACAATAAAATATACCTTTGGCCGCCCTGGTTTTACATACATTTAACCTATCCAGACAACCCTCATTATTTACAATTAATTACACGTTGCAAGACTAAATAATTAATAAATTTGAATATAATAAAAAAAGGAATTATGAATATAATTAATAATAATTTAATTATATTCATTGTGGGTGACGCTGTCACACCACATTACGTATATGGTAAAGTTAGTCTGCCCTTAAATATCACGCTATATCCAACGTTACTTCATTGTACCCCAGTTTTTCCTTAAAGTTTTCAACCGGATATGTTGCTCATATTTACATTTTTTAAGCATCAGCTTAAAGTGACCTACTTTTTATGTTTTTAATATTTTTGTAGTTTAATTCTTTTATTACAACCTTTTTTTTTTTTGGATATATACCTTTCTCTTATCTAAATACGCGTCTAAATCAGTATTCAGTATACAGTTTAATTTCATGCATATCAGGGAAATAATTTTATCGAAATTATTCCAACGGTTGAATGAATGGTATTTATATGTGAGTGTAAGCTTCCACGGCGAATAAATGACCACAAATATTCTCGGGTTTGCGACCGACCACAGCTAGGCTCCGGCAGTTAAGCAACGCGGAGCGTGGTTAGCACTTGTATGAGTGATCGCCTTTTACGACCAATCACAGTGAAGCGGAACTGCGAGCATCGTGAGGTTGCTAAGCGACACCAGTAAACGCCTGGTATTCGTAACGTCAAGATCGCAGGTACATAATTGACTGATGATGGCTGCTAAGCTAGTTGCCGAAAGCTTGTCGCTTTTTAATAAAATCCGGTTGCAAACCCGAGAAGATTTGTTGTGAACGCTATTAAGTTTTTAGGCTTCTGTTATTATTTACTTTTGATACGTTCATGATAAAGAAACAAACGAACTTTCTCTGCCAATGTTACTTCATATAATTGCCGCAGAAGGAATTTTGGATTTACACAATTTTTGAAGTACTTTCTGTGGCACTGTTGTATTTGAGATCACACAGCCTTCTAACTACTTATTTTTGCCAGCCAATGTCAATATAATAGTTACAAAACTATGAACATAATTTCTTAAGTTAAAGCCAATCTACAACAGAACAAAAATCACGAAAGAAAATTGAGATGAATTTTAGTAATCATGTCCAATCTGGATTTAATTAGTAGTTAGTCGTATCCAGTAACAATATTTAATTGGAATCGCAAGACTGAGGTTAAATTTAGACGTTCAAGAATGGAGCAATAGTAAAAATGACGCCTATTAAGATGAACACAAACTAGAGATGATGGAATAAATACGTAATATTTACGATGCAGCAGGAAGAGGAATGGGAAAAGAAAGGAGTGTTTGCTTATAACCCCACAATTAATTAAAACTTTCTTAAATTTTAGTAAATATTCTAGAATGTTAGAGGTAGAGGATACGTTTAATATTCTGAACACGTTTTTATGACAATCGCACTACTATTGTCTTTTCATTTGGTAATATTAATAGCTATGATGATATTTTTTCACTGTCGCATTAGGATAGTCACCCATCATGATGTTTATAGGTCTAATAGTGGCGCAGTTACACTCTCTGTTGGACAATATCTTTGACCGTTTGTTGGCAACACTTCTGTCACTCATTCCCGTTGTAACGTTCCCACCCGTCCTGCTAATTAAATTCCGGCTACTTTATTAATTATTTATTATCGGACCTCTTAGCCGAAGATTGACTTGCATTCTTTTCATCATTATCACCTGGTGACGGGGTCGGGGGGAGACAATCACAAAGAAATAAAGTATATGGATAATTATGAATCTCACAAAATTAAATTTGTGTTCTGATCATTCACATTCATACATAGGTCTATAATTGAAATAGGAACACGATTAGGCAAGTCCCTATAGTTCTCCTGATTTTTAACACATGGAAATCAAACACTTTCCCTTAAGAGTTCTATGTTTCTTACACCATAACTTGTAGCGAGAGTGAGCCTTCAGAACAGAGAGAGAAAAAATTTGTCTTACATCATATTGGCAGGCAAGCGGCGTGGATAGTCATCAACAGTTCGATCACATCGCCAACTGAGCACAGACGGAACAACACATCTAGTAGAACTGAACAAGAATGAGGGCCCCTGGTCCCATTGTGAGGCCTTATACAGGGCGTTCGCCGGAAAACGCTACCCTCCCAGTCTGTTGCCGTCGGCAACTTGCTCGGTCAGTGGAGCCAGCAGTTCCCGCCACACGGCACCGTGAATCACCGCACTGTTTAACACCTCCGCTGCCCCAACAGTGCAGTGCAGTGACCCTTATATTGTTAAGAACGGTTTCTTTGCATTGTAGCTAGTTTGTGACTTCAGTCTCTTATTAATCAGTGTTGTGAATAAACGTTTCTTTGCGGTTTGGCTGGTTTGGGGCTTCATACTCTTATTAATCTGTACCGTGTTTGAGTGTGAGTAAAATTATGGTACGTTACAGTTTGCAACAAAGAATATTTTTCTACGATACATATGTGAAGAAGAAGTCGTTTAAAAAGTGTCGCAGTAAATTTCGTCGCGAATTTCCTGGCGCTTTACTGCCAGCTAAATCAACAATTCTGCGTCTGGTTAAAAAAGTAAGAGAAACGGGTTCATTTTTTAACAAAAAGAGACTGTCGGTCAACCGTATTCTCACAGAGGAGAAAATTGTCGATATTGCTTTTCGACTAGAACAGTCACCCAAAAAATCATTAAGTCAGTTAGGGCAGCGTGTGTCTCGAAATATGTTCAGAAGATGTGAAATGTGCATTACACAAGAGGGTCAACACTTCCAGCATCTTTTATAAGGTAAGCTGATGAATTACGTCACATTTAAATGCTTAGCACACAAGTTTATGAAGTTTATGAAGCGTAATTATTATGAAATAGTCCGCGGCCGACGGTCGAACAATGCCGGAAGCTGGCCGCTCGCTCGCCGGGAGCAGTTTCTTCCTTGTAGCGCTAAAAGTGGGTTGTGTTTCCCGGCGAACGCCCTGTATAATACGCACCTAACGGGATTCGGGTGGGTGAACTTCTTCTGGGGGGAGTACTACCAACATTGGATTCTTACTTCCCCGTTGGTGGGAGGACCATCTCTGCCAAATGGGAGACACAGAGTTCCACCGATCCTACCCCACCCGAGAGGTAACTTTGTGGGTGGCTACAATACCATCATATCCTCGCCAAACTCTGGGCGGAAGCAAGGTGTCCGAATTTTTTTCCTGCATGGCTTAGCCGCCATGACAGTATCTGTAGCCACTTGAAAAAATCTTAGAATAAAAAAAGCTATTCGCCTCACTGTCGCTAACTAATTGGAATTACTTAATCCTATCCTTGTCCTAATTAAATGCTACTTCTTAAAGTTCCTAATTATGGCTCCAAATGTCTTGTGACATCACACCGTTACGCAGTTAGATGAAATCACTCCGCATCTAACTCTCCGGAACACGTTTCACTTTTATTTAAAATAAAGAGTAAATTATTTTCCACCGCTGTAACTGAGTTGGCCGAACGGTTAAGGATGAAGACAGAGAAAACATGAGAGTGGTTGTGTGCAACAAGGAGAGTTTCCCCAGCAGCGCCTGCAGTGAAGACGCATGCGGCTTAATATAGGGCCGAGAGGAGATCCTGTATTCTGGAACGCGAGGCATCCGGGACGGGGCCGTCTGTATCCTAACTTCTCAATAAATATCCCGCCCACAAGTTGAGACTCCATAGGCTTTATTCTTAGGACGTAAGTTCACTAGAGTCGCCTCCAAAAATGTCTCGCTATATACTCGAAAATATATTTAAAAAATTTCAACGACTTAAAAGTAATTCAACCATCTATACTGGTAACTTCCAATGCAAGTGAGAGACTATGAAAAGGATTTTAAAATTAATTATTTGTTTATTTAATCTTCTGTGTTAATGTAACACAGTTTTTGCTATTGTGCTACTAAATTCGAGAGCTCCTCCACTATTCTAAGAGCGATTACTATGAAAGGAGGAATGTTTCAAGGTGTTGCATATTGCTAGTTAATGAGAGACGCTGCATATATCGCCAGACGTAACAAATTGTTGACAATGAGGACATTAGAGGCAGGAGTTTGTACATGGAACGGAAACGAATCATTTCTCTAGAGCAATTTCGAGACAACAAACTCTGGGTAGTCGAATTTCAGATCTTACACGAGTCCTACGGTACCTCAAGTATGATCGTTAACCGTTAAGCAACTACGGGAGCTTATGAGATTTTCATTGTCATATCGTGTGATGTATATAAATGTAACACTTTGGGACGTGCACTTTAGGAGAACAGGTCTGCTGAAGTCATTAACAAAATATCATAAAGATTACTAAGAAAGTTGTAATCCATAAAATCTCACTTCCATAATGATTTAATAAAGTGTAAACTGTGTCAATTAATTTCAGGTCGTATATGGGAAACCAACTAAATATTTTTTTCTTCTCTTAACTTACAAACTATAATAGATGAAAGTATTTCTCGTTTCTCTTTGTTTAAACGAAACATTTAGTGGATATTGAGGACAAATTTCATGTTCCTAGAAAATAGAATTTTAGATATACCTCTAGCAACAAAACTGAACTAAAATCTATAATATCACAAACAGATTTTAAATTCCTGAATACTATCGTTTTGGTGATAGCCCTGATTACAAAAAATAGTCCAAAATTGACTACTACCAACTCCAGCGATAGATGTTTTCTGATAATTGGTCCCTTTTATTTCAATGTAACTCCGCTATTATATAATTGCGCAAAATTTTAAATATGATATCCAGTTTCGGGTAAACGAAAGACAACGGAGTGTCATCAATAATGCTACGTTTTCAGTTTGGTACGAAACACTAAAAACGAAGAAAGAAATTCTGGAATGGTTTTCTAGAAACAAAAAACTTCTCTCCTGGTTACAGATGCATCGGTTATTTCACCATATTTACTAATAATGCTGGTTTTATGTAACTGATGTCAAAATGAAGCTGTTTTTCTTCAGTTGTTGAAAAAGAATTATTAATTTTAGTAGGTTTGTTGTTGAAATACGACCCTACAAATATTTGGAAGTCAACAAAAGTTTATAAAGTGATTCCCGCTGTATCGACTTATCAAAACGTATAAACACCTACAAACAGAAGTAGTTTGTTACAATTAAAATAACCGGAAACCGAAATCAACAAGATTTTAGATCACAGTTTATTTGCAAAAATATTTTAAAAAATTTCCTGATTAGCGAAGTTTATACATGCTGCAACACTGCAAAAAAATTGAAAAAAAAAATATTCTAAGCTGTCGAAATCAGCACGTGATGACAGTTTCACTATGCTCTCTGATACCCCGAGACAATTAAAAAGTGGGAGAGTTGGCTTTAGGTAATCCACCCAGCTGGTTCTTAAACCATTACACGCACTGGGGAATGAGTGTAAATCACCTTTTAATTACCGCAGCCCTCTCTGCGGCGGCACCTCGGCAAGGAGCATTAGCGGCTCGGGGGGGGGGGGGGGGGGCACGTCCCGAGGGTGCTCACGTTCTCTCTCGAAATCCGCGGACGTGGGAAAGCGCGAGGTGGGGTGAGTGCAGCAGGTAATAGCGGCCAGCCGAGGGGTGCATACGAAACCTGGGTGTCCGCTCCATCAGTTCGTCAATTAGGACTGATTAACTGGCCGAGGCCGCCATCCTAAATAATACACGCACTGTGCACTGCCAGCGGCGCTGCCACCTGCGGGCTCTGCGCCGCGGGTTGCTAGGCTCACAGGGGCGCTTAGATTTCTCGCACCGACGATTAATAGGATTGTGATTCAATTATGTGATCGCTACACGCAAATATAATTGCTTATTGAACTTAGACACTGCTGGTCGCTCTCGATAAATGTAAGATGGTATGAAACACTGATGAGCACCAAGTAAAGATCATTTTTGTTTTTTGAAGAGAAAAAAATGAGAGTTTTTGGTTCGTTTAATGTTTACACAAAACATATTGCAAATTTCATTTTTGAGGTAGCGATACATATATATTACTTTTCGCATGTAGGTAATTTCTAAAAATATTTGTATCTTATGTATCTGTCGTCCTGTGTGCGTAAATCTAACGTTTATAAATAAACAACGCCGAGAAAGATTACATTCATTTATAATCTAACGATTATTTGCCACTGCGAAGCTCCTGGTTTTACTAGCCACACCGAAGATTTTAATGACAATAAAGCGCCATTACCATAGACACTGAGAAGAGTACCAGGATCTGGTTCAGTTCTTACATAGCAAGAAACGTCATTTTGATGATTTTCGTAATCGACGAATAAATTATCCGATTCGGGTACGACGACATTTTAAGGAGGTGGAATCGTCTTATTGTAATTACTATAAATTTCATTCCTCGATTTCATTAAAAATCTATAGCACGAGTTATGCTATTCTGCTTGCCAAGGACAGCCGAAAATAGTGCTACAACTTCGTGTCTAAATAATAGCTTCATTTTTCGCGATGGTATTCATTTAAAAGTGGACAGTTAAATTAAATAGTAACTTTTACCGCGTACTTTTTACTGAACTAAAACAGTTGACAGGCTTTACCAGCTTTCGGGGATTGCACCACCCCGTATTCGCAGAGAAGTGGCTGCGAACAAGGAGAGGAAAAAAGTAGAACGGGAAAGCGCTCACCCACTACACGGTCATACACCACCAGCCCAGAGACTCAATTCTAGAAAAATCTTCCTGAGAATATCGCAGGAACTAATTGGGTCACCTGAAAAGGTAAAAGTACAGTTTTGGAAAATGAAGCTCCCTAACATCTCGGGACCACTGACAGTTGGAGTGCGCTTGCCACCTGGTCACCCGGTCCTTAAACCGATTGCGAACAGGAGTGGGCAGGTCCAAGGAAAATCTAGTGAAATGGGGTTGTACTGGTGCTACCAGTATTAAGTGCGAATGTGGTGAGGACCAAACGATGAACCATATGTTCGACTGCCCTATGTGCCCATTATCCTGCAGCAAAGATGACCTCTATCGAGCAACACCGAATGCATTTGATGTTGCGAAGTACTGGGCGAAATGTGTTTAAAGCTGTTAATATGTACAATGTATTTAACTGCGTATTTGATGTGTATGATTCGAGAATAATAATAATTATATAGTCCCACAGATGAACGGATTCTCAAGCGACATTTTTCTGATAATACTTCCAAGAATTTTCTCTATTATCTGCGTGATTAGAATGTTTTACTCAGCTTGATGTAGTCTGAAAAATGGAGGACGTATGTTGTATTTTACCTCATTATTGTATCATAAAGCTTCAGTCGTAGGAGATGGTAATCGATAAGAAGAACTTCATATAATGACATATAATTTTCGCTATTACAATTAAAATGTTGCGAGCAGGGAATCTTTTGAAATAAGAGATTCGTATTACTTTTGATCGCTCATTAACGTATTTTAGTAGACTGTATAAGTCATATGAATTCAACTTTTGGAAATACGACAATGATTTAAAGCCATCCTGCAAAATGTTCTGATTCTGGGAAACAGTACAGTAGGTGTGTCTAATAAGTAAATGTAGCTGTGTTAATGTAAACCAAAAAACGTTAAGTCACCAAGGACTCTTCGAAAATCAAAGGCGGCGAGAATGAGTGGGCTGTAAGGTGAGTGTCGTAAGCCAGTGTTGGTATTTCTGTAAGACTGTTGTAAGGTTTGCTACATCCCGTGTGAGCGGGCGCTACGACGGACGCATGTGAAGCGGACAGAGCACGCCCGCCTGATGTTTACCTTTCCCCGCATTCCCGGCACGCGCTAATTTATGTACACAGCTAAGCAGTCCCGTACAGTATGTGGACAGAGCACGGCAGGTCAGACCTGACAGCTGTGGAGGACAGCTCAACATCTGCAGTTTACCTTACTTTATGTCGTACCAGGTGCTTTACCAATCCTTTCGGCTGTTAAGATTTTTAAGAAACTGCGGTTAAAACAGTGTTTAAAATCCGGATTCCTAGTTTTTTACTACTATTTAATCCCTATCTTATCATTAAGTTTAACCAGTAATACTAAAATAGTAACTTACAAATTACTTCCTCTACTTAGTTTTGTTTCATAGACGGATTCAAACACATAATTAGTAAAGCAACGGCCTAAATATTCACTACATTATTTAGACGGAAAGGGTTAGAAAAATCATTAATAATTACGCGTATAATGTCGAATTATTAGTGCCGTCGTCAGCTTGTTTCCTTACAGGATCTAATAAAAAGCAAAATGCGCTGAAGATGGACAAAACGGAAGCTCACATTTGATGACTTGTATTGTTCCAGTAACAAAACAGGAATTAACAATAGGTATAATTTACATCATACATATAACAGTTATTATTCTGCTGAACTAATTAATGACTTATTCACGTGTGGTAATGTGTACTGCGTCTCTTATCCTAATAAGTTTGTGGTTATAATATTTCCTTATTTTCGGAGGAGAAAACGGTTATTTTCACCTGTTTGACAAACTTATCTACGAATACTGTTTGTCTGCATTACTCGAAAAACTGAATCTTTAGCAAATATGGCCACGGAAACCTACGACTTCATTCTGAAGGATCACCAAAACATTCTATCTGGGGTTCTTCCACCCAAAAATTCAAATTTATAAATTTCTCGCAATGTTATTTCACATTACATTACATTTTTGTTTCATACTATTGAAAGAATAAATTGGCATCAGGATTTTTTTTCTGAGACTGCGGGGAATTCTCTTTCTTGTTTCCCTTTTGTGACCCACTGTGTTAGTGTTTTAAACGTATTTTTGCTATATCCTTGCCGATCTCTCCCTGCCATATAGTTTCTGTACCATTGTCTCAATAGTCGTCTCCAGAATCTAGTTTCTAGGAGTTTAGAATACTATTTCTATTATCGAATCTTTTATGATTAATCTATATTTTTTGTTTTATTCAGTCTTTTTATTAATTTAGCATCCATCACAGTGATAAGCTACTCGTTTAATGACTGTAACTGGATATTCAGTACTGTCATCAATTAACAATATTTCCCTTTATTCACTTCTTCTTTCACAGGTTGCTGCCTTGGTCACCAGGGGTTTTACCTTTTCCCAAAGGTTACTGATGATCTTGACTGAATTAGATAGTTCTCTAAATGACAACACGCAAGTCGCTTTTAAATTAATGTTTATTTTTCGTCGTGATCCCTAAGATAATATAAGCACCAGACTTCTCCAAAGACACATAGAAATATTCCAGCGATTAAACGTTCAGACAACGACTGACAACTAACTTTTTCGGCTCTGCTGCTCCTTTATATAAACGATACAGAAAATTCCAGAAGAACACAAAAATAGCCCTTCCGATGTTTCTCGAACGGCGACAATGCAGCTAACAATCAAAACCACATTAAAACAATAAGAATTAATACAAAATCAATCACAATCATCATAGAATTACGGAAATAAAAATTAAAAATATTTACAGGTATTTACCACAGAAATTATCAACATAAATCAGTTCATATCACTCAGAATTATCCTCCAAAAATAGTGGCTCACCTCAACAATTAGAAACTTTTAATTAATGTCTCATGCATAATACTGTCCTTGAACATATTGAATACATTTACACAGTTTCTCTCCATAAAACAATGTCCATTTACACAAATTAGCAATTAATTTGGAAAAAACTTATGCAATTTTCTAGGTCGAAGATTTTGTTTTGTAGGTGTATGACCCCTGATATAGACCATCATGTGTGTTTCTACTTGTGTTGTATACAGTTAGCCTCTATAGAAAATCTGTATGTTCTGTTTCCGTTATCGCGGAGCCTCTGGGGTGGCGCAGTTTTGGCAGGTGCAGTGTTTTGCTTTGAGGGCACTGAACAGAGCCCTGCAGCCGCGTCGATCGATCTAACGACTATATTACACGCTGTTTGTCTTTGATACATTCCCCGATAGGCGGCGGAGCTCATGAGCAGCGCAAATATGGGCCGCGCCGCTCCGCACAGCTTCTCCGTCTTATCAAATTTGCATTAGAGGCAAACATCGCCGTCGGCGTCAAAGATCGCGGGACTCTAACAGGCAGCTTGCAAAGACTCTCGTAACCTGTCCTGTACTGGACAGCGTGTGTACCGCAATATCTGGACTTATGTAGAAGGAAAGCGAATACGAGGCTAACTTAAATGGACAGCATTTTTAATAAATCCAGAAAATCACTGCAGAAATCATTTAAAATAACTGAAGTGCAGCTGCTGTTAAAAAGCTATAGTATTGTACACTGATTAGGAGGCGTCCATTAATTACGTGAAGTTAAATAGGGGGGGGGACGGGGGGGGGGCCGCGGCGAAAACTCACGAAACCTCACCAAGGGGGAGGGGGGAATCAACGGAAATCTCACGTGAGGTTTTAAAATTCTTGTATAGAGGTAGAGTAAAAAAAAAAGTTTACAAATGACGCGAAGGTCGATTTTAGGGGGGTAAAAACCGGCTTTAGGGGGGTACAACCACCCTTGGCAGCATGAGACCTAAAAAAAAAAGTCTCAGAAAGTTGCGAGGCCCATTCGTAAGGGGGGGGGGTGTCAAAATCTCACTTCATTTTACAGTGGGGTGGGGGGAGGGGGGTCCGACCAAATCTCACGAAGTCTCACCAGAAGGGGGGTCCAGAATTCCGGAAAAACACCTCACGTTATTAATGGACGCCCCCTTACTGAGGTTACATTAAATAACTTATGTGTTATATAATGTTGGGAAAATAAAGTAGGGTATTGAGCACCCATTATACCGTAATAACTACACAGTTTCATAGAAGAATTTATTAGGAAACATTAAACAATCTCAACTATTCTTGTGATTGTCATTTCTTATAACAGTCTACTTAATGTTAGCTCTCTGGTTGGTATCCTAAAAAATAGCGCAATCATGAGGTAACTCAGTTCATCTAGAAAGAACTTTATTTAAGAAAAAAGTTGTTTATTGTTCAAGAGATTTGGTTTGTTAAAACTTAATAAACAGTTTAAGACCTTACTCAAACTCACTCGTCAGGGTTGCCGCACACTTGATCGGGGAGCCAAAACAAGCCCATGTCCCCGGTTAACGGCCGTCCTGACTGCGACTTTTAGACGGTTTTACACAGCCATCAAGGCGAATGCCTGGATGGTCTACAATATCCGCGCATTCGGAAGGAGGCCGGTTCGAATTCCCGTCCGGAAATCCTGATTTGGGTTTTCCATGGTTTCCCCAAATCACTCCAGGCGAATGCCGGGATGCTTCGTTCAAAAGGCCATGGCCGAATTCCTTCCCGTTCCTTGTCCCCAATCCCATCTCGCCTCTAATGACCTCAACGTTTACGATGTGTAAAGCCATGGGTAAAAAAAAATCCAATTTCCGTTTAATAAACTAAAAATACACTTATCACACATGGAAAATAGTTAAAAATTTCTCAGACACATGGAAAACTTTACTTTCTCCATTACTTTGTAGTACGTAGTGGGTATGTATAATATGTTTGACGTCAGCAAGGGCAAGAGGCTGTAAAATGAAAAGCTTCAATTTTGACCATGAGTAAATCTGGGAAAGGCAGCGTACCCTTAATGTCGGGAAAAGATACGGAAGAAGTCCTTTCTCAAATGAATAAAGAACACATCAATAGTTTTCGTCACTTCTATACCACCTCTACAAATTATCACATCAAGTTCACTCGCGCCGGCCTCAGTAGCGTATGGTTTAGAGTAGTGGCCCCACGCGCCGAAGGTCGCCGGTTCGAGTCCGGCCGTGGGCATGGGTGTTAAGTGTTATATGTGAGTTTGCTTGTCGCGTCCATCCTGTGGTGTGTCTAGAATTACTTGAAAGATAATAAACACACGGAGAAACTGAAAAACACTGGATGAACTGAACTCATACTTGAGCTGGCTGTATGGCCTAAGAAAGCCAAATGCTACTGAAAAAAAAAAAAAAAAAACACTTCGCTCAAAAAAACACTTCGCTCCCAAAAAAACAAAAAGAACACAAATAGTCATTGAATTCTTGACTCCGCTTTTTGCAAAATATTTGACGTTGAGCCCTAAACAGTTCTTTCTAGTTTCCTACGTTATCTTCCGTCAGCGCACTAGCCATGTAGATTAAGATCCCTATCTAACACCTGTTCTGTTTACGAGATCTTCTTCTCTCAACTTAATAAATCCTCTCCGCTTCATACACCGAAGTAACTCTAACATTATGTCTCTAAATTACACTCCCGTGTCTCGTATATCCAGCGTGACTATTGACTTAAGACTCATGAAAAACTGTGCATAATTGTTTCTCGAACCGTCTGACGAAAACTGTTTCAAGAATGTCACTCACTGGCGTGACAACTAATAAAAACCGTTTTCCGTTTACCCCTCTCCACTCTCCTGGCGTTACATACTTTTGGGAAAATTCTCGTCATTATTCGAATATGTCGTAATGTTCTGAACTGATGTCGTTTTCAACCACTCTCATAGATGAAATGATGGAACATTTCGTCATTCTTGCTCGTTTTTGCACAATGTCTCTACGCTTTTAAAGGTGACACCCTACTCTGCAAATGACTCCACAACTCACATTTGTAAAGCCCTTTTGGCGTTACTCGTTACATGCTTAGATATCAGATATTACACAGTTTATTGAGCTTATTAAATGGGACAAGGAAGGCAGTGTGAAAATTAACGAAAAAATTTGTTGTTAATTTACTAGAAAAAATTCCATCAGGAGTATTTAAGATCAAGAGCGCATAACTGCTGGGGATAGTGGAACTGGAGCATGACAATGTTGTCAGTTGTGCTCAGAGCCAAATGAGATTCATTGCTATTATATCGCTGTACAGTGTAAAAGAAGAGAAAATAGATGTATCAAAACCTCTAAAAATTATGGTGAGTGTGACGAAAACTGTAAATAATGGAATTACGTTCCCATTGAATTTATTGCAATCTGGTACGACGCCAGATTGAAATATTAACTAGGTCTGCTGTACTTTATAAATATATGATTTCCAAGATGGAACCGTGTATTGATTTCGGATTTATTAGCATTAGTTATTTTTACGTCCTTATCATGACTAAACTTCTCTCTGCCACTCGTCGAATGCGTAGATTAACAATAAAATCCGATTTTTTTTGTATCTCCAACGAGCCTGGAAACGAACCTTATATTATATCTTTGCCATAGATTTCAATGTTACTGTTTAAGATGTTGTCTATCCGTCAGTTTCCCATACACATACAATGACACACTTGTCATCTTCAATGCCAATTTTAAAGTTTGTATCATGGGCGGAAAAAAAAAATCAGGAACTTTCTTTCGGATGATACTATGTTTTCTAAGTTTTCTATAGGTATTACTCTTACAGCACCCTATTCGTACGTGATAACGAAGAGTATTATTAAGCTTGATATATACTGTATGTGTAAGATCCTAAAATCCTTTTACAGGGGATGTACCAACACATCTACCTACACAGCTATTCATATATGGTAATACAGTATATGTATAAAAAATAGAGCATTCTGGCCTTTGTATTTAGTAACGGCACTGTACCTTGACATTATTGCTTGCCCGGTTTCGTCTCTCGAACATAAAGAATAGAAAAGCAGAAATCCATACAAAACATTTTCCACTGAACGGATATAATTTTAATCACATCGATAGTGACACTATTTTGCTTCCTAAAAATGTGCAACAGGAATACTGAAGGTACGTTTCCACGTTGACAGGACGATCGCTGCGCCATCTGTCTACAACTTTCCACTTATCTGACAGACGAAATTACAGTTCTAATTGGTTACTCTGCTTACCGTGTAACAACATTCATACTCTCGTTATCTGTGAAAACTAAACTCAACCGAAAGTAACAGTTAAAGAAATGGAAATGACTGCGACTAAAAGTTTGGGTCGTTGCTGCAGTGTGCACATTCCTGTGCAGTTTTGGTGGCGCTGGCAACGCCGCGCCTGCCGCGGCGCGGGGGAATCAAAGATTGATACGGGGCCGGGGCGCCATCCATCATGGCTCCCGCGCAGGCGCGCCACCCCTCCGCCGCTAACTCAATTAGGGCGCCCACGGCTGCCAACCGACCGACTGGTCGCTCCAAACTGGAGGGCAATCTCAGCTCCGGCGCTAAGCCGCACGTCTTAAACGCCACAATCCGGTACTGTACTATTTCCTCAGCATTACTTTGACACGGAATTAAACTATATCATAGAGACGAAACAGTTATCATTTTTTTTTCTTTGTTGTAAAAACGGTAAAAAAAATTCGCCGTAAGTTTGGAATTTTGCTGGCCTCGGTAGCGTAGGGGCTAGAGTACTGGCCCCGCTTGCCGAATGTCGCCGGTTCGAGTCCGGCCAAGGGCAGGGGTGTTTTAAGTGTTGTGCATGTGATGCATTGTCCGTCCTATTGACTCCACACTTAGAAGCTACAATATACTGGAGAAACTGATTCACTAGAAGATATCTGATATTCACATTGAGCTGGCTGTATGGCCTTAGTTGCCGAATGCCATTTTTTTTTTTAAAGTTTTTTTTTAAAGTCAAGCAAGACCACAGATTAAACAATTTACAGTGGTTTATGAGTATATCGCTTTGTCTGTACGTATGGCGTGTTTATGTGGCCATTTTTATGGCAAGTATCTTCTCCGCATATTCAAAGTAAACAGCGTGTACCCTTTCTCTGCTGCAATTCAAAAACAGTATTTTTGTAGTTTTCCAATCTCAACAGCAGTAATGAAAATCATCAGTTGCTGCGTCAAAGTATTAAATTCACAAAATAAATTATGTATTATGTAATTATTAGTTGTTACCCGCGACTTCGTACGCGTGGACTTAGAATTTCATTGCCATATTAGTCCCAATCAACACAGATTAGGCATAATATGATAGGAAAGCCACCACTAAATCTTTCTACCGCTGAACCAGTCTCATGAAGAGAAACAATTTCCAAAATATTTAAATACAGAAAAAACTGAGGGCAGCTTTATGTTGGCTTGGTCTTTTCTTCTTTTTCCAGCATAAGCACCAATTCTTAGGTTCTAATAACTTTAGCTGCTCGTGCTTTTCTAGAGTTACACCTTAGGCTAGGTTTACGTCAGTATGGCATGTCAGAAAAGAAGACAAAATAAACTGGTGCCTGAAACTTTTAGGCAGACACAAAGTAATAGAAAGTGCAGAGCAAATCGATATTTATACCAAATAATAAGTTTTGTCTCTAAACCAAACTTATTAACAAATCATACACTAACAGACTGCGCGAGCAGCACAGCTTGAACAACCAACGTAACATTACAGACTAACACACGCATCCGTCTGTCTGTCGCCATTCTATAAGTTATTCATACCGAAAAAATGTCTTGTCTCCTTCCCAGACAGACACAGTTTCTTTCGCATTTATAATATTAGTATGGATGTATGCTCTTATAGAAAAAGTCACCTACAGTAAAGTAATTTATCAAACTTAGATCCATTACCATTAAAAGAAAATATTTCTCTAATAATTACTTCTTTAAGTTTTAGTTTAAAAGTTTGTTGCCGATAAAAGTGCATTATATGTTGGTAATCGCCTTTATCAGTGTATCTCAGTGTGTGCGTTGAGGAGATGCACAATGGATTAGACAAGTATTTTCTGGCAGAGTTAAGTCCTGGACCCCACGTACAGGCTGTCTTTATTGCGGTTTTTAGTCGAGTTTCCGCAATCGCCAATGTGAATACCGGAACGATTCCCAATACCCACTTCATAAACTACAC
Source organism: Vandiemenella viatica (assembly GCA_031002005.1). Classification (NCBI taxonomy): domain Eukaryota; kingdom Metazoa; phylum Arthropoda; class Insecta; order Orthoptera; family Morabidae; genus Vandiemenella; species Vandiemenella viatica. The sequence goes on from JARYHS010012519.1 coordinate 77,194,508, forward strand.
ATTACACAAATAAAAATACACTTATCACACACAGAAGATAGTTACACGTTTCGTAGACAATTGTCGACACGAATTCCTCTCCCCACGCCCCTCCTCACCAGGAGGCGTCGGGCTCAGCAACAAGCCGACCAGATCTCAACATGTCGCAACCTGATAAAGCCGACCCTGCAATAGAGGGATAGGTGCAAGGAAGAAGATGAAGAATCACCTTTATCTCACACGTAAAAAACTTGACCAGCCGCACGGTTGGGTTCGTTAAGTTACTATTATAGCTCCAGGAGTTCGACACAGGGTTTGCTAATTAATTCTCGGAAACAATTAATTTTTGTAATCCCAGACTTGGCGAGGAATGCAGGGAAGGTGGTGGTGAAGATTACCTAATCACCAGATTGCGTACTTAAGTTTAAAGGAGAATGTATGGAGAGTCCGCCTTTCGGAAGAGTAGGCTCTTTTTTTTGCTGATGTTCTTGTGTTCCTGGCACCGACACCTTTGAAGTCCTGGCTAGGGTTTTAATAATTCTATGTTTTTTTCTAAAAAAAACGAGTTTCTTGTTTTGCCCACTCCTTGTTTCATCTCCAAAACAAATACTTAAATACTATACACTTACAAACATACGCCTTCACAGTCATTCTCCCATAAAATACAGATTGTTTTTTTTTTACTTCGAGGTCGTTGACGTCGAGGTCGTTAGAGGCGGTGAAAGTCTAGGGGCAAGGAACGGGAAGAAATTCGGCCATGGCCTAATTAAAGGAACCATCCAGGCATTCACCTGGAGTGATATGGGGAAATCACTTATCCACTGCAGAATTCAAGAAGAAATCAGCCTATTTTAAAATGGCTCTAGGACTTGTCAATTAGGGCAAACCACATGTGGTTATTCGTAAGAAATTAGCATCAATTTTTAGAATTTCAGGTACCGATTTCCGTAGCACTAGATTCATACGGAGATGCCTGCGCCACTTTGCCAGAGTAGAGATGCGGGAATTAGCAGCGAAGGGCTGTCTAGATGGCACGCTCTCCCATTTAACAGTGTCTTAAATACACGGCTCCACAATTTATAGAGACTACCTGGCTGGCACGGGGATCGGCTTAGCGGATTAGCCGTGTTCCCGGAGCTGATAGTCAGCCAGCCGATAACTTAAGGCCCGCCTGTTAGCGTTAATACTACGCGGAACAACAGCTATCGGTTTCAAGGAACATTTTATGTCAAGCAGTAGACTTGACAATTTATGGTGTTATCACTTAACATTTAAAGAGTGGTTCTTTACTCTTCTGACGAACACTGAGTTTCGTCCCCAGTTTACAAGCCTCGCCGAAGAGTTCGATTCATATTCCTGGCTGTCTATAGTGACTCCTCCCTTGTTTAGTTTTAAATCTATAGACCCGTGTGCGATACCTTGATATGTGGCAACTATTAATATGGGACACTGTTGTGCCTTATTATTAATTCCTTTATACATACTAGATTTAACATCTCTGATCACTTACTTTAATACTACATTCTTGCACATTACTTATATTACTTATGTTGTCTCCCATTTATGTACGCTTCTAATGCTGCCTTTATAATTCGCGTCTTTACGTCTAATAAATTAGTGTCTGTGCTTTACGCTGTTCCTTCTGCTTCATTCTAGCTAGGAGCTTCGTCTTTACTAACTTCATCCGTCGAGTAAAGACTTTCCCAGTGAGATAATTATATTATATCCATTCAAGTTTTTTCCCCAAAATTCTTCTAAATTTCGCGTAATGCCAACCGAAAGATTATTCAGCTTCAAATCGGATACCAACGCACACATTTTTACAAGCGATTTTCCGATCTAACAGCTGACTACTTCAATGTATATCCTATAAATACTGAGTGGCAATGCTAGAACATTTTTTTTCAGTAAATCGGTTACCGAATCTGATACAAGTAATTTCGGTCATATTTAGATGAATAGTTTTATCACAGTTTGAATGGATCAGAAATTATTATTACACTAACCCGTACCCGCGACTTCGTACACGTGGATTAAGAATTTTTTTGCCAGAATTAAATATACAAAGTTGCTAACGAAGGATTGGTCCCAAACAATATAGAGTAGGAATAATATTACAGGAAAGCTATCACTATATCATTGTACCGTCGAACCTGTCTCTTGAAGAGAATCAATTTCCAACATATTTCTATCGCCATTCGATAAGGTCTCAAAATTTCGTGCCTACAACTGTTAATCATACTGGAAAAAATATCCTGTGCCCTTCATACAGATTTCCTTATAAAATTGCATCACAACGATATAGCCATTTCGTCGTCAAAACGTAACAAAAAGATGGAGAGTTACTTCCGTATTTATAATAACATTACTTTGGTTCACACTCACACACTGACTGCGAACAACTCCTGAGGGATCATTATACCGTAAAAAAGTGTACACCTACAACATTGCAAGACTACCTACGATTTGCCTCGCATTGCACCCCTAACTTTGTGTTATCTAAAGTTTAACATTCAATCTGAATAATCTACGGCACAGGCGTGACTCTTACGATCAAAAACAATTTTTAAAAATCTTAGCCTCCACGGAGATTTGAACCGGAGACCACGACGTTCGTAAGCAAACGCTTTAACAACTAAGCTGCCAGTCCACTATACGGAAACACCGTACGGAGACGACCATATCCAACGTGTCTGTCTATCGCCGTATTTCGAAGTTATGAGACAACATATGTTATTAATACAGATAATTTTCCAACCAAATGTAGACAGTATTTTTCTCCTTGTTTAAAAGGATAAGTGTGCAAAGTTTCATCGAGATCGGATGAAAGCTGTGGATTTGTATGAAGAACAAACAAACAAACATACATTCATCTTTATATATAAAGATGGTGTAAACGCATATATCCACAGTCTTACCATCATTAAACTTAGCACACGATTTTTTTTTTTATACTATTCAGTTACAAGCATCAATGAAAGTTTTTATTGATTGATTTGATTCTTTTTTTTAAATCTTCTTTCTCTGTTAAAATCATAAAAAGAAGAAAAAAATTCTCAGATTCTTAAGTCATCTAGGTTAATTTCCGATTTAATGATAAGAAATGCGGCATCGCTGGCAGCATGGCAGAGATCTCACACTACTGTGCCCAGACACATGCTTGACGGTGCGCTAATCTTGCGCCTACTCTTGTTGATCCCGCATCACATGTGTCGGGGATCAGCCCGCAGGTACTGCAACCCGCGTTACAGGTGCCACGAGTCAAGCTGCTGGCTCAGTCGAGAGTGATAGGCTTGTGCATCCTAACAGCAGTCCGACACTCAGACTTGAAATGCCGAATGATATATACTTTTGTTACGAAACATTATTCTTACAATTGCCTATGTTAAATTAAACAAACACTTAGCTAACCGATCCTGTAATCTCAATATGCGTAAATCTAAATATTTTTTTTTCTTCTGTAAATAATACGGGCAGCAGCATCATTGAATTAATTTAGTCCAAAAATATCGGGCTAACAGTAATGCCAATACGCTACATTGATAGACAAGTCATAAAAAGAAAGAGAAATATTTTACGAAAATTATTACCTCCACGTAAGGAACAAGATAGAAAGAAGAAAAATGTTTGCATAATGAGTGATGTTGAAAGGATTATAGCTTCCAAAGAAATATGGTAAATATGCACCAAGTTTTTCATTGTATGACGTAGAAAAAAATATTGGTAATCTATCTATTGAATGTTTTATCCGAAATAATAGAGAAATGAAGGAGGGTTAAACAGTAATAGACAGCAATTTAAACAATCCTTACACAGGGCAGAGCAGTCATTGCTATGAAACCCATATACTACGTATAAAGGGTTACAAACAAATAGAAAACCAAACTCTTTGTTCCAAAATGTTACAGAATTCAATAATATTTCACAAAATGGTAATATTGTCGTTCGAATCAAAAAGCGTACAAAATTTTCGGACAAAGATCGCTGAAATCTAATAAAAAATATGAAAACTGATTCCAGGAACGTAGGCGTTGCAGATCCGGAAAACTGAAGAAAAATGAAAAAGTGTTGCCATTTTAATACCATCGATGCTGACAGAAAAGCTTAAAAAGACTGAACTCAAACACTTCCTCATATTATACGGTAATTACAAAAAGCTGTGCTGACCATTTTCATCTCGTGTATATATGATGTTAAAAAGCATATTTACACAGTATCTATGATTCGCCAATCCTCAGTGAAAAAACGTAATGTCCCAAACAGATAGTAAGTAATACGTGATATATGAGTTATTTATCACAACAGAACTGCCATTTATCAGCGTGGATTAAAGGAAACCACAATTGATTGTGTAGCTGCAGGTGTTCTGATAACTTTTCTTTTTCTTTCTCTCATCGCAGAAGTAATAACAAAGCTTGTATCAATACATGCAATATAATTTTTTTTAAAATTTATTATTTTATTGTAGACTACACATAACTATATTGAAGATAGCATAATCACCAAGAATATAAATGTTATTTTTGAGTTTGCAAACAAGTTTTTCAATCAATTCTCTAATCTCTCACTGTTTGGATACAAGCGAAGGTAGATGAATAGGCCTGCTGATTTTAGAATAGCTGAAAATTCATTTCTTATTGACTGACTGAAAAATATCTCTTACTTCTAGTTTTTTTTAGCTACTAATGAACGTGATTTTAAACTTAGATCAAGGCCCGTTATTTTTAATGAAAGAAATAATTTCCATTCGGTGATTTCGTTCATATAGCTGTCTCTACGTTGAAATAATTTTCCATTGTTTATTCATGTTTACAAACCAAATTCATGAAATGCAATATTTCGACGTATTCGCGCTTCATTTCATATTCATCAGAACACCGATAATGATAGCAGAGAGAGATACCACGGCTACACCGGAATGGAAACAGCTATCGAATGGACTCCTCCCGGGCAAGCTGAGCATCCTTTTGTGTCTAGAATTTCCTCGCGGCAGCTGTTGATCCAAACACCAACAAGGCCTTCGCTTTCATTTTGGCAGCCGACACAAATTACTGCTCACGCAATATCAGCGGCTTAATTTATCCTCCCAGCCTCGGTGGACTGGATGGCTCTTCGGGCAGAAGAGGGTGGTGGGGGCTGGAGCAGGCGGGGTGGCCGGCCATCATTTTAATTTCCGGACCGAGCAAGTGGCCAGGCCGCCATTTGAATACACGTGTGAGATGATATCACCTCACTCACACAGACACACGTTCTCCCCAGCCAGCCAGTGTGCAAGCAGGCTGTGCCGGGCAACCCCCGGTGCCTTTAAGGGCGATTTGTGCCCCGCGCACCGAGCCGGAATGACCCCTAAGGGAGGTGTAACGTTTGATGAAAAAAGTTAGCCCTCGCCTCTACCCTCTACCCTGCACTGCACTCAGCTCCAAAATGGCTCCATTTGAATACCTAATCCTCGGCACGACTTTCTGTTGGTCCACTGCCGGATTACGTCCTAGCTTTACTTACTGCAAGTCTAAGAGAAACCTAGCCAGATCTGAAGTCGTTGTGAGATTCCAATTTTTCTTTTTGCTTGAAGAAAGTGACAGAATATAAAGATTGTAATTAAATTGTAGTTTAATATCCTATGCCATCTTTGTCCTCACATGTCACACTTATCAGCTTCCAGATTTCTGTAAGATATTCCCGGTAGGTACATTTCTAGCTTCATTATTTTAGTGGTTGGAGTGGTAAATATCTGATTACGTAGGTAGTTTTATTGGTAGATGATAATTAATAGCATCAGGTAATTTACACTTGTTTACAACCGTATACCAGAATCGATAAGTCTAATACAACCCAAAAAGTACAGGTTCACAATCAACACTATAAACATATTTCAACTACATCTTGCTGAAATCAAACTAGCTAATGTGTACCTGTTTCATAACTGACAGAAACATACCATACCGGCATTTGCGACAATATCACACCCCACCAATCATTGTTATTCTACTAAATTAATTGTACATGGTAATAAGTAATTGTATTAATGTATGTAAGTTAAATGTAGTATCGAAAGATTCCACAAGCCGTGGTATGTATAGTCTTTGGGGATAGTATAAGCTAATATCGTTAAGTGGTGTTAAGATCTTTGGTGGTAGCGACTGTAAACAGCTGAGTGCCAATTGGCGTAATGCAAGGGTGCGTGTCTGTAGTAGGGAGACATTGCTATGTTTATAATTTGTGTCATATATCAAATTAAGGAGTGATGTTACGCATATGTGAATATTGATTTTTATGCTAGACGATTTTTGCTGAAAAATAGAGTGTTTTTGGAACATCAATTGCAGTTCAAAAATTTTCGGCTGATGAAATTAATTAACAGTGATACAACCTCAAAATTAAATTAGCAGTGCAAATGGTAATATGCTAATTCTTTTCGGGATGTCATAGTTGTTGAAGTTGAACAATTAACTACTCTAATTAGGAAAGGTCATACATTAAGCTAAAAACTTCGCTCATGAGTAATGTTTTACGTTTCGAACTGTGATTCAAGTAACCCACAGTTGCGTTGTGAAGTAGCAGTTTTCGCGTAAGCCATTACAGTAGAGGGCAGAAGCTTTTCATCCGGCAGTACTTTGTGTGGGGATGAGGCTCTATCTGTGCGCGAGCGTGTATGTTTGTGTTGCCGTTGTTTGTGCTTTGCCCCTCACGAAAGAGTTTCTCTTTCTCTGCAGTTTTTTTTCCCCGCCAGTGACAAACGGTGCGCAGTTTTCCGACAAAGTTTCAACTCTCGTTCAGTACTGGTCTACGTACGTCGGCTGCTTCTCTTGTTAGTTTCAAAAGTTTCAGTACAGAGCTGGATCACCTGGTGAAAATAATACATTCGCAACTTTAGTTTATTATTGCTGTGACTTAGCAATTGATTTCAAGCTCCACCGATCCTAACATTTTGTATTTTGTAGAGAACATCTTTGATAATCGACATCGTAGAAAGCTAGAGCATAGGTCTATAAATGTCTTTCGTACCTTCTTATTAATGATTTTCGCCATAATAAATTGATTTGCATCAAAACCCATTTCTGGTTTTGAGCATAACAAAAGAAGTATTTGGCCTGCTTTTTCTCCTATTTTCTGAATGCCACTGCAAGACAGGAGAGAGTACAGATAAATACTGTTAGAGATTCTATCATGTGATATGTCAAAACTCATGTAACTAAATGGATGGCGAGTGACCATTAGAGGTAATTGTAGGTCGTAATGCTTGACCCAATTCCAGTACAGGAAACAACGCTATGGTTAGTGGTGGAATTAAAGAGATTACGTTCAAAAATAGGGTTCGAAATTAAGACTCACCTATTAGAATTTATACGGTAGGGTGCAGTATATAGTAAAGAACGATATTAAACTGAGTTCCCACTAAGAAACGAACAGTTAATGAGCATAAATAGAAAAATTCACTTTTAATAGCAGAACTATGTATACTCTGGCAGTGATAGAGCGTTCCTTCATCGACAAGACTTTTATCAAGAATCCTTTGGATGGTGGTTCACCTGTAAGACCTGTAGGTTTTGGAACGTCGTGATTGTACTGGTATATAACAGGTTGGTTCATATTAGGCTACGTTGTAAGGGAGATATGAATCAAAAAGTGTGTCCCTTTTGCCCACATACGTTATCCAATCTCGCCTCTGGTATGGACAAGTTGGAACATTTGTAAGTGAGTATTTCATAACAAAGATTTTTTTTGTTATTCTTGATTATAATTTATAATCGAGTTTGTTTTTAGGGTTAGGATATGTTTAAAGTGTTTTTTGTTTGTTTGGAAAACCTGTTTAAATTTTTCAACACTTTGCTTCAAATACAGTATAAAAAACTATATATCTGGTTGGTGCCTTATTTAAATAAACAGCAGGATCTGATCTCGTGCGTTACCTCTGCTACAGAAAAATAAACCAAGTACGTAATGATTTTATGTTCATTGTCTCTCATTGTTGGAAAGAGTGGGTATTGGGAGCCGCGCTTCGAAATTGAGTATTCCTCCTCGGACACGGAGTGAGAATGACTGGTTTGGTCGCGGACTGAATCTTTACCGAAGTCATCGACGTCGTATTGTGGCCGAGAAGCGATCGCAATGATTGAGCGACGCCTCGCTCAATATCGGCGCGGCCAGATGTGCGGGCCCTTGCTGCTGCATTATTCATGATCCGAACGGCGGCGGCAGCGTAGCGTACTGCTTCATATACAGGGACGACGTACAGCCGCGGCCCAAATGAATACACGCGAGGCACGCACCTCCGTAAATACACGTCAACGGGAGGGGAGCCGTCTCTACGACTTAATTCGACCACGGCGGCGAGTGGACTCGATATTCGATGGAGATCGTGTTTTGGGGAATTAGAAGAACAAGAGGACAAACGAGGAGAGGCTGGTCCAGTGTTTGAACTTCGATCTCTCATTTAGCTATTTAACGTGACATAAAATTATAATATCGTGTTATTAACGAAATAAAAAAAAAAAAAAAATTGGCAGTCATTGGGGACCGCTGACAGAAGTTAAAAAATAAAACTATGAATATCATATGAGCAACACGTCACACTTATAGCTACAGATTTACTAAATAATAAAATTAAGTATGAACGTAACGTCCTGGTGACAGGGTTTCCATTAGCCACCTTAACCTAGCCCGACAGTCCTACCACGTACATGGGATCTAGAGTTTAACTTTGAATCCGATCCACGGAACCGTTCTCTGGCGTACTGCACATTACAAAGCAAGCTATGTCATAGGTGAAGGTCAGTTTAAGGTTTGTAACCTCCATACACTTAAAATTCATCCAGTTGAAGTCGAGTAAATCCCATTAATTAATTTGCTCGAAACTCTGTAGATCTTAAGACGACGTGACCCTATCCACGTACACAGAGTAGAGGTCACCTTTTTTAAGATATTTAAAGATATTCAATGGTAATAAAATAGTTCATAAAATGGTCGCTAATTCTACAGAAGTTACAACTCCAAGTTGTTAGCGTATATTCAAAGCTCGCAAACAAACAAAACACAATTATAATACATCACTTTTCGAACTACTAATACATTCGTATAATGCTATTGTGTCACTCACAGTCAAAAACCTACAGCTTTCTACACACACCTTCTTTCGTTTTCTTTTCTATAAGAATATCTCACACCAGCCCAAAGATTTTCTATCTCATTCTTTCCAAAGATATACTACCACTGACAATGTTTGGTAATCTGTGGATTCTTCGAGCTTCGAAATTACATCATGTACATAATTACAATCAATATTTAAATGATAATCAATTACAATTAACAAAATAATATTTAAAAATTAATTAATTTCATAATTGGGGTGGTATGTTACAGGGTATATGAAAATCCTACCCGAGACAGGGATTCGAACCGCGACAACTTAACCACCACTAAGCCGCCAGACCGTTACAGATATACTGTTAACATTACCATGTCAGTGATCCATCCAAAAATCACCCAACGCATCCAAAGAAGGGTTCACTTCAAAAAGTAAAAATCTAAGTTAGTCCACAACCCGAAAGTTGGTCGAATCTTCCCGTAGGAGATGTACCAAGCTATTGTGTCTGAGGCAGGAAGGCCAATTCCTTTCCTCAGTGGCCTAAAGTTTAACGTGCATTCAAAACCACGCGTATCTCAAATAATCAAATATAACTCCTAAAAATTCCTGCTCACCACGAGATTTGAACCCGCGACCGGAGAGGAAAATTTTCGGATGTAAGCGATTTAACCGCTGAGCTACCAAACCGCGTCCTTGAGATATATACATGTGTTAAGTACTATGAAAATCGGATAAAAAATGTGGGTTTGTATGAACAACGTTGACAGAAATTAATGTAAGGGGGGAAAGGAGGAGAGGGTTTAGGTTTTTGTAAATTAAACGCAAACAATGTTTTCCTATCTGTTTTAAAGTATAACTATGCAAAGCTCCATCAAAATCGGTTTGTATAAAGAACATTTGCAAAAAACAAACAAACAAACATTAATTTTTATATTCTACGAGGCATGTTTTTTTAAGTAAGTATCGTTTTGAAATTAAAAAAAGACGTGCAAATATATCTCAATAATTTTATTTTTACATGAAAGCCTGTACCTTACTCTACTTTTCTACATAATTCCCTTCAATATTGAGGCACTTGTCACAACGTAGTACCAGTTTTTGAAAACCCTCCCCATAGAAGTCTGCCGCCTGACTTGTTAACCACTGCATCACAACTGTTTTGACTTCGTTATCGTCTTCAAGACGCTGACCGCCCAGGTGTTTCTTCAAGTGCAGGAACAGATAGTAGTCACTGGTCGCCAGATCAGGGCTGTACGGAGGATGATACAAGTATAGTATATTCCTTCACTGCTGTCCAAGCGCTACGGATATACTGTTAACATTATCATATTGGTGACATGAACTCATAAGTTTTTTCTCATACAAAAAGCGTCCAACGCGCATATCATAGGCGTAACACATCATACCATGTCGGTGACGGGAAGTCGCGAACTCATAGATATTCTCACGTCCAAAAATTGCCTAACGCGCCTATAGAAGTTTTCACTTCAAAAAAGTAAATCTCTGAGTTTAAACCGTTGTAAACAAAAATTTTCCCGCATGAAGTGCATTCAGTATCGTCTAAACCAAGACCTTTGCTGTACATATGTCTAGGCATGAAATGACTGAAGCAAATTGGCTGTGGTCTGTTCTTCACTACTTACACATTGCGATGAATCGGTATGGAAGCCTTGATCCTGCAACTCTTGACAGAGGAGCTTAGTCTACTGGACATATTCACTGAATCAAACATGTCACCAGAGGTTCTGTTCTTCTGATATCAGTCACTGACTCAGGTGCACAGTTCTTTAGCGTCACCTTTTGAAATCTTAACTGCAAAAGTGTTTCTACTTCTTCAAGTGCCCCAGCATAACTCAAGAAACTTGTTTTTGACTAGAGGCATCAGCTGATGTCCAAACACAGGATGGGCAGATCAATGTCTTACATAACTACTTTCTTTTTTTGCTGCTATTTCATGACGAATATCGGTAGATGTTATGTCAGCAGGGCAATACAACGTCTGGTCAGATATTTGACGTAAACATCCTGTGATAATGCATCATGTTAGTTGATTCTTACTGTATTTGAATGGCAAGACTGTACAACACGGGCATGAGCATTCAGCTGCAGAGTAACACAATGCGAACACAGACACCTTGTTAAGCTCTACGAGTAGTACTAGACAACTTCCACATAATTTTGTTTTTACAAGTTGTCTTCTGCTTCCGTTTCAAGCAATGATTTTTGTGGCCCAAAGTAGCACAAAGACATTGGATATACTAAATGAGCGATAGAGAATGAATTAGAACTTGAAAACCATTTCAAGCCCGAATGAATCAGATAATTGTTCCTCTAATAGATCGTCTAAAACGAACCACAAACGTCCCTTAATCTAGCATTAAATGTCAAAATGACGAATGTAAAATAGTCAGGATCATTTATTGTCCACATGACCTTCATTCAAGTTCCGAGAGCGTGAAAACCAATTCGTATATACCTTTGAAAATCTCACCTTTAACTATTCCTTATTAGTGAATCAGCAACTCTGTGGAAACACTGTATACGTTGCGTCATAGCAAGTGGCTAAGCAGATCCTTCATTCCATAAACCAATGGCGTTTCTGTTGACAGTGTTTACCATATCCTTCAGTGCCTTGGGGATACTTGTACTAAAATTTTATATTTAATCAATGTTAAGGATATGTACAGGATAGCAAAAGACCGAGATAAGCAATGTCCTGTCTTTTTTACCTTCGCAAACTTTCATAATAACGGCGGTAATGTCACCGCATATTTGTGAACTGATTGATTTTGTGATAATGTCGATGTTCAAATAAATATTTACTTGGTGGCAGAGAAACGTTCAAGTATTCGCCCAGATGCTCGAAACACACAGTAAATCTGGTAGCAGTATTCAGTAAATCGTATTTTTTCGGTATTCAAGGGATTTATGCAATCCATTAAGAAGAAATTAAATAGTTCCTGCCCTTCAATCGGTCTTGTCAGAGTGATACACCGATTGTCACAAAAAAAAGGAAAACCCTGATCTACCACTCGCAATGTTATAGTGAATATTTAATTCATCATAACAGAAAATTGAATATTATGTGAATTATGATAAAAATATATTATAATTTTTTAAACTGTAATCCAGTTGAACAGCCGCAGATTAATAGTTTTTTTTTGGTTCTGTAGCACTATGCAATCTATTATCAGTGAAGATCGTGTGTATATGATGTTGAAGCTAAAAGTCATTGAGTCAAAATTTGAAAAATTATATAGTTCCTAAATGAGTAGAAGTATTACACTTGCAACATTCATTTATTTATTTATAGTTGTCTTAAGCCAACAATATACCTGGAAACAAAACTATTTTCCTCACGTTAAAGAACAAAGTTCTGTGAATGCGTTCTGAAAAGTACTCTCCTCGACCACAAACGGCGACACTATTGGTGAACAACGTAACTTGAAACTTAAGGAAAATTTTCTAATCATTACATTCGACAAAACTAGTTTTCCTCTGAATCCCAGAATACACACTGAGCTAAGTGGCATCTGATATACAGTCAAAGTTATCGGAAAAGATACTGCCAGATAAAGAAGCTATCAGATGCATTTGCTGTAATAATAACGTGCACCAGTCACGGTTATAAACGAAAAGCTGATAAGACGGCTCTAGGAGGATGTGATGGAGGGGCTCACTCCTTGCCTCTATTCACCTTCCCCCTCCATCCTGTTAAACCCTCATTTCACGCAGCGCTCCTCCTCACGGGCTGACTTCCTTGATCTGACTGCAGCGTCTGAGGGATTAGTCGACAGATAAGCTTCCCGCGTCCAGTTCCTCCCGGTCGATAAGGAAAAGGGGAGACCAAACCATACGAAACACCGAGTCCGTCTCTCAGAGTCCGTACCATAACCACATGCTTGAGAACTACGTGGGTCAAAACAATAACGGAATAAATGAATAAACTGGTAAAATTTATCTAAGCGTCATGATGGTATCTTAAAAAATCATATGTATATATTATTTCCGAAAGATGATTTTTTTAGACGAATCATCTTTCTTCCCTTATGCTTATCCAAAATCGATAAATGAGGCATAATTATAAAGTTCTCCGCTTTGGTAACATCATTAATAAAGGAACAGAAAAATTATTAACAAATTATTAAACAGAAAAATTATTAACAACCAAGGTCACGGGTATGCGATAGTTCAGAGTTAAGCCGTTAGGATTCACTGGCGTCGGTAAGAGTGCTCGCATTACGCTATATAGCAGCACAACATATCACAGAGCTTTGACCGAGCAGGGCGGTGTAACGGTTAGCGTTCTCGCCTCGCATTCGGGAGGACGGCGGTTCGAATATCCGTCCGGGCATCCAGATTTGGGTTTTCCATGGTTTCCCCAAATCACTCCAGGCAAATGCCGGGATGCTTCCTTCAAAATGCCATGGCCGAATTCCTTCCCATTCCTTGCCCCCATCTTTGCCCCCCATCCTTTCCCGTCTCTAAAGACCTCGATGTTAAAAAAGAGACGTAAAGCAGTTAAAAAAAAAAAAAAACAGAGCTCTTTGCTTGTTTTCTGTAGTAAGGGGAATTTTCGGATAGTTTTGTTTCTGTTATGGATAAATTTTATCATTTCTAATTGTTTCGTAAGGCGATATAAGTGTTTTTTACATTTGTGTTTCAGCTGACAAACAAACAATTGTTACAAATGAATCGGTTCTTCTTTCATTCTACACAAAATAACCTCGCTAGTCATTGAATATTATTGGCAACAGTTTTTCACGAGTCTCTTAGTATTATATACTATTTCAAGAAGGTGATTTTCGTAACAAACACTTTTTTATTCCTTAAAACGTAACCAAATTCTGTAAATGAGGTACTATTTTAAAGTTTAAGTTCTTCGCTTTGATGAATTGTTAATTTGGAATTGCACATTGTATTGTTTGTATATATTAAGAAGTTTTGGTACAAGAGTTTTTTCCCCGGTTGCGTCAGTTCAGCACGGAAGACATTATTTTTCACTATTCAATATTTCAATTACTACCCGAAATGTTTAAATTATTACGTTAAACACGTTAATAAAAGAAACTTATAAAAATTTCTGGAATTACATGTTTTTGCAAACATCCTCTTCGTAAACTGCGGAATTTACAAAGGATCACACTAGTAGATTTTTATTTCGTTTGAGTCACATAACTTATTAACTGGAGACGTGAATCCAATTGTCTTGTGCCCTAAAATATGATAATAATAATGTTTGTTGTATGGTTCTAATGCTGAATAGAATGTTACTTTAAAAGAAAAGAAGATCTATTTCACACATGGCCGCTAATAGATTTCCTGTGGTTATAACTTCACCGATCAAGCTTAGTATAATACCACATCAGCAGTAATATTATTTATCTGTGCACTTTTTTACGTTTTTGAAATTGTTTACTGATAACATTTTTAACCCTATGTGACTACGTTACCGACAGAATTCAGTCTAAGATACCGCTCTTACCGAAAAAATAATACCCACAAAAAGAAAACTACATTTAAGCCTCATCACTAAGGCTGCTAGAACAAGCGAGTAGCTTATGAGAGTTAGACTGATATTTGAAAGAAATTAGCATTCGCTACACAAGACAATTTTCTGAAATTGATATGCTTCCAGGAAAAACTAAACATGGTTAGGTTCTGAACCAGGCATAAGTCCGAATCACCGATTTGAAGTTATGACTCTGATTTGAATTCATTTCACAATATCTTTTTGATCTGAAAAGCTACTGATCGGTCTGGTGGTTCAACGGTTAAGGTGTCTGGAAGGTCCCCGATTGGAACCCCTGTCTCAGAGGAGATTTTCATTGGCCCTGAACCCTACCTTCACCTCTGGCACAATTTACAGCGTAAAGCAAAGTACGCCAGTACACTTCCTTGGCTCGGATTCAACGTTAAACTGTAGGTCCCTTCTATCCCGTAGGATTACCGGGTTAGGTTAAGGCGGCTATGACAGGGGAGGAATGCGCAGCCAATAGGAACTTTGCCACAACGTCATCACGACCGCACGGAATTATTATTATTTATAAGCTACTGTCAGAAACACAAAATTTGGTCTGATGCGTCGCGATGCTATTAATCTTTAACGGTGTCACGGGATGTTCTGTAGACAACTGGTAGCCTCCTTCGTGTTGGCAGGAACCATCAATCGAGCGTCTTCATATGCAAGAAAATAATCTAAATCACCAGAGTAAGTTTTATTTTAATTTTATTTTTTTTATCAGAAAAGTCACTTTTTGATAGCCGCAACGCTGTCAGATGCTATCTCACCTGATAAATTTGTGGAGCTTCATGTTATTTTCTAGAACACAAAAGCACCGAGATGGTGGGGAGCGGTTAACGGTCTGGCCTCGCATTTTGAAGGACGGGGGTTCCAATCCCCATCCGGGCATCCACATTTGGGTTTTCCATGTTTTCCCCAAATCACTCCAGGCGAATGCCGGGATGCTTCCTTCAAAAGGTCATAGACGAATTCCATCCCGTTCCTTGTCCCCAATCCCATCCCGCCTCTAATGACCTCGACGTCGACGAGGCGTAAAGCCATAAGTAAAATAATAATAATAATACACTACAATTATCTTGCCTTTGGGTGCAGTAACATGCCGTAGATCTTGAAGAGATAGTTAAAAGTCTTAAAATGTCTTCAGAATGAAAATTCCGTAAGGAATTTTCGGCGTTTGTCATTGTTTGGCACGCAACATGATCCGAGCATGTTCGACGCCAGTTGTTATAGGTGAGTTATCCGCAATAAAGAAGCGCGGAGGGATGTTATCTGACCGCAAAACGTTGTAAATCGTCAGCGCTTCTTAGCCTAACAGCCAAGCAGCACGAGAGCCGTAACCGTATCTCAGGTAATTTAATTTGTCGACTGTAAGAGAGAGAATTGCTGCGAAAATTAATTTCGTCCGCCAAGAATAACTACCGACAGACAGTGAATCCTTTAACGCGGGTGAAGTCAACAGTGTTGTTATCAGCTGGCTTAAGTTTACTGTCAGACAAATGAGTGTGGAGGTTCCTCCATTGACTGTCTCTGCTGCCCATGACTTTATTTTGCAGGTTCTGATCGGTTTCACTTTTTCATGGGTGATATGATACATTTTTAGTCTTGACCATATGTTGCTTCACGTAAGAGAATTTTTATTCCGTCAGGTTATAAGATTCTTCGTGGTTTAATTAATGTGATAATTAAGTAGTCCACAGCGTATTTCAGTTTAGACCTGTTATTTATTCTCAAACACGATGTCAACGATACAGGTTACATGCATTCATACAATCCAGAGATTGCATACAACGCTTCTTCCACAGACAATACCACTAACGCAGTCCTTGGAAGTCGCACATTGAATCTGTATAAACTACTACTGTCCTTCTGGTGATTTCTTTATATAGGCTCTATCGAAATTTCTAGAACACTTCAGATATTTCTCGAACATTAACAATTACTTAAACAATTGAAACATATTAAAAACAATCAGAATTAATACTTAATCATTTACAATCTTTATAAAATGGTCATAAATGGAAATTAAACATACTTAAACACAACATTATTCACAGAAATCTGTAGTAAATTGTCCTTAGACATCGTAACTTGCATTAATACTTGGAATTACGAACATTTAAGCAATTCTCTTGCACAATTCTGTTATTTAACATATTAAATGGCCTCTAAGTAATTTATTTTCATAAAAAAGTCTATATACATTGATTTACAGGAAATTGCAAAACAAACATACAGGATCATATTCTAGCAAACTCTAGCTTACTATAAATGCTTCGTAAAATACAATCCTATTTAAATTTTGGTTAAAGGGCTGTTACAAGGTGCATCTGAAGTCTGAAGATGGATGTTTAATGTTTCACAGACTGTGTTTTAAAAACAACGAAAGTGAACCATGAAAGCAAAAATCTATCTGGGAAAGAATAGTTTGATAACAGCGTTGTGAAATTCCCATCTGTAATAGGGAAACTTTTTGAGACAATGCCGAATTCGATTAGACACTATGTTTCATTGCACACATAGTAGTTATATGTGACTTCGTGCTTGTCGGCAGCGTGTATATGCTCAGGGTACGGGAAATGGGAAGTGAGTGAACAGACTGAACGATTTTAAAAACAAAGTTTTTCTTGGCGTTGAGAATTAATATAATGTTCTCGGTTGACTGTCCGAGTGAACACACGATACTTCGGCAACAGAGGATTCGATCGCCGAAAAATTTTGTGTAAACACCTTACTCTCTCACGATGGCGGCCCAGTTTAGCGAGGGTATGCGCATGTACGTCATCACTTTGCCAGTAGCCAATCACATTTAGTAACAACCCAGAGCCTGTCGTGTTAACACGAGTGTTGAATGCTACGTGGTTGTGAATTGTACAGTTGTAAATCAGTGAGCATTGCAATAATTCCAATTCTAAATAATGGAAGATGAACAACATAAGCGTAAAGTTCTGCATATTCAAAGCAGAAATCAAGATTTTAAAGTATATAAGCATTTTACGCGTGAAGCAGACGCGAGAGCGCCGATCTGCGACGTTGCCAAAGCTCAAGAGAGAACTGCTAAAGCGTGTGATACTAGCCTTAGAACTGTACTGCGAATAGTCAAACGTGGTAACGTCGCATATTCTATGTCAACCCTATGTCTCTCTCTCTCTGCGCGACCCGCCATCGTTCGTGACGCGCACTATACATGTGACTGAATTGCAGAAACAAGAGTTCAGTGACACATCCTGACGTCCCTGAATATTCCTTGCAAGTCTCAGTAGAGGAATTGCTAAAAAACTCTAATTGTGTTCTATTTCTCTCCTGCGTATCTGTAGATTTGTGAGGCTACCTGAAGCCATAACGGTGATATATGATGGTCATCACACTGCGACTTATTTTTGTAAATCAACTGTGTGTCGATTTTTCTGTGTTTTGCTTTCATCGGTGTGTTTATAGTTATTAAGAGTTCCCCATGTGTAGATATGTGTGTTTTAATCATGGTAAATTGTTCGTATTGGGTGAAGAGCAAGTGAAGGGACGGGGTGAAGCCTGTCGCAGGTACGCTTAGGAATACTGTTCCGAGAGGCCATGTTTAAACTCCCCAGCAGATTATTAGCCAACAGACGATGAAAAGATGTCGTGTTGGGCCAAGTTACTGCGATTGGCCTTGTGGGCGTGGCAAACATTCCACCCAGCCGTCACGCAGCCCATATAAAAAATTCCGACCACATTGCAGGGAGAGCACAATGGAATTCGCTTTGTCTAGCCGGTGCAGAATGGCGACGAAGACCCTTAACATTTGTTCCATTGACATTAATCTGATTGGGTTCATCTCAGTTGGGCACATGTGCAGCTTCTTCCCATACCAGGAACTTAATAACTCGATGTGGTAATTCAATCGTTGCACCCAAGACTGGTAGCAAGTTTAAGTCACACTGTTCCCAAAATGATACAGTTTTTAAAAAATCGCCGAAATATTGGGTAAAGCGATTACTTAATGTACACATAGCATGATATTTTTCTCCATCTAACTTATCTGGTCCTAAGAAGCCAATCGAAATGTTACAATCCTTGCCACGATTATTTGCAAACCGGAAACTAATTAATTGGGGTGCTTATAAGGTGCACACGGTTCTTCTAAAATCATTATGTTTCTGGACTATCTGGGAATAGGGAATCTTATCCGAAACTTCTCCCTTCTGTTTGTATCTAGCATCCATAGGATAGTTCATGTTGTGCAACATAGTTTTCGCGGGTTGGTAGTCTGTTAGTGTCATAAAAAGATAACAACGTTACTACAACGTCCCCTATACTCTGCATCAGACAACAGAGGACGTTGCCGAAATTTTGTCATATTTTTATGACACTATCCGGCTGGTCAAACTGGAAGAGTATGTTGCATTTACTTGCCGGGAAAATCTCGATTTACATTCATGTTGTTCTGTTTAAAATATAGAAGCTACTAAATAAATAACGAATATCGATAATGGAACAAAGTGAAATATTAAAGTAGATGATGTTATCAGACAACAAAGAAAACTTTTACTAAGTAAGGAAATATATACCACTTATTACATAATTAAAAAGTAACAAAATAGAACAAGACCATTGGTTTTATTTAAAAAAAAGCATACATCGACTGATAAAATATGTTGGTTAACGCATAGGTCTCAACTAATATGAAACAAATACTTTACTTAGTGTCGTAATATATAAAAGGTTAAAATGAAACAAGTGACATAAAGGTTGCAGCGCAGAGATACGAGTCTGCTTCTTTGATCCCTGCTTAATTAAAGGAGTCGGAAAAGTCTGTTCCTAACTTTGTGTCTGGTGCGTATTTGCAGGTTGCTATATTGTGGGGTTCTTTGATATTTGCTACAAGTTCGCATTGAATTCTGTTGCTTGTGGGTATCTTTCCGCAACGTTGATCCTCCGCCACGACAATACAGTTACCAAACAGAGAGTTAGACATTTCCCGAACCTTTTCCACCGTCATTAAAAAAACGTACAGTTAATACAGCTTCGCATTTATATCGTTATATCGTTTTCTTGTCAAATTCCATCAATATCGATGTAGCCATTTAGTCGTCAAAATTTAACAAAAAGATAGAGATTTACTTCCTCATTTATAGTATTATTACTGCAGATCACAAACACACACTGACTGAGAACAACCCCTGAGGGATCATTATAACGTAAAAAAGTGTACACCTACTGCATTGCCAGACTACCTACGATTTGCCTCGCATTGAACCCCTAAATTTGTGATATCTACAGTTTAAAATTCAATCCGAACAACCGACGGTCCAGACGTGACTCTTACGATCAAAAACAATTTTTAAAAATGTTCGCCTGCACGGAGATTTGAACCAGAGACCATGACCCAAACAGCAGCAAGCATGCGCTTTAAACACTGAGCTACGAGACCACTGTATGGAACGATAGTACAGAGACCTACACATCCTACGCTTTTGTCTATCACCGTTCAGTAATTTTTCGAAATTATAAGACAACATGTATTATTTGTACAGAAAATTTTTCAACCAAATGTAAACAGTACTTATCTCCTTGTTTCAAAGGATAAGCGTGAAAACTTTCATCGAAATCGGATGAAAACTGGATTTGTATGAAGAACAAACAAACAAACAAACATACATACATACATACATTAATCTTTATATATATATAGAGATAACTTATGTTCATAATGCGAGGTATTCGCGAAGCCCGTTCTGGCAGTAATTTTGTATTATAGAACGGTGTCTTTCTTTTAGAGTTAAATTGCCACTAGTCGTTGGTTGTAAGCAGCTCGATGGAAGCCGTCCACCACGTTTAGTCTTTAGGGCAAATATTTGTAGTTTGGCCGCGATTTATTATCCGCAGCGCACACAGGCCGGGGCAGCAGACCTTCCGGTCCGACTTGATTGAATTGTGTTCGGCCAAACTGCAAACAACAGCTCTGCCGGCAGGGGCAACGCGGTGCCTGTTAATTAAGAGGCGGGTGGTAGGAGATACTACGCTACAAGATGTAGTACCGCCTCGCCAACAAGTGACAACAGGCACTCTAGCAGAACAGCAACACATCTTCCCAAAGTCCTAAACGTACCGGTTCGTATAGGGTAGTGTGATGCCACAAGACGTTTGAAGCTATAATTAGGAACTTTAAGGGGTAGTATTTAATAGAATAAGTGTAGTATTAAATAGGATTAAGAAAGTTTAACTGTGGTCGCGGGAGTGAGGCAGTTGGATTGTTTTAACATTTTCCGGAGTCGGTTGCAGGCTGCCGCTATGGTTGGCGCACAGAGCAGCCCAAAAGTACAGTTAGCCGGGGGAAGGGGGAGGGGGGAGGTATATATACGACCCCAAGGATCCCATAGGGGGTCTCAGTTATTGCACATTGGAAGTTCGCGGTTTCGCTCCATGCGATTGCGCTGATGTAAGTCCATTCCATAGTTTTTTCTCTCTCTCTCTGTGCCTCTGCCAATATCACTCTCATTACAGGTTTATAGTGAAGAAACCAAGAACATTAGAAGTAAATATATAATAGGCTTATAACTATGATGATTTGAGGATTGAATATAGGTGTCTGAAGAGAAAGTCGATTGTGTATCAGTGTACTAGTTGTCAGAATACAATTTTATTTTTGTGTAATTCGAAATATCCACTTATTTTATTACTTTGTGACTGTTTCCCCCCTTTAACCTGGTGATTAGCTAATAGTCATAGAGGAAAAGAATGCAGTCAATCTTCGGCAAAGAGGTCCGATAATAAATCGTTAAAAAAGTAGCCGAAAATAATTAAAAGTTTGGGGTGGGAACGTTACAGTAGACAGTTGCAGAAACATAATTAACGAAAATTTAAGAGTGCTAAATGTACTCTGAAATTATATTCAGGATTGCTTATCAAGAAATTGTTTCGTTGTGTTTTATAATGCCAGCATTTACATAGTTTATACATCTGTAATCTTAGCTCAACGTGAGTCTGAACATTCTCATTAAATCTTGAGTTAGCTGTCACTTATATCATTCAACTATTCAGGAATAATATTATAGGTTGGACACCTGCTTACGTCTTTAAAACAAATGCGAATTTCACAAGCAAGAGTGATATAAACGCAAACATCTCTGTAGCTTAATCCAAACGAATAGAAAACCTTTGAAAAGAATAATTCTGGGCATTTTTCTTGGATGAAAGTTTCGAACCTCTTTCGAAGTTTGTTCATGAAGTTTATCGTTACTTTTTGCTCTATTTCGTGGCCTGTAATTGACGGTAAACGGTGTCTTTTAACTGTTCCAGTGTTTGTGACACTTAACTTCAGGAATCCACAATTGGAAAAAATCACATGGTTTAAAGTTAGGAGAACGAGAAAGGCAGGGTTACAAGAGAATGTAAAATGAGTCATTGATGGAACACTCATTAAAGGGCATTGCTGTATGGAAAGTGATACGTAAAATGTTCCTTACTTAAGTCAAGCTCAACCTTAATGGGGCAACATGACTCAGAGAAGAAACATTTAGGATCCCCAACATCTCTTCTCTGTATTTATCTCAATGTTTGCTATCCCGGACATTCAGTTGACAACCGATATTAAAATGGCGACAAAAGAGATTTACAACAAATAAGTATAAATACATGTCGCATATGCAACGGTTAAATGACAACTTAAATGGCAAAGCATCCGGCTGATCGTCAGAAATAACATCCCTTCAATTACGGCAAGATTTGAGCCCCACATAAACCATACCAACATTACATTACTGGACCGACTCCTTGCAATATAATTCACTGCGAATGACGCTCTTGAACTATTCCTCTTTAGTTGCGTTTTGGTAGGCATTGGCCTATATGATCATGATGCCCATTTCACACTACAGGAACTCTTATAATTACACCAGCTCGCTGATTTTCACGCACAAAAATCGTGGCGTAGATATTAGTTAAATCTGAATTCATCAATTTACAGACAGAACGGAAAGTTACATTGTGAGATAGGACACTAAGCCATGTTGTCTATATCATGAAACTGAGGGTTGAGTAAACAATCACTCATTACAAATGGTTGCTTCTAGGTTGTTCCTTAACTTAAAGCGAATTTTCCCTTTTGAAGTCGTTCAAGCATAAGAAAATTATTATAATAAGAAATGACTACAGTATTTTAGATGATATGGCGTCACCGCTCTAGTCTATCTAGAGTTACAAAGCTAGCAGATGATCCAAGTACGCTTCCGCTTTATCTCTCTCACAAAAACGTTGTACATACTGCCCATGCTGTGGCTTTATTGCTTGTAAAGTGCGGTATAAACCTGTAACGATCTGAGGACCAAACACTCATAACAGAAAACAACACGCGGTAAAAAATGACAGAATGGCCGTAATTCGTTTACGACAGTTGGCAACGTTGAGCGTAGTTTGGACGGGCGTTTCTCGACAAACTGGATACAAATTGGCAGGTACAAAAGAGTGAGCTCTAAAGAAATATCCAGCCAACAGAGTAACAAATGTGAAAGCTATATTTCAATGCTTGTGCGTGTCAATTTCCTCAATATTTTTTCTGACAGCATGTAATATTATACGCTATCGACAACTTAGCCGTTGAATGGAGATAAAATATGAGCTTCGCTTCATCTGGAACACATTCGTCTTTGTGGAAAAAATGCGAGAGGGCAAAGAAAGCCGCTTATAAAACTATTTTGAAACTACTTCTGTGGCAGTATCATAAAGGAATAGTTGCAAATACTGAAAAACTTTAAAGTTTAGTTTTGAAGTTTTTGACAGGTTACAGTAGTTTACGTGAAACATATCTGCAATGAACTGATTGTGTGACGAGCTTATTTTGGATGTACAAAAATGTGGAGAGAAATAAAGCAACAAGTAGACTACCATTTTAGCAGGTGCCAAATTAATCAAATATTCCACTTACTTTTTCACGCTGCTTTGATCGATGTATTACTATCGACGTTTCGGCGCCCAACTTCGGGCCTTCATCAGGTCTGTTTAAAAGTGAAGTATCATTTGTGGTGCGAAAACCATCACAAGTGATACTTCACTTCTAAACAGCCCTGACGAACGCCCCTGGTTGGGTGCTGAAACGTCGGTAGTAATACATCGATCAAAGCAGCGTGAATCCTGAAAAAGTAAGTGAAATATTTTATCAAGTAGACTATCCCCTACCGCCTCACCATCCCCAATTGTTCCACCCAAGTTCTTAGTGATAGCAAGAAGAGACAACTTTAATACTATTGCACAAGAAGCTATATGTCATCCCCGTCCGGGCATCCAGATTTAGATTTTCCATGGTTTCCCAAATCACTCCAGGCAAATGCCGGTATGCTTCCTTCAAAAGGCGATGGCCGAATTCCTTTCCATTCCTTGCGCCCCCCTCCTTTCCCGTCTCTAAAGCCCTCGCTGTTAAGAGACGTTAAACAGTAAAAAAGAAAAAGGAAGCTATATGTCATGAAATTCTGTTGATCTATTCGCAGAAAGACAAAATAATCTGAGGAATACAGTATCGAGCACTATGGTCTTGGATCTGGGAGCACAAGGTTTCGATTCCTCCTCCGGCGAACCTGATTTCGGTTTTTCATGGTTCATGAAATCACTCCAACAGATGCCTGATTGGTGCCTTTAGGCCGTTATCAAATTTCCTCCCTTTCCTTGTCACAACCCATTCCAGGTTCTAATCATCTCTACATCTACGACTCGCAAATCTGTAATAAAAAAAAAGACAAGTTGGAAAATGATTTTGCTTATTTAATGAGAGAGAAGTTTGGTCCTCTTATTAGGTGTCAGATTCAAAGATTTTTCTGTTATCCTACCCTTGAAAACTGTTCTATATTTACTCATTCTGGAGGATTGGATTTTCATGTTTAATTCACCCGAAGGTTTGTGTGGACGTAATGACCATGTGACGGAGTTTTTACTGGCTGTGTATTCCGCCTGAATCGTAGTTGCCTTAGCATAACCCGATAATGGGACCTACAGTTTAGAGGGGAATCCGAACCACGAAAGCGTCGTAGCGTGATTCATACAAAACAAAAAGCAGTGCCAGAGTTGAAGGTCGCGTTAACGGCTTTTGAAAATCACCGCCGTGACAGGTATTCGAACCGGGGATCTGTCTATCTCCAGCCAGACGCCTTAACCACTAAGTCACCAAACCGCTCACTTCACCAGAAAAAAAACAATGCAAATTCTGTCTTAATCTTTAAGCAATGTTCAAAAACCCCTAGAAAGAAGCAGTGCTATATTTGCATCTGCCAAGAACAAAGTAATGGCTCTTAAAGGAAAATACTCGTATATGATTCAGTTCCAAGCATTTGGATACAATTCAACTTGTTTTCCTGCTAAAAATGCAATTTTAGTAACAAAATCGTAGAGTTCATGTAGTGGAAGTGTGTCTGCAGTGACCGGGAGTCGAACGTGCGCCCCTCCCTCTCTACATCCGAATTACCAATCGAGAGCTTAACCACCGCGCGACCACAGTCGGTAATTGCGCGTGCTGGTCTGGACACGCACGACCATGCCTCTAGTTAGACTAGCCCGCGGTGCAGATCAGCTGGTGGCGAGGGAACATTCCGCCCATACTATCACCAAACGCTGAAAGAAAAGACTGAGACAAATGTCACATGAATTGATACCAACCAGACACACGTATCTTTATTTATATATAATAAACCTGTAAAATGAAACTTATTTACAAAAGAACTTTTGCAATGTGCACTACTGGTGATCGAGCAGCAAAACAGTGATATTTGGGATTTTATTTGGAATTTTTATCACAATGAGTTATGTAGTTCTAGATGTCAGAAAGATGCCAAAACTGCGATATTTTAATTTTTGTCATTTTTCGCGTGCATCTCATTTTAAAAGAACTTACATATAGTGACAGTTTATGGCATGAGTAACTTAAAGGTTTCTTTGCCTCCCGATAAATTACGCAGTTTCCCAACATTGTTTGCGTAGCGCAGTGATGGTTTATATATACGTTACTTCAGGATTCATCACAAAATCTGCATTATCAAAGAAAAACATAATAATCGGTTTAACATTTGAATAAGGACGTATAACTCTATTACTTTCCTGTATACGAAAATGGTTCACTTACTTGCCACCAGAAGGCAACATTAACTTCTTATAAGCGGTGAAGATGTGTTAAAATCGTACAAACATAATAGATTGCCTTTAGTATACAGTTAAGAATATTATTTGACCGTTTGTACACATATTTATGAAATAATCTGTTCGTGAACGCATCACGCAGCAGTAAATCAAATATTTTTAACTCGGAAGCTTTGAGAACAATAATACTATAATATGCCCGTGTGTCAACTACAACCATAAAATCTTCCTAAATATCAGGTGAAGACGTGTTAGAAGTAAATTAGGTGCAAAAACGCGTTTAAGACATTTATATACAACCTAAATTCAAAACGAAAAAAGGATTGCTCCCCTTATTTTCCTTCCAGGCCAACATTTTATGGAACGTTTCTCAGTGAATTAACAGCACAGGTCATCTCAGAATTTGCCTGGAATGACAGTTCAACTGTTACCATTCAACTGTCGTGCGGCAATTACATGCAGAAGACAAGTTAAAAAAACAAGTGTAATTTATCACTGCGAAGCAGAAACCTAGGAGTTATTATTGTCATGTTAAAAAGAAGATTACTCACTCCGGAAACCGACCTCATTTGAAGAGTACCCCACGGATAAAAGACCTGCTTAGTTTGTGATACATATGCTGAACACCATATGTGTCGCTTTTCGGGTATTCAGTTGTGTTCTGCCAACTAACGACTTCTACACTGGCGTTTCTTTCATTGTTATCTCGGCATCTCATACAAATAGCATTGTGATGGGCTTGATAACTTCATAATGCTTTAAACGGAGGTTATAATTTTTTTTCTGACATAGGTCAGTTCGGTAACAACTGCGATAGAAACCAGTGGTGGCAGGATTCCAATAAGCACAATAATAAATTTTAATTACATGTGCTTTGAAAATAAGGTGCGTGGTAATAATTACAGGGTAAAAATAACAAACTAACACTCAGTTTTTAGAATAATGTGTTTATAATGATTTGTTTGTGAAAAAGGAATACCGAAAATACAAAAGTTTTCCACCAGGTTGTATTGACTTATCAAGATTTTGCAGACGAAAAAGATTGGAAAGCGTGCATATAAGAAGGAAACAGTCGACAAAAAAATTTGTCACATCCATCTCAATGAAACACTTATTTATCTCTTCTTTGTTACTATTTTGTTTTTGACCTTCTACATTTGCTATCAGAAATGTAATTCCGTTTAATACGGGATGTACAGAACTTAAATTAAAGCTCAAGCTACGCTTGTGGTTCAGTGCGTAACAATTTTTTTTTCTCTCCGCCCGTTTGTGTGCGTTATCTGGTTGCTCGATTAATGCGGGTGCCGTAATACCAGCGTATGTAATGTTCGCAGTGAACCGGCATTATTCAAATAATATTTTCGACTGGTTCTGAACAAAACCGTATCGCCACGTTATCCTTACGCCATCAACTCCACCATCTGTAAATGTGAAAATACCTTCTGCCCTTGTTTCATGTCCGTACAGTGAGTCAGGCAGTAAGGATTCTGGGAACGATACTGCATGTTCGAAAGATACACGAAAGTTTCCCAAACTTCAAAGTCACTGTAAAATCGCTATTACCTCACAATGAAATGTGCATAATGTCTCTGGTTATGAGAGACCAAACTGTTGGCGTAACTAGATAGTAAAGATTATATCTTCCAAATTGATTTCTTGTTGTTGAGGATCATTTGATGTTTACTTCCTTGCAGCTTACTTGGTTTAATTCGAACATAATTTTTTCTGGTTTCTAAGGAAACTTAGCAAATGTAATGTCTTCCTTTCTTAGATTTCACATAGTCGTACCTAGTTATTCCGCGTATTAAGATTACAGGTATCTAAATAGTAGGGAAAAAGAAATTATTTTTCTAAAGATTGTGGAAATGAAAATCAGAAAGTATACATTAGGTGTTTACTAAACATGAAATGAAGAAGATCGACTAATATTTTAGCAGAGTACAACAGTCAAAGTTAACAATTACGTTCATGTTTATGAAAAATTCTTTAGTCCTAAATGATTTTATTTGTTTATAAGGAGAAGTATAAGATCTGGGTTTTGCCTTTTGGAGACGTAATGGATAATTTAAGATATGTGTACTTACATATTGTTGGAGGAATGATCATGCAGAAAATCTTCAAGAAACTCACCTGAAAAAAAAAATATCATGTTAGAGAATATCATTGACTATCAGTACAGAAAAAATTTAATATTTTTTTCTAATTGTGCAAGCTGTTGAATGAAATACATACGGAGTAAAATCAGCATTGAAATTAATTATCATTACGTATGAACAGCAACAATAACTAATCCGTTTCCAGTGGTAATGTCTGAATTAAAAGAGAGGCTGCTACACTGCAAGCATTCGAATTGTAAATAGTGAATTAAATAACTCAGCCAATAGTACGTATTTTCATTATTACTAAACATCATGGAAGAAAACCACAAAAAGAAAATGACTAAAGAATGAATATATCACTTTTATTATGATCAACGAAGTCAGTCTGCATTGAATGAAAGATGAACATTCTATCCTGCCAATGAAATAGAAACATAATTTTTATTCTTTAGCTTGGTTACCAGTTTCAAATTTCAGTTTCAACTATTCTTTAATATTGTTTTGTAATTCCAAAAAGTAAAGAAAACATTGGTGACTGGATATCCATTCGACTTTTTCAAACTCTGAGTGCGATATCCGCTATCGACTGGTCCTGCAACACTTAAATCACAAAAATAGGAACCTAATAATTAAAAAAATATATAACTTGAGTTAGTTAAACCCTTCATAACTGTTTTGCAGTGATTAGATTAATAAGCATTGCCAAACTCATACAAACTAACAGATCATAAGGAAACCTTTCTCATTTTTTTTAACTGCTTTACGTCTCTTTTTAACATCGAGGTCTTTAGAGACGGGAAAGGATGGGGGGCAAGGATGGGGGCAAGGAATAGGAAGGAATTTGGCCATGGCCTTTTAAAGGAAGCATCCTGGCATTTGCCTGGAGTGATTTGGGGAAACCATGGAAAACCCAAATCTGGATGCCCGGACGGGGATTCGAACCGCCGTCCTCCCGAATGTGAGGCGAGAACGCTAACCGTTATACCGCCCCGCTCGGTACCTTTCTCATGAACTTGTAAGTAGATACTCTCCTTGGATTTACCACCTCAGATGTTAAGCTGCGTAATCATCTTAAACTGCATTTTTTATTTAAACAGGAATAACAGAGGTATAATTCTCCCGTCATTGCGATCCAAATAGCTTGTTAGTATACCGTCGCACTCGTGAATGATAAGTGTTGTTCTCATGTTTGCCATTAAAATGAAACTTGCATCTTCTGTCTGCAAACAATTCCTAACCCAGTCTTTCTATCAATTCTCTGACCCTTTCGTAAGGAGTGTGACAAGCAGTCACGAATCGAGAGACTCTTCTCTGTTTTGTCTCAATACTATCAATCAATCCCTTGCGAAAAGGATGCCAAACAGCACAACAAAAGTCCATAAGTAGACTTTTTTACGCTGTCTCCTTTGTATGACCGTCACAATTGTTCAGAATTAGCATTAGAATTAGCTGTACCTACGCCAAAATTATGTGCAGGTTCCACTCCGTGTTGATTTGTACTGTTACACCTAAATACCTCAGGGGGTCAATTATGTCAATGACTGAACTGAACAATTCGAAGATGAAGAACCAATAGCGCACAGTTGACAGAAAGAGCATTTTGCTCGTTTAGATGCGATACTTGAAAATGTTTAATATGAAAATAATATCTAATTTGTAGGTCTGGAATATTTTTACGTTTGGGAAAAAGTGTTACAGGTTGCAATACTCACTAAAAGAACTTGCAAACCAAATGCAATTTATATATCTCCTTGTTACCTCGAATTACCCTCCGGCCATCCAGATTGGGTTATCTATGGTTTCCCCAAATCATTACAGGCGAATGTTGGGATGGTTCTTTCAAAAGGCCATGGCCCAGATCCTTGTCCCTCAGCCAGCCATTTCCCTCCTCTAATGACGTCGATGAGGCGTAAAGCCATAAGCAAAAAAAAAAAGAAAAAAAAAAAAAAAAAGAAACCTGCTTGATACCGTCTACCAAATGTAGAGATGCAGAATTAAGTACTATCATCAATATTTGGCGTTTGTATACCCTAGTCCTTTAGTAAAGAGACAAATGGCAATTGAATGATTTGTCCGATTCGAGATTCAGGGACAAACGAGCCAACATATTTGTAATTGGAATGATCAAGGCAGAAGATAATGACGGGCAATGCAACAGACCCGTTAGATGGTAAGCGGGTTATGATTTTAATCTTACGTACGAGTGAACGCTATCGTGTCAATTTACATCAATTGGAAAATTAACAGAGACTTTTTATCCTGAGGGATGAAAAAAACAGAGAAAATATCTAGCGTCAAATATTATTAAAAACTAAACTACATTAGAAGTAATTGATCTAGTTACAAGTATCACGTATTCCGACTACCGGCAGGTGGGTAACACTGTCGATTCAGAGATATCTATGGATTAACGTGAAACCTGAATTACGCAGCTCAGTAGTATGCTACGCACAGTGAAAGCAAGCTTCGAAGGACGATTAAGTACCTGTGAAAGTTGTGGCCAAAACTGTGATTCATACGTAGGATATATCAACTTCTTTCTGAAGACACCATATTGTAGATGAAGCCTACTAGAAGGAAGAGAAATGCGTCGAACCTAAGGCTTACCTGTCTCCTGATGTCTGCTGTGACGGAACACTGCATACTCACTAGCTAGTTACGCATGTCCCTTGGGATCTGAGGAATCCTCCCTATTAATACCGGAGGGCAGGTATTTTGAAACAAGCGTCGGCCTGGCTCCGGATAAGGAGGCAGTTGGGAGGCTGCCCCAAGCGTGGGCGATCCAACAGGCGAAGAGTAAGTCTGCGGGAATGCGAGGCCGTTGGTCACAGCGAGGGCTTTGTGACCGTCTGGACACGGGCCCACATTGTGCACGATCTCTGACTTAGTCTCTCGGAAGTGGATAACACATAACAGCATCAGAACAAAGTGCTCAAAGTACTCTAAGAGAACTCTGCTGGCCACAACAAGTGCTCTACTTAATCACTACTGAAAAGATTACTCGACAGCGAGATACGTTTTGAGGCGATAAATCATCCCAAACTACATTTGTTGCTTTGTAATCTTAGAATTTGGTAACCAACGAGTAAGTGTGCTTATGGAATTGACCTCTATTTATACACTTCTTCTCATTTTTAAATAGTTTTTGGCCCCACAGGTATTTAGCCAGCTACAGAGTCTTTAGATTCATCCTCTGTATTAATGTGTTCCCAAGTGTTTTACTAATCATACAAATAAAAGACGATACGAGACACCCATAATAGAACTACAACAAGTGTTCTGTAGTATATGAAAATGCACCGTTTGGTGTCTTTCAAACGGCGAAGATTACTGTAAGAACTAATGTTACATTACTGTCTTATTAGACACACTATACACACATACCATTGGCCGGACTCGAACCGTTGACTCAGGGCACATGGAACCATATCCTGTTCACTGCGAAATGGCGGCTCAAGGTCATATTCCCTGACCGCTCCTCACCTCACATCCCCTCTCTTTCCTGCCTTTCTGAACTGACTGCTGCGTCCAAGTTGTCAAGTGGCAAATTTGCCCTTCGCGTATACGGGTAAGGGCAGCGGAATGGGGATGATGAGTCCAATTCCTTTTAGAACACAATTTTGCTGACATTATAACTCAATGCGGCTTATAAAATATCATCTACGCTATTCATTAAAGACTAGTCGTGGTATAGAAATGGTACTTGATTATAACTTTCGAAAGGGAACTCCGATTTTTGAAAGCCAGTGTTTCTCTCTGTCAGTAACAAATCAAATATTTTTTTGTTTTTTTGTTTTTTTGGTGTTTTTGTTTTTTTGGTGTTTTGTTTTTTTGGTGTTTTTGTTTTTTGGTGTTTTTGTTTTTTTGTGTTTTTGTTTTGTTTTTTGTGTTTCTTTTCTAACACTCCGTCCTTTAATAGAATTGTGGAATTCATTACCACCAATAAAATCAGATATTTTAATTTCAGGAAAAAGAGGCGATGATTTTAGGCGTCCGTTTGCAATTTTATTTTTCGCTTAAAAACGTTGGTGGAAGAATTATTTAACGTAAGTCAGAAATTAGTGTTGAAATTCAGTTTTTGTTTAGTAGTTGTTTTACTGGGAAGCAACTGTTCTTTCATACAATATCTACTGAACTACTTTCATCTGAATAGTAACATGCAGTAAATATGCATATTTTACATTGTGAACCAATCCCATTTGATAAAAATCCAACACCTTACTATAATTATCCAGAGAAGACTAGCACAATTTTATAAGCTACCATCTTTCTTGTGATTTGCAGTACTTGAAAATACATGGTTAGGCGTAATTATTTTCAGTGACGAAGATTATTATAATACTACCCTCGTACCCGCGACTTTGTACGCGTGGATTAAGATTTTTTTTTGCCAGAATTAAATATAGAAAGTTGTTGGTAACGAAGGATTGGACCCAAACAATATCGAGTCGGCATAATATGACAGGAAAGCTATCACTATATCATTCTACCGTCTAACCTGCCTCTTGAAGAGAATCAATTTCCAACATATTTCTGTCACTATTCGATATGATCTCAAAATTTCGTGACTAAAACTGTTAATCATACTGGAAAAAATATCATGTGCCCTTCATACAGCTTTCCTTATAAAATTCCATCACAAAGATATAGCCATTTAGTCGTCAAAACGAAAACAAAGACAGAGACTTACTTCCGCATTTATAGTATTCCTACTGCAGATTACACACACACTGACTACGAATCACCCCTGATGGATCAATATAACGTAAAAAAGTGTACATCTGCTGTATTGCAAGACTACCTACGAATTGCCTCAGGTTGTACCCCTACCTTTGTGAAATCTACAGTTTAAAATTCAATCCGAATAACCGACGGCCCAACCGTGACTCCTACGATCAAAAACAATTTTTAAAAATCTTAGCCTTTACGGAGATTTGAACCGGAGACCACGACGTTCGTAAGCAAGCTCTTTCGCCACTGAGCTGCCAGTTCACTACACGGAAACACGGTCTGGAAACGTCCACATCCAACGTGTCTGTCTATCGCCGTATTTCGAAGTTATGACATAACATGTGTTATTTATACAGATAATTTTTCAACCAAATGTAGACAGTATTTTTCTTCTTGTTTCAAAGGATAAGTGTGCAAAGTTTCATCGAGATCGGATGAAAACTATGGATTTGTATCAAGAACAAACAAACAAACCAACAAACATACATTCATCTTTATATATAAAGATTTTATTTCATAATAATGTCTTAGTACTTACACTAGCCTGTTGTAAATGCTTGTTGCCAGTATCTGTTGTTGCGCTATCCTTTTCTCCGTGATTCACCGTTAGCGAGCTTCTAGGTCGACTCAAATACTTGGCAGAGAATCTGCTGACAGCTGTTCTAATTGGTGGATGCCGGCCAGGAGCAGAGCACCACAACATCTCGACACGTCATCAGTCCAAATGGATACAAAGTGCGAGCGAAGCTCTCTGCTGGTGCAAGGTAAACCACAAAGGAATTTTATATATGTTTACCGATCACGTTAAAATGTCTACAGAAAACCATTTCTTTTTTGTTGCAGTTGCACCCAACTCTCTAGAATTATTCGATGCTACTCTTTTAAACAAATGTGATTGAATTATATATATTAAATGAATTCACACTACAAGTCTTTGTTGTGGTATGTCACGAGCTTAGTCACGCCAAAGTATAGCAGGCTGATTAGGCTTTGGAAACCGTTACACATGCAACATCAAGTATAATTCATCAGCTTCGTAGTGTATGTAACAATCTGATTCGCCGTGCCAAGGAAAAGACACGCGAAGCTTTATTACGAAAACCGAACACGCAGTGGTACTTTGTTGATGAATTTATCGAGTGGTGAAAGATGTTTTGCTACCGCTAGCAGGAAATCGGGAAACAATACAGACATTAAGAGGCAATATTTCTGTTGTCAGCAATTCACGAGTGACCTTCCTTGCAAGTGTTCTGGTTGAGTCACGGGTTGATTGAAGAAACATATTTAAGGCAGCTTAGAATACCGTTAAACGTAATGAATGTGGAGGAAAATTAATACTTTAACTGAGCCAATCTATGCTAATGGTCTGGTGTAAATTTCAAAGATTTTTGTTGAAGGCTGTGATGCAAAAAGCCGAAATAAATCACCCCGTTGAATCATTAACCCTTTCCTTATTTTAACTAACTTAATATATACATTATTAATTAATCAACAACTGTAAGTTTATGTTTGGATACGTATTTGAAAGGACGTCGACCAGATATGTTGGAAATGGAATCTAAATTGAAAATAGTTCCAGTAAGTCAGGAATATAAATTAATCTTGCACACTACAAGAAGCGTACGATAACTGTATGTTAGATGATTGTACCAAACTAATATTCTTTTCCAATATTCAATGGATTTTCTAAATACGATATATTATTGGTCGAAGAGCAGATAAATAAGATTGCCTAAATAACTTGGTTAATGGCCATTTTTTCCACAGTTACTCGGCTCGATAACATTCCATAAATTGTTATTTCAAACCGCCATGTGACGATTACCACAATATATGTAAGAACAGTGTGTATTTTTTCGTATATAAAAGTCGAATTGTACTCAACACAACATATAATCGTAGACACTGAAGATTCCTACATCACGAGGGCGAAACGCGTATGGGAATTAAAAAATATTTACCCACAAAATCGTTTGTTGACGGCGTTTTTTTAGTAAAATTTAACAGACAAAAAATTCTTTTAATAGTTAATATATTTACAAACAGAAAAACAAACGAAGATTCGGGGAAGTGGAAAGGGGAGGGACGTGTGTTTAACTAAGGAATCCTTGGTTAACCCCCCCCCCCCTCTTTTCCACATTCCCGCACCTTCGTTTGTTGTTCTGTGTGGAAAGGGGAGGGGCGTGTGTTTAACTAAGGAATCCTTAGTTAACCCCCCCCCCCTCCCTCTTTTCCACATTCCCGCACCTTCGTTTGTAAACATGTTGGAAACTGATTCTCATTATGAGACAGGTTCAACGACAGAATGATACAGTGATGGCTTTCCTGTCATATTATGCCAACTTGGTGTTGTTTGTGACTAATCATAAGTTACTAACAACTTTCTATATTCAATTCTGACAATGAAATTCTAAGTCCACGCGTATGAAGTCGCGGTTATCGGCCAGTAACTAAATAAAAATAAGTAAATCTGATGAGACTGTATGTAATGACTTCACCTAATGACACAGAGAGAAATCGTGTGTCAATAACATTTAGCTCAGGAATAACGATAAAGGCAGGAAATGCAGACGTTTCCAGGAAAACATGCCGATACAGCAAAGCTCACCCGTAAGGAAAGGTGTACAGGTTAAGAAGGTACACGTGGCGTTTGATTAGAAGTGCCAATACATACTAGGTATATGCTGTGAAGGTTATATTTCATGTACAACGATTGTTAATATAACCTTAAATGCGAAACAGAAAACATCAAAGCAAAAATTCGCTTCTTTTCATGTTCACTAAAAATTTGTGAGACATTAAATTCTGGTATGAAAACGGGCTGAATAGAAGGTCGTAAATATATTATATCTGTCCTGCTTTTCTTTCAGTAATGTCTGTAACTGTGCTATGCTGTGAAAATATCTGAATAGCCCCGTGCCTCTGAATTCCAGAACTCCCCGTCTCCAACTCCGCACCGCGTCTCTCGCGCCCGGTTTTCTGACCACTGCCACCCCTTTTACGAGCGAGCACAGTGATTTACGACTGCCCTCGAATTAGCGCGCCTCGGGCGGCAGCGGCCTCAACTATGTTCAGCTGTTTGTCCGGCAGGTGGCTCCACAGTGTTTGTCCTCCGATACAGATCCCTGGGCGCGACGAAATTAGATTTCGGCGGTTCCGCAGACGTGGAGGTGCGACACTGAATGATATATGAGCGAGCCGCGAGAGGCCAACGGGAAACTGGACTTTCTGCACGCTCCATTATTCTCATCCAACTTGTCACACCCTCTGCTTAAATACATAAATAAAGAATATTATGACTCCCTTGATGGAAGACACAAGAGGCCGCGCTATTCTACGGTGCCAGAAACTGTGAACCTGAGAATGAAGAATCACTGACTCGGCTTGGTGATACATTAAGCTAAACTTTGTGTTGCCTTATTGACCGAGTGATGCATTTACGTGTTGCCCCACTTCCTGTCTCTGTTGCGCATAGCCCATTTCAGTAACCCTAACAGAACCAATAGTTTCACCACGGGGTCTCTACCTTACGGAGGTAAACGCGGGTTAAAACCCTGGCCGTTACTGGAAGTCTAATCTAGACACCTTACCTGCTCGCTAATATGTCTTTAGAATTGTCAGGAAGTTATTCTAGTTGGGTTAACAATTATTTTGGTGGTTGTTTTGGAGGGATGGATTTGTATTTGCGGGAAGTCACTATCCTTACAAAGCGCCATCAGTGAAAAGATACCGAGCGTGGTGGGTGAACGGTTAACGTTCTGGCCTCGCATTCGGGAGGACGCCGGTTCGAATCCCCGTCCGGGTATCCAGATTTGGGTTTTCCATGGTTTCCCCAGATCACTCAAGGCGAATGCAGGGATGCTTCCTTCAAAAATACCATGGCCAAATTCCTTCCCGTTCCTTGCCTCAATCCCATCCCGCCTCTACTGACCTCGCTGTCGACGAGGCGTAAAGTCCAAGCAAAAAAATTTTGTTATAGATATCGTTTGGAGAGAAACTTGGGAGCTAATAGTTTGTTTATACGACACATTTTCGATATGGCCATACCGAGCATGCCGGGTGAGCGATAACGCACAGGCCTGGCATTCGGGAAGACGCTGGTTCGAATCCCACTCCGGTCATCTAGATTTCCATTTTCCATGGTTTCCCGAAATCACTACAGGCGAATGAGAAGTGGTTTCTTCAAAATGTCATTGCTTAATTTCTTCCAGTTCCTTGCCTCCAGTCCTCATCCATCTTTAATGGCCACGATATAGGCGAAACCTAAAACCAAAATTAAAAAAAATTGTATGTACTTAAGGACTTATGATCAATGTAAGTTGCCTTTTTTATGCTGGCATTAGTGTCTCGGCTGCTTTGATGCAATACTACATCCCGATCTAGATTCATCATTAAACTTAAAAATAACCTTTTTTTTTTGTAATTGCTTCTGATCGCGATTGTTTCCATGAGAAGAACGAACTGCATCCAATAATTTTGTGGAAAAGTGCAAAGTATATGAAAGTCGATGCAAGTTCCCCGCCATGTGTTTCAAGTTGGGTGACAGAATCCCCTCAAAAAATTAATTTCGTATGTCTGATGCAGCAGTCTGAAAGAATTATATCATCAGACATATCCCTCATCTTTATTGCAAAGTAAAAACTACAGATAAAGACATAGTTGTGAAGCTGCTGTAATGTTTGAAACAACATCAAACTAAAAAAGGGGTACATAAAATTTGAAGCAGGAGATGAAAGGAACATTGAAACGCCTTTTATTAAAATCTGGGAAGCAATATTTTTCCGTTCTTCGATTAGAACATATTGGTAAACATTATTCTTGCATCAATAGAGTAATAAAAAAGGTTTAAGGATAATCGAATATTTGTTCTCACATCTCTGAACGAAAAACTGTTGAATCATCTGGGTGTTACATGTGCAAGAAAAGCCTTCAAAAATGTTTGTTGGCTTGTATAAAATTCTGATCATAAAGCCAGTTTTCATTTATTATACCTTAACTTACAAACCCTACAGCAGATCGGGATTTCCTAACCTTACTTCCTTACTATTCTACACTTCTGACTTTCTCTTCCTATTTCTTAATAGAATGATAATTCATTCTTTATTACCCAATGATACCACTTTTCCCTTTCTAGTGAGAGCAGATTAAGCTTTTGAGTCCTCTTTTAACCTTTAAGAACGTCAAGTATTATCTCGCTTTATATTATTTAATATTTCGCATCAATTTATAAATAAACATACTTCTTTACTTAATATGTTAGATAACTCTTTTGGCTTATATTTTTACCAGTCCCTTCGTGATTTACTTATTTTCCGGTTATACATTCTCTGGACTTTGTACTTCTTATTACGTCTTTATATATAACACCACAATTACTATTCGCCGCAGCCGTTCACAATTTTTTAATAACCATTTCTTTTCCATTCAAACGGCCATAATCACTTGACCTTCGTGTTCAACTTTATCTATTCAAGTGGTAACTTTTCTTCCGCATAACTTGACGCCTCTCATTTTTCCTTTGCTGTTGGTTCGCTTATTCTTTTCGCATTATTCTTTGACACTGATGCAAAATATTTACCAAAATATCATTAATAATCATCTTCACATTTTTTTCTACTTATAATCATAACGCTGTCTTCCGTGATGTGAGTACGTTATGTTTTTTCCCAAAAATATCTTTCGCTGCAAGTTACCGATACCGCCAAACATCAACAATAGTTTGCAGGGAATAATTACATGCAATCATTGGTAATTAAGCTAAACACTGCGGTCTGGAAATAATTATAATTGCACGCTGTCCGGCGGAGGGGGAATTACATTAAATTCTGTTACGGACGGCATTTGCGGTCCATTTCGCGCAATATTCGAAATCATTCTGCATTAAATTCCCACGAAATGAATGAAATTTCGATATTAGTTTTTCGAGAGACTCCGCAATCAGGTCAAAATCGACAGCTTCCGGTCAGACCGCAACCGCACGCCTAGCGAGTGGGAAGCCATAACATGGGCCGAGTGCTGGCTGGAAAAGTGAATGTCACATTTCACCAGGAGTCCTCCCCATACTGTGGCATGCAGATACCGGTCGGAACACTTGCAAAGACGGTAGCACAGGGATAGCACGCTGGATTTCTATTGCAGGGGTCACCGGTTCGAATGTATCCGTCTGTGGTACTTTTATTCGTGATCAACAAGCGTTAGAAGACTGTAATTCAAATGCGGTAAATAAAGTGAAACATAGTTGTTGGCTGAATTACTAATGTCAAATGTCATTTTTACTAATTTCTTTATTCTCTTAATAATAACAGTGTGAATCAAGAGGTATGTTGGTCGAAACTTAATGTATTAGAAGGGAAGACCATGTGTCTCTGTCTGCGAAACTTATATCTTCCTGTGTTGTGTATGAAAAGTGTATTTTTTGTTTACGAAATATGTGGTTTATGAGGCGGAGATTGGATACAGTATTAGCATTCGTCTAAATATTTGCGACGTACTTCAATTATAAGAGAACGGAGAAGTGTACTGGATGCAGTCTCAGAAAACTTTCTTGCATGTAGGCCCTTTTTTTGGTATAAGGAATTTGTATGGTAGAAATGAGCTTTAGAAAAGCGATCTGCTAACACATTTGGTAATGCGTAACATGGGGCTTTATTTAAAAAACGAGAAGAGTGTTAAGGACAGTTCTAGAAAGTTGATCAAACGTTTTGCTGAAATATGTAACAGATAACAGATAGAACAGTACTTACAGTATATTGTCACTTAACTTGTATGTGGTAACATTATGGAGGAGTAGTATCTGTTATAAGATTCGATGGTAAAAGTATTTATTTCTTATTTACATATTATCGATTGATTCAGTTTACCCCTTTTCATATTTTTTCTTAATCGTCTGTGCAGACTGTAGGGACATGGAATTCTCGCACTGTATGTTTACGTGCTTGGGCGTTGAATAACTTATGAGCTATGAATGGTCATACATCAGGTTGACATATGTCTTGTGTTCTATAGAGGCATATTTGTCTCCGTCAGTTTCCTGTGCTTTCAGTATCGTGCGATCAATTCCTTTTGATACGAATGATTATTCATAACAAAAGATTAAGTGAAGATGGACTTTTATTGCAGCGCAGAATTCGTAATAATTCTACAGCGACAACATCTACTAGCTTGCCGAAAACATAAACTATGATTTACGAAAGTCCACTGCCCTATGGTTCTTTTTCTCGGAGTACTCATCTGTTACTAACATGGGAGAGTTTTTTTTTCCAAATTACTATGACGTATCGAGTACTACATACATACTCGTTATCTTAGCTTAGGTCTGATGTATCAAGAATGAAATAATTTTTGTATTTTATGTTCAGGTCATACACAACCAAACAGGAGAGCAACAATTATGAAAAGTAATATGAAACTTGGTACAAACAGACACAGCAAATTCGATATAATGGATAGTTTCCAACCACCGGCCCTGTTTGTCTGGAAAATAATCCTGTTAACTTCTTTCCTTCCACTACTGTTCAGTTCAGTCCTCTATCTTTTATAGTTTTCTAAACTATTTTCATCAACCTGCCTCTTCATCGTTCCCGAGATCTCTTTCCTTCTAATTTCCAACTGCTTATTTCCTGAGAAGTCTTTCTTTATTCACTCAGCTAATGTGCCCATACAACTGGCGTTTATATCTTTCTGTTTTATTCTGTATATTTTCTTGATTTATTGCTTTCTTCACATTCTAAATTTCGCACCATGTCTAAGCTCCCCTGAAACTTCCTTTCATCTTCATGGCTTGTATTAATATCCCTATATTTCATGACCCTTGCTTTAGTTCCATAAACAATTTTTTCCACCTCTGTGGAATCATTTCCTTCTATGCCACTCCTTTGGTACATCTGAAGAATCCCTGTATCTTTCATCTACTTCCTTTCAGTTTCTCCCCAAACACTTGATACATTCTACAAGCCTGTACCTCCTAAAACATTCCTCCCCCATTTGGGTTTGAAACAGCACCCAGCAACAGCTAAAAATGGTACCCCGCCACTATCATAATACATTCTGTAAGTAGAAGAACTCATATTTCCGTAGCATAAAAGGCACACGTAAATTTCGGCTGCAAAAACAAGGTGTGTTCCCATGCGCACAATTCGACGCGGGCAACGCTTTGTAGTTTTACTGCCAAGCAGGAATAAAGCTTCGCTCGCACACACGATTCTACAAGGCTACAGACGAGAGAAATGCGCAATGAAATAAAAGTCCGTGTGATGCCCTCCTCTAGATCCTGGACGCCGTGTTGGCTTGTAACGCGGTCATAAAAATATTCTCCAGGGGTCGCGGTGCGGAATTTAACTCCTCCCTTTTTTATTTTTTTTGGTGAGTGCCCCCTCCAGGCGCGAATTCTCGTGCGATTCTGGGGACCGTTAAAACAATGGTCGTTCGTTATGGGCCGACTAAACGCCGCCTGCTGCCAGCGCTCTCTGGGATACTACCAGACAGCACCTACGCCACAACTGACGGAATACAACCAAGGCCGTTACCGTACTGACTATTCAAAGCACATGGTGGGAGGTACATCTCTCCATTTATCTCGAAGACATCGGCACTGGAATGGAAGTTTCTGTGGTTACCCCTACCCCATTTTAGTCACTGGACAATAGACTGAGTGGCCATCGAATGTCGTTAAGGGGGCGTCCATAAACTAGTAAACCCTTTTTGGCCTCCACTGAACCCCCCCCCCCTCCACCCCATGTAGCATGGCGCGGCTTGCCTCTCCCCCCACCTGGAACGTAGCTGCTTTTCTTCCTATTGATTCCAGAAGACATTTTGTACTGTTTTCGCTTTTCAGACTATCGTAAACTAAATTCGGAGATAATTATAAGACGGAAATAAATATTTCCCGGATGTTGTGTGTTTTGAATGAAAAGCTACTTGGCTTGGTTCCGAACCCCCCTCCCTCCTCCCCCCCTCCCTCCTCCCCCCCCCCTCCCATGTAACCCAGCGCAGCTTTCTACTAAACCCCCCCACCCCCCTAGAACGAGCCACGCAGTTTATGGACGCACCCTAAACATCCATTAAACACACTCCATTCTACCGAAATTTGAACGTCGACTTTTCTTCAGGATTAGGGAAATTGGATTTATACTACATGATAGAATAGCAATAAACCAGGTATTTAGCAAAAATGGTTTCAAAGAAATCAACAGATTTCGTCAGTAATAACTATACAACAGAACGCCACTCCCCAGTCTCTAACTCACATGGTGGACCTGTCTTCTTAGGCTCTTTGAGTCAAGCATTAAAGTTGAACTTTAAAAATATAGGGAAGGTTTTCATGTCGCTGCAAGATTAGAACTCTGATCATAGAGGAGATTTTATTGACTGTGGCAGACGACTTCACATTTTTCTGACGATATTATTGCTACTATTCAGTTCTTTTCTCAGACCTTAACACTCTTTTTATGGCGTGGTCATTAATTTCGATTCTTAATAAGGTAGTATTCTAATCGTTTTGGTAGTTAAATATGTGTATATTATTATTTCTATTTTAAAGATGTCATTTGTAAAACAGAAATGACCCTTTACATGTAGCAACGACTCATTTGTTAGACATACATTTATTTCCTCGAGCTGTAGATATAATATTTAAAATATGCTAGAAATACGGAAGGACAGAGACGAAGAGGAACGGATTTTCATGCTTCAGCGCATTTGGGCAGATATCTGTTTGGCAATAGACAAGGGGGAGCGGGGAAATACAAATTAACGCTCGTGACCCCCTGAGACGCCTGAAACGCGAAGACATTTTTCCGCGACCGCGCCAAAATTGGAACTTCTCTATTGGCTGACGCAATACAATGGCAGAGTATACTGTAGGTTGAGTATTCCTCGTAAACTTAATGTGTGGATTACGGCTCGAAATACTACATGCTGGAGTTCCATGCTTTTAATACTGATAACAGGTCTGTCGCACCTAGGTGGGATGGAAAGAACGACGAATAATAGGAGCTGTCACATCCCGGTATAACCTGCTCGGCTATGTGACCGTGACCGGCTGTCTGATTAAAGCTAATTCAGGAACACTTCCCTTTCGCCGAAACCGAGGGAGGTACACGATTCCTCGCACATGTGCACTCCTCAACTCCGTCCATTTTTTTTTTCCAAAAATGGTAATATCGACAATCATCACACCGTGGAAACGACATGCGCGTTCTCTTAATAAACAAACATCCTTTACCCAGCCAAGTCACCCTCGAGATTAAGAATTTTTCAGCTCATGACTTCAGTTAGCAATTACTGTTCTGCGATCTTGAATTTGTAAGCATGCTTCATTTTCTTTTTATATAGTAGATTCCTTTTTACTCTAATTTCAGTCAGCAAAGTTACAGATTCATTTCATTTAACGTCTTGGATAAACCAATGTAATGTTACAGCAATAATATTTTTATTACAACATCACCTTTGCTTCCAGAGATAATTTCTGGTGATAACTATTCATCGTACAAGCATCATCAAAAAATATAGTTAAAAAAATATGTCAGAAATTGCTATATGGATTTTTTTATTTTTTACGCCTCGTCGAAGTCGAGGTCATTAGAGGCTGAATGGGACTGGCGACAAGGAATAGGAAGGAATTCGTCCATGGCCGTTTTTAAATGAAAGAATCCCGGCATTCACCTGGAATGATTTGGGAAAACCATGGAATACCCAAATCTGGATACCCCGAACGGGGATTCGAACCGCCGTCCTCCAGAATGCGAGGCCAGAATGCTATATGGATAGGTATTCACGTTGCTTTAGGGTTTGAACCTGTTCTACACATACCTTTAAAAGTCCTCTGAAGCCATACTAACAGCATATATTTTGTAAAGGTACTGAACGTTATTATGCGAAACGAAACACTGTTAAATTATAGTATTTTTCGACAATTCAAGTCTGTTACCAACTCTCTGAAGATCTTATTTGAAAGAGTGAACTGAACTGAGGTACTTGTGACAAGCAACTGGAATTATCAACGTATCTAAAGACGAAACGTACTTAATGAATAACAGTAATCGGTCTAAGAATACTGTGCGAATACTTAAATAACAGAATGACACATATGGAAACTGGAAAGTATACCTGCGCAGCTATTTCACTTACACAAGGAGTAATAACCTTAAGAATGATGTGCCAACGAAAGTATCCAGTCATGGAAATAATATATGAACGATACTTGGGTATATTATAAAGCCAAATCATGCTAAGTATCTTTACTCAATTGTTGTACATACAAAAAGAAAACCTGAGCCTCGGCTGTACCTTACCCGTCGATCCACAATGCCGGTACATCAAAGTTAAGTTTTATATGGCGCTGCAATACAACGACAAGTGAACAATGCCGACAATTATCATTTACCGCAGTGCTAGATCCTCCCCTTCCCTCCACCGACGCCGTCAAGGGTAGTTAGCGGTACAGCCAACCCTCAAACTGCGAACGACCTCCCCTGCATACACAACGAGGGTTCCAACAGCGCAGACGTTCCCCTTAGAACACACTACACTGGAACCTATTGTGGTCGCTTCAAAGCATTTTTACAGAACGACAAAGGGAGTAGGCTCGTACACCTCCAAGTGTAGCAATTTTATCCTAAGTCTATTTTTTGTTAAATACTGTTGGCATGATAAATATTACGAGTCTGGATTAAAAAAAAATTCGCTTCTCAATGGATTTTCACAATAAAGTTCTTCTATAAAAATATAGTTGACCAAAAATGTTAAGTAGATTTTCCTACTGGTGTTTGCAACTAACTAGTTAATGTGACTTATTTGGTGTACCGAATAAGATGTGTCTCTCCAAATGTCAGATCAACCACAGTATTTCATTGACCCGTTAATTCTGTAGTAGAGTGCCAGCGTTCAAAAGTCAATGCCCTCGAGTCCGCTTCCGGTATGGCGGAAAATTGTGAAGGTATCTCTCCAGATCTTTACCTCTGCCA
The DNA here is from genome assembly GCA_031002005.1 of Vandiemenella viatica. NCBI lineage: Eukaryota > Metazoa > Arthropoda > Insecta > Orthoptera > Morabidae > Vandiemenella > Vandiemenella viatica. The sequence continues at coordinate 77,238,983 of JARYHS010012519.1, forward strand.
AAGCTACATTTTTTCATGTGAAGTATAGTACGCTCCAATGATCAAATTCCACGTTAAACTGCAGGTCCGACCTGGTTTAGCATGCCTACCTATTTACTCTTTAGGATCCAACCAGTATTCTGATTATGGAATAATTATTATTTTCTTTATTGGATATATCAGGTCGTTCACGGCACCATGTGGCGATATACTATTCATGCCTTACAGAATACAAGGCGACATTGATAAAAATACATAAACATTATTTTTTCCAGTGAGAGTGTAAACGGCAGGATCGTAGTATATAGGGCGCCCATCACGAACTTAATTGTGGACTTAGATTAATGAAGACATTTTTTTTTTTTTTTTTTTTTTTTTATTTAGCACACATTTTTTACAGCCTAGTATCTAGAAACTAAAATAGGCCTTAATTTAACACAACAGTTTTACATTTGATATTTCAACAGATAATTTCACAATGAATTATTTCAGTTTTTGTTATGTATGGCTTTGGCAATGTCTGTACAGTCTTTTCTTGTTGGCACGATACATACAATTGTTTCGCTGTTAACATATATTACAACTTTCTAAACTTGCTGCATTTTGTCATAATTGATTTATTATAGTATTCTAGTTTTGTGTGGTGTCTGCAGTTTCCTGTCCACTTTATGGTTAGAATTTTTAATATTTCACTATGTCACTTCGTACGTCTACCACTACTACTATTACTAAACTATTACTACTATCTACTACTCTACCATCTAAGAAAGCATTTTCCAGCATTGGTATCGGTGCGGTAATCCGAATTCCAAATCTCCCGGAATAGCGCACGTTCTCAGTCTCTCTGGCAGCCAGAGTGACCGAGAAGGCCGCCCATCGGGAGACTGGCCACCTCCAACACTGGTTGTGAGAACTAATTTTCAATGATATATATCTAATTGCAGAAGTAAGGAGTCTTTAATATCCGGCTAGTAGGTTGTTCGTTTCACAGGTGAACTAGATTAGTTTAACATCTACTGCCGGTATTTGTTATTTTCAATATTTGAACAAATTCCTATTTTAAGATTATTGGCTACATAATTTACAACTTTTACTCTTAACTAACTATTAACATTTTTACATATTTTAAGAGATAACAATGTTTTACTTCAGAAGCGGCTCGAGACTGCAACTATTATCTATTATTTGTGTTATTGCAATGTCAGACCACATTTTATGCATCGGACTATAGTTCATGTGAGCACTAGTAAAGAACTTATACATTCACTATAAACTTTTATACGTGTTGCTTCAGCAAGTTCTTGTTTGTAGGTAGAATCTCCAGTGGTGTTGCTGCGAAACGGTCCATTTAAAGTCTTTAATATGGTTTAAGCACTCCTCTCCGCAGATCAGCTGGTTGCGTTTTCAGCACGATATATGACTCGCTGATCGAGCGCTTAGACACGCATTCGCTTGTGGCTGCTCTCGGGTGTTACTCTGTGACGTCATAGTCGGCTTGACTTGGCCTTCCTCTTGCTGTCGCTAAACTTTGCATGAATCTCTCCTTTTGCAGTTTGGATATATTTTGCGTCACTTCGTCTAGTTTGCGCCAAAGTTGCTCATTTTTTAGTATGTCTTCCGTTTTCATGTTTCTTAGTTCATGAAATCCTTCGTTTCTGGCTTCTGCCATTTGTGTGCAATCCCAGACGATGTGTTCGGGTGTACCCTCTTCCCCGCACTCACACAAGCTTGTGTCTTTTAGTCCTCTTTTATGTAGTAGGCTGGGATATGGCCCGTGTCCAGTGATGTAATGAACAAGTCCGGTTGACGGATCCAGGTGACGAAGGTTTAATCTCTCTTGAATTGTTGGCCAAATATTGTAGGTTCTCCTGCCAGTCGTACTACGCGACCACTGTTGTTGCCATTCTTCCATCAAGACTGTTTTTATCTCCCGTGCTTCTGTAACCGGTCTTCCTAAAATTTGTTCTACTTTTTCGGCGTCACCGGTTCGTAGCCAATAGTGTGCCCCTCTCTTTCTAACTTCTAGGTCAAGTGGCCAAACGCCCAACCCAACCAGCAGAGAGTCGGTCGCTGTTGTGCTATATGCACCACTTAATCTTATCAGTATGCTTCTTTGTACGCTTCTTAGTGCCTGGCGAGGTTTAACTTGTCGTAACTTATGCGCCCAACTGCTAGCAGCATATCCCACAATCGAGGATAATATACTGTCGTGATACCTCCTTATTATGGACGTTGGAAGATGAAATCTTCTTTGCCCAATACTGATCAGTTTGTTCATCACTATTTTGGCACGACTGCACACCTCCGTTATATGGTCAGTAAAATTTAGTCGCTCGTCTAGCGTGACTCCCAGGTATTTACAAGTTCTAACTCTTTTTATGGAGACGTCGTTAACTTTTATTATTGGATTTCGCTTGGGGCGGCCACTGAGAACCATGAATTGAGTCTTGTGAGGTGCAAGGGTTAATTTCACTTTGGAGCACCAGTTTTGTAAATGTCTTAATGCCATTCTGCTTCTAGCCTCTACTTCGTCCCTTGTTCCGCCTTGTATCAGCAGTAGAAGGTCATCCGCGAAGGCAACAAGCCCCAGGAGTCCTTCTTGCCCAATCATGCTTTCTATGGCCATTTCGAATGTTACGTCCCAGAACACTGGTCCACACACCGATCCTTGCGGACAGCCTTTAGTTAATTTTTTCTCTATTTTCACTCGTGGACATCTCAGTTTGGCAAATCGGTTTTTACAGTAGTCGCGGAACGTTCCATAGAGGTTACTAGGAATTCCTATTTCTCCCAGGCGGCTAAAAAGAGCCGGCCACCATAAGTTATCGAATGCTCCAGCAATGTCGACGGCGATAGCTATTACATATTTGCTATTACTACTTTTCACTAGATGCACGGCCTTATTTATGGCATCGTCGGTCGACCTACCCGCTCTGAAACCAAACTGATGTACACTCATACCATACTTTTTCCTGTGTTCCTGTAGTTTCCATACTAAAATTTTTTCCTGCACTTTTCCAAGCACATTTAGTAGACAGATCGGCCGATAGGATTTAGGATTTAATGGATCCTTGTCGTTCCCCTTCTTTAGGATCACCACTTCACTCTGCTTCCAGATATTTGGAACCCTGCCTTGCTGAAGGCATTTATTAAACAGTATGCAGAGTGGTGAAGCCAACTGGACCACTAATGCCTGGAGCACTTCAGCAGCGATTCCGTCCGGTCCAGGTGTCTTTTTCCGCGACATGGCGTTAATCGCTTTAATTACTTCGTCTGGTGTCACATCATCCGCTAAAGTAGCTGAGGTATAAATTTCATTGTGACCTTTACGGAGATTTTCTTGCTCTAAACTTTCACCTACTGCCTCATCGTCGGGTAATAGTACTTTTAACAGTTCCTCAGCTGTTGCGCTCCAATTGGCCGTCATGGTCCCGTCTGCCCTTCTTACGGTTGATAGTGTAGTCGGTGGTCTCAATTTGCTAGCTGCGATCTTGTAGGGGACGCCCCAGGGATCTGACTTTAAATTAGCGTTTACATAAGCCTCCCAACTCTGCTGCTTTGTTTTTATTAGCAGCTCTTTAAAGGCAGTCTTCCTCTCCCTGTATCTATCGAGAAGCAAGCACCTATCGGCAGCAATCATGCACCGTTGGTACTCTTTTCTCGCCTTCCTCATCTCCGATCGTAGTTTTTGCAGTCGGTCGCTCCACGGTATGTCTGTAGTATTCGCTGGTCTTTTGAGGGGAATGGCTATTTTCATTACGCGCTGAATTTCACGCGTGATCCCTCTTGCTATGACATCTACATCATTACCTTCCAATAGATCCACTGGTGGACGGAATTCATCTCTTAGTCTTGCCCAATCTGCCCTACGTAAGTTATATTTTTTCCTGACACGCATCTGTAGATAATCAACTCGAGAGGTAAATAAATTTAGTAAAGATGAAACTTAAAAGAAATTAATAGGAGGCTGATAAAGACGAAAGTCGGAATATGGAATAAGAACGGAATGTCGCGTTTATCAGAATCGGTTCAAAACTTCAGTATAGTAAATCTGTTATAAGATTTTTAAATTCGTGACACTAATGCATAGTAATAACAAGAGCGGAAGGAAATGGATGAAATTCTTGATAACGTAGATAAACAAAATGAACGAAGCTTTCTGACTGCTGAGAGACGTAAAAAAAAATTGTGCGCTCTATTTTCTTGGGTGAAGTGCCTGCAGAACAGGAAGGAAGCCCATTTCCCACTCTCTTATCTGAAATGCAGATGTAAACAATAGTGCACCAGGGCCAAAAAGAAAAATCTCTCCGCTTCAAATAGAGCACTCTTGCGTGCTTGCGGAGTCCAGTCGAGATATATTAAAGGCACTCCAGTGGAGAGCGCTGATGGAGTGGGGAACCTCGTCACTATTCTGAACGGATGCCTGCGGACAACTATGAGTCTTGGTACGAAGTTATGTTAGTTGGCGTTACTGCCAGGACCTACTGTTTGGCATTGCTTTGGCCACCATATTACTCTTTTCATGAAGATGTAACCTTGTATTTGTACGAGTTAAGAGGAGAAATTTGACAAGTTGCCCCAGTCAAAATCATGTGAATGTCATTACACAACCATCGTATCACGTTCGAAGCACAAAGATTGGCTGTGTCCTATAGTAAGAGGCTTATGAGGCCTACATGCAGAGGTAGAACGACGATTACGTTTGCAGTGTGTTATATGTGAGTAAAAGATACCGCCTTTAATTACCTCGAAGTTGACGAGATGTAAAAACATGAGCAAAAAATTAAAAGGCAGTGTTGAGTATAGTATGTTATTTTGTAAAACGAGTCAGGGCATGAAACCCAATAAAGGAACATTCCAACAGACACGAAGGTGTTGAAGGTTCCAATTTCTTTAAATGAATCACCATCAACAGTAACGTATGCTTGCACTCCGTGGGCATAGCGGAGGATTTTGGCGATTTACCCCAGGTATTTGGTGTGATTAAGAACGGAGCACCATCATCTCTGCAACCCTGCTGGACAAGTCAAGAAACCACTGTGACTCGAACGAGCTTATAATGAGTGGAGGCCAGACAACGTCACGGTGCCTTAGCAACGAGTCGGATAGCTCATCCATCACAACACTGATACCATAATTATAAATGCGTGATTAGTACCTGAATGTTACAATGTGTATAATTTTCTAAACAAAGAATTTGATTATTTGTTGATTTGAGTGACTATTAATACGCAAATGGGAGGAAACGCATCATGTTTTTCGATTAAGCACAGTTTCTTTCAGGTAATATTATATAATGAGGGCACTGAACATTGACATATATTCTATATGGAGGGTATCTGCAATACTTTCTGCATTTATCGCCTGGTATTTGTTGCCTCCATTCAGACGAAACAGCTTCTTCCCAGACGTCACGACTTATGCCGATGTTTAGGTGAATCAAAAGTCACTGCGGCAAAAATCAGAGTGGTTGTACGTTCCGTGCAACATTTTTCACTCATGTTGATTTGTGGTATATTGTCACTCGTCTTTGGAAAAGGAAATAGGGTGGGTGAAAGCATGATGGATGTGGTAAGCGAAGTTTGTAGGCCGGTTTGGTAAGTCAGTGGACCCTCTTACTCGAGGTAAGACAAAGTCAAGTATCGCAGATGATCCTTCTTCCCACTACAGTACGAACGCGTCGAGCAAGCGTATAGCGCATAAACAAGAGGTCAGGCATCTGGGCAGCCGGTTACTGTACTCTGCGTCTTATCTCAGCCGGCCCACTGGGGAGAGTGGAATTAGTGGTTTTCTTTGTCTGCCGTCTGCCGCAATAAATATCACCAGGCAAGGAACTGGGCGGTGGGGGGCATCGCCTGCAGACAGGCCATCCGTTAAGGCACCCTCTCTGCTTTGCCTGCGTTGCTAGGTCCACCCCCGCCAACCGACACCTTATTTATACCCCGAAACGCCTTAAATCACTATTACAAAAGCGGCCGTAGGAAAAGGGGGGGGGATGGGAAGAGTGTGTGTATGCTAAGGTGCCGAGAAGTCATGAAGGTTGTGATCTACGGCGGAGATAAGCAAAGTGCGAAGCGGACAAGTTTTTTTTTTTTTTTTTTTTTTTTTTTTTTTTTTTTTTTTTTTTTTTACAATTTCATTCCTCCCAGCAGAAGGCTGGGAGGCGGGCTGCTGGAGAGTCATAGGGGACTCTTTTCAGCCAATCTACTACTACGGGGAGGGAAGGGGGATGGAAGGTCGGCCGTGGCCTTCTAGGGAACCATCCCAGCATTCGCCTAATTGTCTGAGGGAAACCACGGAAAACCTCAGACAGGATGGCCGAACCGAGTTTAACCCCGGTCCTCCCGAATGATAGGTAGGAGGCCAATATTGGCCTCCTCCGGACAAGAGAGGGTGCAGGAGAAAGAAAGAAAAGGACGTCCATTCTGGCTGCGAGTTATTACGCCGGCTGAACGCGTTATAATGGGAGCAATTAGCGGGTGAGATAAGCGGGCTGCATACCTGCAGGCGTAGCGAACAGGTAGATAAGGAGCTGCGGCACAGATAGAGGGTGTCCTGCGGGAATTCCGACGGCGCTCAACTTGCTGGTCCTATCTGGGCACGAGGCGCACACAACTTGGAGCAGAGGAGGTCCTTGACCCGAGGAAAACTTACGACCCCTATGTAAGTTCTCCATGTTAGTGTCACCAAGAGCCGCGTGAGACCGTCTTCAACAATGGGACGAACACTTTATTCGGAGGCAACATTAGGAAGTTTAAATAGTTTGAATTCTACCTCACTAGCAGCGTTTTACGCTTCTGTTGATTAAGAACGATAGGGAAGACGAAAACCAAAATCAGAAATGGTGGCGCAGTTTTAAATTCATTAATATTTGTTACATAAAATAAATTAAGTTGGTTCAACGTATTTAATTTCTATGCAATGTTGAATTTCTTTTTACGGTCAAGATTATAATAGAATTATCGGATACTTACATAGTTTTGATTCCTTCGTAAACTGAGACCTTTAACAGGTTTTAAGTGTGACAACAATAGGAACAGCGATTCTACACCACATACACATCGTAGCAGCATTTAAGGATTTTTTTAGCTACCAAACGCGTTGATTAGGAGATTGCTGAGGAAATATAAGTGAAGATAAAATAGTTACAAGCTATGCCGATAGCCAAGTACTTAACGAGTGTAATATTAATTAATGCTATTTACGGGGGGTGTTTTATATTTTTTTTATTTCTACTGAGGAACAGTTGGCTTTAAAAAGATGATAATAATAATATAAAAATAAACAACTAAGTAAAAATTTTAAGGGAGTTCAGGCAAAAGGAAAAATTACAGCAGAAGAGTCGGTTACTGGTATAGAAACTGGGCTGGTAGAAGGGAGAAGAGAAGCATTTTTTTTTTGTTATGCCTTTGTACCTCGTTGACGTCGAGATTGTTAGAGGCAGGAAAGGAGTGGGGGTGCCGGAATGTGAAGTTAATTCGGCCATGGCAGTTTGAAGGAACCATCGTGATTTTCGCTTGAAGTGATTTCGGGTAACCATGGAAAACCGAAATCTGGATGTCCGGGCGGCGATTCGAATCCGCTTCCTCTAGAATGCGAGCCCAGAACGTTACCTCTCACCCACCACGCTAGGTGTTGAGAAGCAGCGTCCGTATTGGGCATTCATAGGTGATGAGGTCTGGACTGATGTTAGCAGAAGAATTAGCAGCAGTATGTCGAGGAGAAGAACTGCTGATTATCATAAACTACATACTAATTTAAGGCATAAGGAATTGGGAAATACTTCATTTGTAATTAAAGGATTCTTATAAGTTATCAGGGGAGTTTACGTCAAACTGTGAATGAATTTGGAGTAAATACTTAATATAATGCAAAAGTAGTTGTGTATGTAAATTGTCAATTAATAATATTCATGTAATTTCTTGGTTTTAATTTTTCGTATGGAATGTTTTTGGCAGAATCTCTGCTTCTCTTCGACGTACGATGTTTGTCAGACGATAATACCTTACAGTTAAGTAAGCCCGCTGACTATTTTGTGAGGTCCTACGTCATCATACATTGAAATAATAATAATAATTATACGACTTCGTTTTTATGCAATGTATGAATGTCCTTTTTTAATACAAGGCCGTAGAATAGTATGTGTAAAAAGGGGTAAATTTAAGTTTTCATAATATATTTTGTTGTGTTGAAGTTTGTAGGCTGTAATTGTATGTGTTTAGTTTAGCCAAACAGATGCGTATTGATATAAGAAGAATGGTGGTGAGATTAATGAATGTTTTAAAGCGCCGTTGTTTGTATTTGACTACATGAATGCGAGAAGTGTAATTATTTGAGTTGATTCTAAGTGTTAATAAATAGTAGTTGTTATAAAACAACAGATACTTTTGATTTCATAGACAAGTATATAATCAAATTTAATCTGCGAGATGACGTTTGTGACAATATTCTGGGGCCATACATTTATCGTCCAGAACGTGCTATCAAATACAGAAGAGATTGCAAAGAACCTGGAAGGAGTGGTAAGACCGTCCAGGATTTCTTTAATTATCGACCCTAAAAAGATAGCAGTTAAAAAGGATACCTCGCAAGTTGCTATTTTTGTCGAGACCATTAGGAAATTTGCACCGCGGGCTGCATACCGACCAGGCGCACGGTGGTACGGCAGCGGGCGAGGCAGGTGTGGAACGAAAGACGTGTTTGTTATTCACAGTAGCAGCATGGGGCAGGAAGTCAGCCATCACGCCGCGGCGGTGAGCGATGCACGCGTGCCGTGACGCTCTGTGTTTGTACGGCCGCTGTCATGACCGGCGGCGATTTGTCGTCTTGTCAGACCTCCCCTACTACGAGGACAAATCCTGGTAAGATCAGGAATACTAGTCGGCCGGAGGACACTAGCATGTGGTGATTAACAACTAACTATGTCTACAAGTAACTTGATACAAGAATTGTTTTCAGTATTCAAAGAAAGTATCCGCCAGTGTGGTTTGTAACGATACCGTTATATCTTTGAAATGTATCTGTAAAATCTTACGGTTTTGTAACGAGGTTACATGGTTGAGGAAACTGTGACTTAGAGATAATATAGTTCAAACTGGTAGTTGTCGTATTACAGATTCAAGCCCCACCTAATTTTCGTTAATATTTAGTTAATTAATATGTCATACCGCTCAAAGACATATAAAAGCGATGTCGGCAGCAACAGATCTATATCGCTATACGGACTTGGATTATGAAAATAAGGTCTTTGCCAGTAATAGTTAAATTCTGTAATGTCCGCGGGTGTAGCGGATTTTTTTGTTTTGTTTTAAAGTTGTTGGGCGATAAAGTTTAGTATGATGCAGTATGTGGAATTATAATCACAGAGGTAAACTTGATTCATCGAGTCTGGTCGATGAAACATGAACTGTGATTGATGGCTAAATGAATGTATTATCACGTATGGTGGACTGTATTGTTGCGACTATAGAAAAAACTGTTTCACCTGCTGAACTGAAATGAATGTGGCTGGATTGTATGAACATTTCTCATTTTGGCCTAAAGAACCTGCAATCTGCGGATAGTTCTAACTGTTTGTAGTGTAATCAAACTTACTTAAAAATATATCAGTCGGTGGTTGGATAATTTTGTACGTTTGGTTAAATAAAGAGTGTGGATAGTAAAAATAGTTTCTATTTCAATAACTGTTCGACTGAGGTGACAGTGATTATTTATTTCAGTAAAGATAGAAGTTCCGATTGCCAGAAGAAGTAGTCTTAGATTATATGTGAGGTCGTAATATTTCAAAAGGGCCGCATGCTCAGTATTGCTGCTTTAGTTAATAATATAAGCAAAAAATATTCTTGCATAGTACATATTTGAAATCTATAGTTGGTAGTACTGCCCTGCGGCAGCCAAGGAAAAAATCAGCAGCGTTAGAGTAGAGACTATCGCAAGTCATGCTCGTGGCGTATGGCGTCACTTAGACGCGACTGCCACAAACAGAATTATTTTTGTTATTGTTTTGTAATTGCGTTATTTGGTCTGGTTTTCTAAAAAGTAACTACTGTACATTGGTGTAATAGTTCAAGCAATTATGCGGAACCTAAAAGGCCACTTACCATTGAAAAGTGAAGGCGTATAGAACTAGTTAAATAATTGAGTCTGAAAATCATGATTTATTTAAAACAAAGATGCACTTATCACATCGAGCACAAATAACACGTTTCACAGATAAATGCAGCTCATCCAATCAAAAGTATGACCGGCCTCACAGGATGGTAGTAGATGGCACTTCGCTATCAAAACAAGCACATTCTTGGAAGAGGACGTGCCGGATAATGCCCGAAACGTTAAAAATGATGATGATTATTTAATGGAAGTACTGCACCAGCCCAATGGCCACTGTTACCATTGAAAACCAAATTTTTCTTCTATCTTTTTAAATTAACAGACTCCACAAGCCGATAATGGTTGAGCCTTGCCATACGAAGCGTACAAACCTACTGATAGAGGATTATTGTGGCCACTGTCTTTCTTTTGGGGCTTCAATATCGTTCTTTACACACAGAAAGCAACCTTTGTAAGAGTTTGAAGTAGGCTATGGAATATTTAAAAAAAGAATCCATCAGTGACTGATATTCGAAACAGCAGCTTTTGAATCCCCAGTCTTTACCACTGACCTGCCACAGGATAACGGTCCTTAAACTGACCCACTATTTATTGGTTTTTTGAAGAAAGAAAGAGGGAGTTACGACCCGATTAATGCAAGGATATTAAAGTTAAGCTAAGACTGTGCGCAACAAAACTGGAAGGAAACCTACCATTAACCATCATGAATGTTCCATTCCGGTTTTTGTCTAATTCTATTTCTAGAAATCATGAGAACTGAAATGTGGATGGCCAACTCTAGGATTGAATCATTGTTCTTCCCGAGACTAGGCTCGAAGGTTGGTGATCACCCACTAGACTTGATATGTTTACTGGGAAGAAGTATGAGAAAAAAACTAGGAATCTATATTACCCGAACTCTGAAAGTCTACATTTACAAAACGAAAAATGTTACTACCTTGATTGACTTCAAAACTAAAAATATAAACTTAATAATGTTTAAAGTGACCACCATAAGGAAACAGGACATTTATTTTTTGCAGCATGTTTGCAGTTACTGTTGTTTTCAGTTCGTGAATGTAAGCAGCCAGTGGTGAAAAAAAAATATTCGATCTTTTATATACTAAAAGTCGTTCAACTATCCGCGAACAGATAAGTGCTAAAGGATGGTGCCTCCATTCTGTTAGAAAATGAAGCTCCAGCTCCTTTTATAATTATTAAATAATCAAACTATTAGCATATACAAGTAAGGATTTTTATTAATATTGGGCCTTCTGTGGCATTCATTCCACTTTTAACTGGCAACAACACTCGTGGTGCGATGGAGAACATACCTTCCGAAATCTCTCTAGAAATAAATTAAACTTAAAAGTCTATCTCATAATAGTTTAGTGAATGATGCTCTAAATAGTTTGGTTACAGGGTTTAGCATCCCTAAGTTGGAGTATTCTTTTGCAATCATCCAGAATTATAAAATTTTTACGGAAACTGATTCGGATTCGCTGTTTGGAGGTCCTCTAAAAATATGTTATTTTATAACTTTTATGTGTTTGTTTGTTTGGGCGTCGCGCTAAACCTACCGAACAGATTTCGACGAGATTTTCGTAGCTTGTAAATATTGGTCTGAAATATATACCCACCCACGCTACTTTGTCTGCGGGCGGAGAAAATAATTAAAATTTGATAAAACTCTTATCACATAAATAATTATTAATTTTTCTGAACATAGGCGATTTATAAACCGTTGACGCAGCGAGATATCTCGTAAAGGAATTTCAGTTAGTTTTTAGTACATCGGTAAAAAAAAAAACAAAAACCAAAATAGAACTATATATATTTTGGGAGTAACTGCTCTTACTCCAAAGCACAGCGGTATATGAAACCTATCAGTACCTTTTCTTACGTCAGAAAAACGAGTGTGTTAACTGGTTTATCAAATTGTTTATTTATTTTTTTATTTTATTTATGTCTAATTTTTATAAATATGACTCCCGTCTATTCGTTTCTTTTACTTTGTTCTGTTCAGTTTGAATTTTTCCTACCTCGTAAAATCCCTGAGTCCGTACACAGCAATCACTTGCTATTTTCTTGCGGATGCCATTCTGAGAACATAATCCTCACTCGCCGACGAAAAATTTACACCGGAAAATTTTAATTATTCAAGGTTTTCCATGATCCTGCGTATCAAAAAACGCGGGGTGATCATCTGTGTAAGTTATAATTCCTTCCTCTATTGGTATTTTAAGTTGTTAATCGGCACTTTATGTCTGAGTGGAATCTGTATTTCGATATTCGAAACGACAGATCATGAATGAGAGAAACCTAAATACTGCTGACTGTAATACAGCGCCAGCAGTTTCTAAAGGTCCCTCGCAGGCCCTGCCGAACTCGGTAATTGTCGTGTTATTCCGGCTGACAGGAAGAAGGGGCCTACAAAAGTACACGACTAAATAAAAAAGGGAAGAAAAGAGGTGATAAAAAAGGTTGGCACGACAGGGAGTATTAAGAGGCTGTATCGCGGGCGGACACCATTCTCTCGCTGTCTCTATTTTTGCGTTCGCTATCGGGACGTTTTGGCGGTGGGCGCTATTGATTTACGCTCGTCTCTTATCGCCCGGTCAGGCCAACCACGTTAACAAAAAAATAAAGGCCCTCGCCTGCATCTGGGCGTCTGTGGATCACCAACGCTACATTTCGAAAGTATCGTGCGCGACCGCAACGCCCGGTTTTTGTGCTGAGGGCGAGTGGCAAAGTGCCCACTGCATTTGGTGACGTCACAATGATGGACGAATGGGTCCAGCCCGATGACGTGCGAAATGGAACGACAGTCGGAAGTACGTAAACTTTATTGATGCGAATCTAGATGTAGACGTAGGTTTAGCGTTCTGACACATGACTTTCAACAAATTAAGTTAGAATCACATCTCAAGTAACTGGTTTAGCCACAACGAAATCGAGTTATTAGTTTTCTACGTCGATTATGCCGATCGCTTAACACAGACACTATTTAATTTGTGACATGCTGTCACATACTATCAGACTTACCCCGGTTCCTATTTGATATAATTGGTATAACGTTAATTTCATCACATTAATTTAGCTTTTTGGATTTAGTAGATACTTGCCTACAGTATTAAAAATGATATATTGTTTGCTTTGACGGGGACCCACTGTTAGAAACGGCGCGTGACTAGTGTTGCAAATTAAAAAAAAAGTTTTTTTCAGCTTTGTGAAAAAGAACCTTGAAAAACACCTAGCACCCTTGATTTTTTTTCTCAGGAAACAATATATTGATAAATTATAGTTTTATTTAAGGAATTTACATTTTACAAGTGTGTTTTAAATCTTACTGAATCATATAATGTCTTACATAATGGTTCATAAATGTTTCTATATAGGCAACATAATTTTATTCATCATGTCAGTACCACATTCACTAGTATCAGCACTACCAACACTAGTTCGGTCGGTGTTTCTGTTTCTTCTTCTGTCTCCACTATATCTATAACTTCAGAAGTACTTACATTTTCTTTTACTGGTTGTTCTTGTATTGTACGCAAAATATTTTTAGATTGCAATTTTAAATTGTTTGCAAAGTACACGCTGTGCATAAAGACTGCGCCAATAGTTCTGTATTACGGTCTTTGAAGTTTGAATCTAAATCTATTATCATACAAAATAGGAGCTTTACTTCTTTCCAATCATTAGTTTACAGCAACGGTTGCAAGGAAACGATTCATAATTACTGACAATGAGTCAGTACCACTGTACTCCGAGAATTTAACAAGTATACGAATATAAGGAAAGCACAGTAAGTAATAAAAAGAGGCAAATAATCGTGGATAAATTTTAAATTCCTATTTTTTTTAAAAATCCGCAGGTCTACAAATAAATTCGTAGTGCTGGTAGCACTAGTTCAAATAGCGAGTATCAATCCAAACAACGGGGAACGGGGATTCCTTCTCGTGCAACCTAGCCTCTTCGGGAAATCCCCGTTCATAAAAAAAATTTCAGTCAATGTTGCCAATATTGTAGTAATTTTTTTTCGTACTGAAACAGAAAAATATAGTAGATTTAAAAATTAAGATAAGTACTTAGAATCAACTCTAAAACAGTGATATTAAACGATAACTGCTTTAGAAATTTGAGATTTAGTTGTTGTGAAAAAAACGTGTCCCAGTAAAAAAAAATGTTTTTTTTCAAAGTTTTTTTTCATGTTTTCTTTTTAAGCTAGAAAAAAAAAACATTTTTTTTTTACAACACTACGCGTGACATTATTGTTATTCACGGACCGACCTGCCTGGTGGAACGAGGAACAGTAGCGATCGATAATTCAGAAGTCGGTATTGAGGGAAACAGTCAGTACGCAGCGATAGTGAGGTTAACGTTCAGCATGTAGGAAGGTATACACGCGCTGGGACCTTAGCTAGTATGAATGGTCTTGATGGTAGTTGTAATAGTTTAACAGTCTTTTCAAGGAATTTTTATTTATTGGGAAAATACATTTCGCAGATTTTTTTGTGGTTTAATTACTGAAGTTATGAAGTAAAATGAAATTCATGGGACAACATGTAGTCTGCAACAAAATCTTCTCGGGTGTCCAGACGTTTCGACAGCTGACTCTGCTGTCTTCATCAGGTATCTTGTAGTTGTTCTCAGTTGACTGTCTCTGCCTCGACTGCATCGATACTCCGGGAAAGTCTTCACTCACAGTCGTGGCAGATACAGTCAGCTGAGAACAACTACAAGATACCTGATGAAGACACCACCATCCGGCCGGACACCCGAGAAGATTTTGTGGCATCGATACGCTGGGAAAGTCACCACTCTCACGACATGTAGTCTGTTGGTATCAATAGCAACTTTGATAGGAACTAAGAAATGATAAACAGATTAAGTTTGGAAGAGTACGAATGAAGGAAAGTAACATACAGATTATGAATTGGAGACAGACGGAGCCATTTGTCCAAAACAGCGGCATATGTTACAAATTCGAAGGCAACTTTCTGTATATGAACTAAACGACAAACGTTTAGTGGTCCCGATTGCACATTTAAAACCAAGCCGAGCGGTTAACGTTGTAGTTTTCCATTCAGTCGGACGTGGGTTCAATGCTAGGTCCTCAGTGCAGATTTCGATTTTCTATATTTTTTCCTCGAAATCACTAAAGATGAATGTCGTAATTGTTCCCAGAAAACATCATGACCACTTTCCCTTACTTTTCTTGCTAGGAATTATGTTCCCGTTCTCATCGACGGACTGAAATGCCAAACTGTTAAAAAACACAAATTTAACTGAACGGTTTGCAGTAAGCTATGTGAACGAGGTATTAAATTATAGAACATGGAGGTGGAATGCGCTCCAACAACAGGCAATTGAAGAACTTTTATTTTTTCAGCTTTTAAAGTTTCTCATTGTTTTAATTACGCAACAACTAGTGCGAGGAGTAGGTTTTAGTTAAATAATTAATGGAACACATTTCGCAGACTCACATAACTTGCGTTTTGCAGCCTACAGTTACTTCCACTCTAATATGAAGTCTTAACGTAGTCAGCTATTAGAGACTTTCTTGTATAGAGTTGAGCTTCATTTCTCGTTTTTTCCTTTAACAGTGTAATTAAATAAATGTTATCGACTTTGAGACTTAAAAAGAACTGAATGTAATATGCGTATATATTGAGTGAAGAATTTCTCTCATAAATCCATAAATAATTATTAGCTGTGTGCTATAATGCCATTTCAGGTTGGGAAGTAAATACCTGTTATCGTTCTAACAATTGTTTAGCTGAAGCAAAGTAGATAATTTGGCTGTGACAATTAAAATTTCTTAATCTGAGATAATTTGTGTATGAACATTCCATAACTTCAATCTCCGGATCTGTTTGTTTTCGCTTAGAGGGGTCGGAATGCCCAACACGCAACTATATATTTACAAAACACAGCACAAGAGAAGCTCAACACAGAATTAAAACCACCCACGCCTCAGGGTAGCGCACTAGGCTTAAAAGGCGGGAGCCGGCAATGGACAACATAAACAACAACATGTTTTACCTGCTCACTCACAGACACTGGCAATGGGCGGACATTTTTTTCGAGTTGATTGTCAAATACAGAATGTATACACTGTAGTAAGGATCGGTACAGGGTCGAACAAGGCAACAGTAATGTAATACTGGCAAGCCAGTATTGCGTTGCTGTTTCTTAGGATGACATTGATGTCAGATTTTGCAAAATAAGAGTGATAGAATATTTCAGCGGCGGCCAAATTTATTGTCAAAGTGTGTACATACCACTACCATGGATCGTGGCCTACACAAACGTTCTTTGCCTTTCCTTGGTGGAATTTAACCTCGGAAATCAGAACTGGAATAATGTGCAGATGGGATTTTATTCCATTCAGGTTAACGGCACAGAAGGACACTTAACATCCCATTACTGCGAACCGGTCTGTTAGATAAACACGTTAAGATTTATTCAGCTCCTTTGTGAAAGACACTTATAGGAACGTATTTTTACCCTGCATGCCAAGTTAAAAGCATGAGAAAAATCCAAACATCAAAAAGTGTTTTCCGCGTCGCAGTGTATTCTAGGCTCAAGCGATTAGACCAGAGCGAAGGATTGCGATAAAAATCGCTAGTCTGCGTTTTTTTTTTTTTTTGCTTGGGCCTTACACCTCGTCGACAGCGAGATCATTAGAGACAGGATGGGTCTGGGGCAAGGAACGGGATGGAATTCGGCCATGGAATTTTTGTAGGAAGCATCCCGGCATTCGCCTGGAGTGATTTGGGGAACCCATGGAAAACCCAAATCTGGATGCCCAGACTGGGACTCGAACCCGTGTCCTCCCGAATGCGAGGCCAGAACGTTAACCGTTGATCCACCACACTCGGTTGCGTTTTGTTGCTGAAGTGTTTTCCTGATTGTAGAGTTTGTGTTCTAGTCAAAACAGATGTAACACTTGAGATGTGTCTATTAATAGAGAACTGACTGTGGTAAAACATTATTCAACGATTTGTTTCCGAATTCCTAGATCCCACATTTGAATCGATTCAGCGTCATATCGTATACCGATATATATATATATATATACACGAGAGGTGATCAGGAACTAAGGCTACGACGCCGAAAGGTACTCCTAGAGTGTCATCCGTTATAGAGAAATTAGTGGAGTGCGGTAATTGTAAGACATGCGGTTGACAACTTTGCATATTTCAGCCAACTACTACGCTAGATGTAGGTAAACACAAATGGCGACTCGTTTGAAAAACTGGTTTCGCGAAGAATTCCACTCAGTTATTCGATTTATTTGAGCGAAACATCTAACCGTGGCTGAAATTCGCCGGCAGCTGGTCTTAGTTTACAGAGGGATTGTAATGTCTCTTCTGCATACGCTAGAATGGTCTCCAAAGTTTGAGAACGACAGAGAAAACGTCACCGACGAGGATCATCAAGCACACTCCCTACCGCCTGGACCTCGCTCAAAGCGACTTTCATCTTTTTCCTCATTTGACGGAGCACCTAGGAGGCCGAAGATTCGGTACAGGCGAGGAGATGAAAAACTTCGCAACAACGTGGCTGAACACGCAAGGAAATGATTTTTACCAGGATGGAATACTCAAATTTATCCCACGAAGTGACAAGTGCCCAGACCGATACGGAGACTGTGTGAAAAAATAACGTAATGTTTGTACTATCATCTGGCTGTATTGGTTGTATGAAATAAAAGGTACATTGTAATCTTATTCTCTGATCACCCTCGTGTATGTATATATATATATATATACCAAATTTTTTTGATGGATTTAAATTGTGTTATTACAGAGCAATATCGATGTGCTCATGTGATTTCTAATATCTTTTTTTTCCCGTAATCATGGTACACTTTGTTGTGAACAATCAGCTGTGTTGCGACGGACAGGTTAACACGATAATCAACGTAGCTCCGGGGCGGGGGTTCCCCTGACAGGCTGGTCGCGAAGCAATTAGCGATAAGTCAGCGCCAGGTCACGCAGGCCGGGTGTGTGATACGCCAGAATAAACGAAAATAATAGGCCGGCATTAAAAGAACAAAACGGAACGCCCGCCTCAGAGATAGGCCCATGTGGGTGGAGGCAGCGTTTGCAGCTACAAAGGCAACCTGCAGCGCACGTGCAGCTACTGCGGGCAATTTGTCCACGTGTCGCGACCGCTGTAGTTGCCGCTTCTGTTGTTGGTTTTTCTGCTTATCGCGCGTTATTATAGACCAGGTTATATTACCTACCACACGGCTTCACACACAATCCAACGGAAACAATTCATGAATATTTGTAACTACTATTTTTGTGAGTCGTGACTTGCGGAACGTCGATATGTAAATGAAGATTAAAAGCCTTGCAGAGTAATATAAAAAATTAACAACGGTGAATATTCACAGTAGTAAACAGAGAGACAACTTACACACTCATATCGTGCCATCTTCACTTCTATTTGTGATATCTGTTCGGTTCGAATTCCGCTCCATTCAGGAAATTTTAGGGCCACATAACCTACTTTTACCTCTAGCAAAGATTTGTATTTCAATTGAAGCATGCTCTGTGGTTTTGATTTCACGTTAAAAGATACAGGTACGACGGAGATATGCAAGAATATGAATCTCTGTCGCCTAGTAGTAAGATTTAGAATCTACCATGACGAGATATTCCACTGTTGTCATATCCGACTAACTTACCTATAGTGGAAAATTTTTGCATCACCTTTACCTAAATTTTGTGGTTATTTTATCTCCTTCTAGGTACGGACTTGCTTTCAATGGATCATTCGTAGTTCCTTCGACAATATTTTCGAGTCTACCAGTCTCGTAAATACGTGATTTCCCATTCCGTCATCCGCTCTGATGCTCTTTTCTTTGCGATTCCTTTGTCATAAAGAGATGGAATAACCTATGGTGGGACCCATTGTAGTGGAGTGTATGCCATTTGTTTAACATGATCAGTATATCATTTTGGAGCCATCGTCATGCC
This sequence comes from Vandiemenella viatica, assembly GCA_031002005.1. Classification (NCBI taxonomy): domain Eukaryota; kingdom Metazoa; phylum Arthropoda; class Insecta; order Orthoptera; family Morabidae; genus Vandiemenella; species Vandiemenella viatica. The sequence continues at coordinate 77,258,050 of JARYHS010012519.1, forward strand.
TTAAACCATCTTTATTAATGTTATCCTTTTATACAACATATTTTGTGATGGTGTAACCGAAGTGTCTGATAATTCGTTCTATTGCTTGTACAGCACCTCACATAGTAATTTCGCTTTCAATTAAATTAATGCAGACTGGCTGATGGTTTTAAGAATTAATTCTTCTACGACAAATTGAACTTATTTAATGAAAATCCTGTTGCAGTATTTTATGTTTTAATTCTAAAATGGACACAACGATTTCATTGTTTTAATGAAAGAAACTCGGCTGTAGGACATTATTAAATTATTTTTTTATCATACTCGACTTTTAAAGGAAATATGTAATGGTTTTTGCTCGCAAATTGATAACTGTTTTATCAAAATAATCCTTCTGAGAATTAACAACGCTTAGCAGCATTTTATACAAGGAGAATTTCTTTAACAAAATCGTATATCTCTTGTTTTATAAAACGTTCATAGATAAATAACGATTGTATTATGCCAATGGAAATTAAAACTACCTTTACTTAAGCTTTTTGATGAAATTTGCTCAATAAAGTGACAAAGAGACGAGCGTTGATTAAGTCAGATTACTCTCGAATTGACTAAGGGTGCGTTTGCGTAGCTGATCGATTTGTTGGGGCCGTAAACCTGTCAGTGCTCCTTTTTTATATATAAAGAAACAGGTATTTTGGTGTTGCACTGCGGTTTTTCGGTGAAGTTAACAGTTTATACCAGTTACCCCAGGAAGACGCTGATGATGATAGGATAGTCATTCCAGACTTTTGCAATACTTTTTGATTTAGTGCATAGTTAATTCACCGTTTTTTCTTCATAACTTAACAAATTCTATATTTGTCGGTAGAATTAATAGTTATATAGGGGAGCGTAGGGAGACACTGGTTATGGAAGATGGTCAAATCAGGCTTTCGTTATACTTTTTGATTAGCTGATATTTCTTTTCCCTTTTTTATTCCATAACTAGTCAAATTCTGCTACAAATAAAAAACCGCCGAACTAACCTTCCTATGTGCGTATTTCAAAGTACCTTTACTATTTGGCGCACCCTGGTGAAATTTTTCATAGTGTCTTTACATGTTCCTTTGCCTGACATTTTTGTTTGCGCCATAACTAAGAGCAATACCGAACATAAATCTATCCAGAATTACACATAAATTGTACTTTTTGTGACTAACACAGGTTTTGTTATTCCTTTTTAAAGCCATTAATCTCTTCTGAACAATAAACAGAACATAGCATTTAAGAATCTGACGACATAAATGTTTGGCTTACCACTGGTCCTTCTTATATCTGTCCTTTCGTCCAAGAAAGAACTAGATTGTATTACAGAAAAATATTGTTATTGTTAAGAGATTTGTTCAACTTTATATTAGAATTTAACATTAAATGTCATCTACTCATGTTCTAGATGATTTTCAGATAAATTTTTGGCCATATTTTATGGTGAACATTTTTGAAATTAGAACAATTGCTAAGCAAATATATTACTTCAGAAGTAAATCTTTTCCAGAGTCTCTTTTCTTTCGTTTTTTAAAACCTGCGCCAAGTAAGATATTCGGTGTGCTGTTCTGTTGAGAATTCCCACCTGAGTCGCTTAACCAATTTCGCGTCGAGCCTCGACCTTTGTGTTTTAATCTCTACCTCTCGCCGCCATTATTTCATTAGGCCGGTTTCAGTATTTCACCGGAGCCAGCGGCGCTCCCTGGAGACAACCACTGTGCGGTCTGGAATCCCTGAACGAAATTTCTTCACCATTACAGAGAGGCTTTAGCAACACGCTAATTGCGTCGACGCCAATATTCGACTTGGCGCCCTCCAACAAAGAGCGCGGGATTTGTGGCGCTCTGTTCAAACAGAGCCTCTGGGTGGGTGACGATGCTCGTTTTACTGAATTGGGAACCTGAATAAGCAGTACACATCATAAGATTCTTGGCTCTTGAGATATTTGTATCGACTAGAAATTAAATGAATTTATAATGAATGACAAATACAAAACATTAAGAACGTTTATTTAAAGAACATTTTCGTTCACATTTTCCGCAACGCAATCATCAAATTTTTCAAGATATTTATAATTATCTGTCAACAGAATTTATTGAGTTTTCTTAACTTTGTCCATAGCATTCTGACCAAGATGATTTTAGAGAAGAAACAGTTTTACAAAAATGAAACGCGAGTTTTATCTAATACTTTACGTCATCGACTAGATAGCATTGAACAGCGACAGAAAGTAATTATGTTGCCAGAATTGTTGGCCTGTGAGGTCTGGGATGACAAAAACAAGATAAACACAATTACAAAATGTATTCTTGGTGACCTATCTGAAGGAGTAAATGAAATACAAGTCAGATCTACAAGTAGTTAGCGTAATTCTTACAGTATTCATCGTTCACTTCCTTCCAGTATTAAAGTATCAACTGAAATGCTGTGTATCTTTGTCCACTGTGTGATTTTTTTTTTTTGTCGTAGGTATCATAGCTTTAGTATCCTTTATCACTGATACTACTAATTATACCTTTTGACCTTTTTCTGGCCCATTATTATTATCATTGATCAAGTTTAGAAGAAGATGATTCTTAGTTACATATTCTTTAGGGATAGTTGCGAATGATATTATATCATTTTAAATATCGCCTCAAACGGCTCCAACACTTATAGCGCGAAAAGTAGACGTGAAGTTGTGTATCATAAGGGTAGTGACGGGTTACATCCAAAGGCAGACCAGACCGTTAACAAAAAAAACTTTTAGCGTGATAGCAAGTGTCTGATCTTGTATTTGCGTAGAAACAATTTTGGTTCGTGGCGTAGGTGGTAGAGAAATATTTGAGGATGAGTAATCAGGGGAGAAATATTCAAAGACCAAAATCTTTTGAATCTGTACTCTTGTAAAAATACTGAAACTAACAGTTTTAGAAATCATCACCATTATCTGCAGTAAATTGTGTGCTTGCTTAAAGCGGCAGTATAAATAAATCAGTTACAACGTCAGTCGAATGTGCAAGTTTGAAATTCCCAGTTTTCTTGTAAAAGGTACGAAACGTTTCTGTGAAGTATTACTCGTGGGAGTGACATAATTAAAGAAAAAACTTGCAACTTATTTTGTGGTGAAAAATACAGATCTTGAATGTGCAAGTGCAGCACATAGTACATTCAGCTGCGTGAAAAAGTGTATATTAGTTGAATAGGGATGTAAATTTCAACAGGTCAGTAGCAGTTTCTCGCAGGTACCGAAAGTGGTGCAGTTCCCGTTGAATAGAAAGCTGATTTTTAGCGAAATCACTATACTATTCACCTTTCTTACATTTTTTTTTTTTAAATGGGAGTGCAGTAGCTCAGAATAGTGCTTCTACGAGAATAGGTTTAACCTAATTTTGTATCCAACATTCGTTGAAAGCAATACTAGAGTTTGTTAAAGCTCTTGTTCAAAGAGGTATCACGATTTTCGGACCAAGCATAGTGGGTGAGCAGTAGGCCTCGCATTCGGAATAACGCGGGTGCGAATCACCCTCCGACCATACAAATTTCGGTTTTGTATGACTTCTCGAAACCACTCCAGGAGAATGCCGGGATTCTTCCTGCAAAGGGACATAGACCAATTCCTTCCTGTTCCTCGACCCAGTCCCCTCCCGCCTATAATGACCGCAACGTCGGTGAGGTGTAAAGCCATAACAAATTTTAAAAAATTTTCGGATTGATAAAATAATTTAGAAAATGCAAGTGATTTAGCTTTATGGTAAACAAATTTTTAGTCTTCAGAAACTAAATAAGACACAAAAAAGTACTGAGACATGCTCCCTTTAAGATTCCACTTTCAAATCAGTCAAGACCGAGGGTGGTGAGTGAACGGTTAACATTCTGGCCTCGCATTCGGGAGGACGCGGGTTCGAATCCCCGTCCGGGCATCCAGATTCGGGTTTACCATGGTTTCCCCAAATCACTCCAGATGAATGCCGGGATTCTTCCTGCAAAAAAGGCCGAGGCCGAATTCCTTCCCGTTCCTTGCCCCAATTCCATCCCGCCTCTAATGACCTCGCTGTAGACGAGGCGTAAAGCCCGAGCAAAAAATAAAAAAAATCAGTCAAGAGATAAATACAATTTAAAGAAGTTATGTTGATTTATATGGAAGCAAGATCTTATTATTTAAGATCCGTGTTTATCAGCGTTTTTTCTTGTAAATACATCACTGAATTTTAAAATAATAACTTACCAACCTAGAAACTTTCTGCTGTTCCTGTGCCCTTGGCGACTGTTCCTAATTATAACACCGAAAGCATTTGCAGTCGCCTCCAGCACCTGACGGATGATCCTCGCCGATGGATTCCTGTGGTAAACCAATCACCGTGATATATGTCTCAGAACGCACGAACTCACTGCGTACCGCGAGTGCACTGTCGCAGGACAGTCATTCAGTTAATCGACGGAAGCGCTAAGAGATAATGGACCACCGGGAGATACTTCGCTTGGCAACAGCACCAGCGCTGGCTTTTTCCACCATCATACTGTCTTTTACACCACAAAAGACGTAAGGGCATTTAAGATTGGTTTCGTTTCCACAGGAATGTAATTGTATGACAATAAAAGTCCTGTCTATACTAATATTATAAATGTGGAAGTAACTCTGTCTGTTTGTCCGTTTGTTACAATTCTTGGGCTAAACGGCTAATCCGATCGTGATTAAATTTGACAAGGAGATGCTATTTGCCATTAGGAAGAACATAGGATACTTTTTCCTGTATAAATAATACATATCGTCATCTAATTTTGAAAAATTACTGAACGACGATAGACAGGCGCATGGGATGTGTAAGTCTCTATAAGACATTCCGGTATAGCGGTCTTATAGCTTAGTGATTAATGCGCACCAATGTTTGGACCGTGGTCTCCGGTTCAATTTCCGGTGGAAGCAAATATTTTTAATCGTTTTTGATCGTATAAGCCACGCCTGTACGGTCGATTTTTCGGATTCCATGTTAAAGTGTAATTCCCACAAATTTAGGCGAGCAATGCGTGGCAAATCGTGGGTGGTCTAACAATGCCATACGTGTACACTTTTTTACGCTAAATTGATCACTCAGGGTTTGTTGTTCTCCCAGTCAGCCTATGCGATATCTGCACTAATAATATTATAAAACCGAAAGTAATTTTCTGTCTTTTTGTTGACCAAATTTCTATACCGATACTGATGGAATTTGACAAGGAAATACTTTGCATCTGTAGGAAGGACACAGGAATCATTTTTCCGTGTGAATAACACTTTTAGTCTCCAAATTTTGAGAACTTAACAAATGGTGACAGACAAGACGGATTCGTATGTTAGTCTGTAATGTTGCGTCAGTTGCTCAAGCTTTGCTTCTCCTGCAGTCTGCTGGTGTATGATTTGTTAATAAATTTTGTTAAGAAACAAAACTTAGATGTCGATTTGCTGTGCATTTTACTTTGTGTCTGCCTAAACGTTTCTGGAATCAGTTTATTTTGTCTTCTTTTTTGACGTGCCTAGCAGGCGTAAATCTGACCTAAGGTGTGGCTCTAGAACAGTATGAGCAGCTAAAGTTATTAGAACCCAAGAATCTGATGCTCATGATGAAGAAAGAAGAAAAGACCATGCTGAAATAGAACGGCCTTCAGTTAAACCCTCTGTTTTTAAATATGTGGGAAATTTATTCTCTTCATGAGACAGGTTAGACGGTATAAATATATAACGATTGCTTTTCCGTCATATGTATTATACCGACTCGGTGTTGTTTGGGACAAATATTACATTACTTACAGCATTCTATACCCAATACTGGCAATGAAATTCTAAATCCACGCGTACGAAGTCGCGGTTACTAGCTAGTCCTCAATATGTGACCATTTTACGAAATTTTAATTTCATCCGTGGAAAAGTCTCGTGATCTGTTAGGAGAAGTTGGGGGTTTTTATGAAGAAAAAAGAAACTGTTTTAGTAGAAGCAACAGGTAAATTTTATTGCAGAAATTCTTATTCTTTTCTCGTTTAAATTATATTCGAGAATAACAGAAACTAAGTTCTTCCTTACGTAATAAACATATTCCACAATCATTTTTATCCTCCTCTCTTATGCAACCGTAGGAAAATATGGGGTCCCATAAGGGTAAGATGGGGTATATTTTCTTATTTCTAGTCAGTTCAGCCATCGTAAACGTATTTACAATGAGCCGATTTTACACATACCTTCATGAAACTACAAAAATAGTCCTTGACAGTCTGTGGTATATGCTGTTTTCGTTTTATCCGATTTTTTCAATTTATACTTATTAACTGTTCTTTACTTGTCATGCAAGGAAAATAGACAAAACGTTATAATAGTAAAAAGAGATTTTTATTTCCTGTATCTTAATGTATTCTGCCGCGTTCACTTCACTAGATACTCTTCGGAAAGAAGCTATTAAATGTTGTTCGATAAATTACTGACATTATTGGAAGTTCTTTGTAGCTTCGGTCGTCATCTCACGAAATTCGTTATGTAGCTAAAACTTTCCCGCTACACTGCACATTATTCCGCAGGTGAATGTGGTTGACATTATTTCTTTATCATTTAACATCTTTGACTAAAACGAATACTTGTGATTTTTTATCTAATTGTTATTCCAGAATGGTTATATCGCGATAATTTTCACTTTTCGAGCCTTCCTGAACCTATTCCGAAGAAAAATGTCTCTACGGTGAAAGATATTAAGTTATTCATACGAGATTTGTTCGTAAAATCCGAGCAGCACAGTTTTTGCAGTTATATACATGCACGACTATACCGGACTAAAGAGAAAACAACTGGGATCACATATAAACAATGGCAACATTGCCAACAAAGGGACTATGGCGATAAACAAAGTTATTAAATAAGTGTTGATGTGTAAAGAAATTCATCAACGAATGGATGCTGAAATCAATGGCTATACACAATTTGTTTAATCAACTCTCATAACCATCGACCGCAAGTTTATAAGTTTCAATTTTCGCTTTCAGCCGGAAATGCTACAATTTAGTAAATTACTTAACCACTCGTAAAATTCGTCTCGTCAGTTGCCTTTGTATTATCGCTAGATTCTCCCGATAATGTCTGTACAGTTTATTAATGCTGAACTGGGAAATCAAATACCTTGTTAATTCCTTGACAGATATTCATTGCAGTAGAAATTATTTTACAGTTGGAACTTGGAGCTAAACATTTAACAAAATGAGATTCTGCACGCCAATTGCTACCATAACATATCAGCTCCGTAGTCCGTACGTATATCTTTGAATGATAAATATTTAAACAAATATTCAATATATGGTTGTTAACTTCATAATGTTTATAAACTGCAAGAAGTAAGAAAATTAACGGAAATTGCGCACGTATATTGATTCTTCATTCAGACAGTCATCACTATACATGAAGGTGAAATGTTACTATAGAACAAATAGTTCCTGTTAATAATCTTATTAATACCAAACAGTTAATCGTTTTGGTATAATAATCAAATATTAAAACAGACACTAATGTGGAGAGTTATATATTTCTATGTTTTCGTCTTTAACCTGCGAGTACGAAGTTGATAAGCGAGCACAGTGTTCCACTGGTTTGTGTCTGCTCGGCAGCTATCATCACTTTGCCTAAAACGGCTGTAACACAGTGGTACATCCCGAAACCGTGTACCGTTCACCTCAATTAAACCGCAAAGTGCTCTCCATTAGCGGAATGGTTGTTGCCGGCCCTAACGAGATTAAGACGGATCGTCTGCTACGCAGCCATTTCATTGGCGATGCCCACGAGGCGCTGATCCATAGCTGCAAATTGTCTTTGTCTCACCACAAGGCAATCAGTAAAACTGCCCTGTCTCGTATCTTCATAAACGATAGTACATGGGATAAGTAAAAATCGTGAACTCTGTCGATTCTTACTTTTAAATCGATTCTCCGCTCTGGGAATTTTTAAAGGAAATTTACTGATTATTAATGTGGTCGTGTGACATAAACACATGGTTCGAAGTAATAATAATGGAATTACACTGGTTTATTATTTTGATACGCAATTAACAGATTACATCAAGAACCTGATGTTTGTATTTTATTGACCATTTATTTAAATGTAAGTATCCACTTAAAGCTGGAGATCCATAAGTACGTGTAGATTTTAATACGATAAGTCCCTCAAAACTGACTCATTCTTCATAAAGATTCCGTTATAGACTACAACTTACATTTTACCTTTCTTATACTGACCTATTATATTTCAGATTTAATATGCTATATTGAAATCTTCAACATGGTCAAAAAAAGCAAAGAGGTTTGCGGAAGAGTCCCACAGAAAGAGATGACAGCATTATGTGTTACGTTTTAAGATTTGGGGGTCAGCTTGCGAGTAATTTGTAAGTGGAACAAACAGTGGAAAATAAGATAAATGGAGGAAGACAAAGATAGGAATTTATGAAGCAGATAACGTGGCTTTGTGATCAAAATGTTGAAATGAAGAGTAAAGCTCGGTACAGGAAGAGATGGAGATTGCAACAAACAAGTAGAGAAATTGCTGACAAGAAAAGAACCGAGAAAAATTTGTGCAAAAAGACATTTGTAAACTGCTAATATCTACATGCTCTTCAACGACATGGTGATCTGTTGCTACAAGCAAACATTAAGTTCAGTTAACTTAAACCGATTGAAAAATTAAAGAAGATTGTCGTATTAACAACTACATATGACGAACTCTGCGATCTGAAATCTCGTGGCGTATACTATAAAAATCCCGACTTTATCTTTTCTCTACCTGTTTCGCACAGAAGCCAATAAATGACGGATGGGCAGACGGTTATCTTTGCTAACCGAAGCGCATCCATCGAGCAGAAAAACTTGTGTCTATTTCATCTCCGACGTTGCCAGCCATAGCAATCTGTGCTGAGACCAACCTTGTTTTTGCGAGGTTTCTGAAGTGAATGGCCTGGTTTTCCCCGTTCGCTTCTTCCTTCAGTATTCAAGCAATGTTATGTAAAGCATCCGTGTAATACCTGCACTGAGACTTTGGGATAAATTGCTCGAATTCCAACAGAAAAACAGGGCTCAATTTGCAGCTTAATTTAGGCTAAACATTTCTCAGTTCATGGTTTAATTAATTTTGTTATTTTCTTTACAGCAAGTAAAAACGCTTTGTTAATACTTATATAAATCTCGATTACTTGCTCCGGATCTTCGAAATTTGGGCATACTTAAATTCTACATATTATATTCTGTGGTATTCTTTTGTTTAAATCATTGTGTGTGACGGATGATTAATAAACTTTTCAGAAGAAAACAAATTAAAAAAAAAACACACACTCAGCCATTTTTCGACGGATTATGAACATATCCTGAAGCCCTAACAACAATAATGAATTAGATTGCCAGAGTTGGGACTCTAAAGATGTTGAGAAACGCTTCGCTGTAATTTCGTCGTAAGTAGTTGTAACTTAATTAAACAATCCATAAATTTACAAGTTTTTTTTTAGTCGATTCGTCAGATGATACTCAACTTTTATCAAAGAATGATGGTTAATTTTTGTAACTTCTAAATGGGAAGGTAGTTGTTGAAATAACCATACGGTCAGACACTTTTCATTTAACTTTCTATTACATTAAAGTATTCATAAACACATACACGGATAGGACAATAATCTTTTCCAAAGATTCTAAGGTACAGCACCAGTTCCACAGACACAGTGTCCTATTGGTATCGTTTCAAGTGAATTTGGCAATTCCAGATCTCGGGAGCTGAAGTAGGTGGTACAGAACTTTCGAGCATCTATCTCAATTGCCATCCGACGCTTCTGTATCGCTAATAAATAATCGCTCAAAATAAAGGAAATAGTACAAAAACAATCAGAACCTACATAAAATTACTTATAATAATGAAGAAACATTTTAAAATGAAAATAGGCACCTTTTAAACACAAAACTGTCAAATTTAAACGATTCAATGTAGCCGAAATTCATAGTTAAAACACTATGATTTATACAAAATTCACAATTACAGTGTTTTAATTAAAATTTCACATATTATAATGCCTTTAATCATGCTACACTTGATCTAAACAATTTATATCGATCAAACCAATACTCATTTATACGAAATGGAAAATTTTATATCTCTCTCCCACATTAATGTAGATAGTAAGAAAGCTGGGTTTGAGAGCTGTAACAAGTCCATGATTTTTCTCTGCAGCTGTCAATTTTCAGGAGGTATGGATACGGGTTGTCTATGCCAACATCACGTTAATGTCGAGGTCCTGAAAGGTGGTATGGAATTTTCCTCAATCATTCCCATCATAAAATTCACAGTGTGCCTCTTCTAGTTATAACTATCAGAAGCATGTTCTGGAACATGCGAACTCAGAGTTAACCCTTTGTTATGTGATTGGTTTTAGGTTAATAGGAACAAATCTTGGATGAGAGTTGAATGGCTCAGGAAAAATTATAAAATACTAGAAAGAGTACCACTCGAGCTGTAATGTTGTGAGCTGGCTACTCAACTAGTGCTGAAATTTACCGAACAGCTGCTGACGAAATACTTAACTTGTTAACATTTTCGACACCAGCCGGAGAAACAGCTTGCTTTCGGGGGATAGGCCGCTTCTCATCTCTCATTATAGTTTAATTGAAGATAATTAATGACTTATTGTCGGCAAACATTGAAAGATATTACAGTTGATTGAAGAAATAATAAAAATGGCGCTCAACACACAACTTTTAACTCGCGTCATGCTATGCTGGCCGGCGCCAAAGATTGTACTACTACTTAAATATAATAATACTGTAGTACCCCCTTTACAATACAAACTATAATCTGTGGAAACCCGATAATAATAAAAATCAGTTTACAAATATTAATACAATTATTTATGACAATTATTGATAATCAATCAAAATAATTCAGTGGTAATAATAATAGTAAAAATTATTTGGGGGAAGTGAGTTTGTTACAATGTCCAAGTGGTGCAAAAGCTGTAGCTCCGTATGCACTAACCATTAACTTCACTGCTGAACAATTCGTGTTGATTGTTTATGGATAGTCGGTGATAAGTAAGTCGATGCGCCTCTCTCGTTCTTCCTTTTCCGCTTCCTTTCCTCCGCCATTCCCTCGCGCCAGAGATTTTTATCGAGAACAAATGGCGGCCGGCCGGCCGGCGACTTGTGGGCGTCCGTCTTGGAGGAGCTTCTCTTGCTGCCCCACCCAGGCCACCGCAACACGCAACCCGCACGCGAGAGCTGTGTGACTTATTGCCGAGGGCGGGGCGCACATCCGAGGCGAGGGGAGTTCCACATCACACGAGGGGCTTCACATCGGCTCTCGCCGAGGCCAGGATTCTTTTTATTACTGAAACATAAGGAGGTTGGGGGTTTGCTAAGCCAACAGGTATGGCCTATCCGATTTTCGTCTTCTAACATAAAAACTTCTTGAGATCTCAGTGACCACCTATAACAGAAACGTTTATTATTCTTTTCAGTTGGATCACGCCGTGGTTCGCCTCATATTAACATTTTGACATTTGGTACTAGGAAAATAATTATATGTCTCGTACGTCGTTTAGACCGTTCTTTGTTTCCATGAGGGGTTTCTTCCTCATTACTCACAAGAACGTTCAGATTCGAAGAAAATCTTTGGGTTCATTAGAGATGGAACCGTGGGTTTCTAGATCACGATCAGTCTATAATGATTGAGGTGAGCGGCCGCCAATGTTTTGTTATCATCATCATCCATAGCTCCTAGCAACTCCCCTTTTCTCTCTTTCCCTTTTGATGTTTCTTTGCTAAACCTCTCGACTATAATTTATCTCTTGACCTTTTTCTGGGCTATTTCATGTAACTTTCTTGGTATTCTATGCTCTTACATTGTCTTGAAACATCAATACCATTTAAAATTTACCTTTTATGTCCTCTCCTGCAAAGGCTTGTTTTCGACCGTAGACTCAAGTTAATAATTCCTTACGCTGTCTGTTCTTGTAATATCTACTTTAATCCTATCACCTGTATCTTGCTAATATCTTGTCTGTCTACTGTCCAGGATTCGGCAGGATAAATCATAAAAGGAACTGCTGAATTTCTCTGTCGAACATTCACGACTTTTAAAATGTTTGAGTGTCAGAGGGTTCTTTGCATCAAAACTAACTATGCGCTTTCCAATCCCGAATAGCACGAGGAAAGAATTAATGTATACGAGCATTAGTACGGCATATTATTCCTCTTGTCATTGCTTCCTAAACAGGCTGGTGGATTCGTAAATCAAAGAAGATATTCGCATATTCGACAGCAAATTCAGACGAAATCGACGTCGTATGTTTGCCAGACAATCCCAGCCCAATCTGTGTGTCAATTCAGTCACAAATCGAACGGCTCTCCTCTGCACTTTCTCCAACGAGTCATTCAAGTCCTTCAGATAAGGACCTCATACTCTATAGTATTAGAGATTATTTATATGTTTTTTTCAATAATTAGCCGCTTATTTCTGTTTCAATTAAAGTAATCATTATTTAATTTCGGTATGATATAATAATTTGGAGCTAATAGTAAACGAGCATGCAGAATCCCACGATTGACGAGTTTTAGCTGCTTACTGTCCAGTACTGAAGATTTTTATGTTATTTGCGGATTTCTTAGCAGGCTTACGGAGGTAGGGAACACAATTCCCAATCACCAATATGCCCACCCAAGTCCTGAATTACGTTCAAAATCTCTCCGAAGCGCTTACGTAGTGGTGGTGATTTGCCTGTTGGAATAGTAGGCAAAACTTGGAGATCATCTTGTGCCGCCGAAAGAGTAGTTCTCATTGGGTCGTCGCCTTCTTCACCTTTTCCGCCTTCATGAACTGTATACTATACAAAACGATACACTAAACATGACTACATACATATTACACACACACACACAATGGCAGCAAGATACACGAAGTTAACGATGGATGAAACATGATTATTACGATATATGAAAGTTGTGTGTGGCCTAGTGTGTAGAAAAATGTTTGATAGTTACAGTGTACACTTTGTTTACTGAATAAATTGTGGTTACCCCCAATAGAATAGAATTCTTACATGCAACGGTTATAATCAGTGTAAGTTAATTTAGATCACGCTAAATAATAATCATTCTTATTTGATTTTACCTATATTAATGTTGAAAATCATTGAAACTTCGTTTCATTCTCTGTTACCTCATTCCAAATGTCATTACATGGTACACTCCAGTCACCGCTAGTGGTAGCATTGTTCTAACTATCTGTATGCTGTTCGTGTCTTGATCAAAACATGGTAGCGCTAGTGATGATGTAGGTTTTGAACTTATAACGCAAATTTCAATATCGAAATTGATCCGGGACTCACCAAGACTATGTTTCCTCACTGAAAAAACTTAACGTAATGTACTTACCAAAATAAACACGAGACGTTTAGAAATCGATATAATGTAATTAACATGAAAACGAATGTTACGTCAGAGGCCGCGTTCATCTTCTGAGAGGAATCTTCCAGTGGTTGGGAATCTTTTCGCCATTTCACAGATAAAATCTAAGTGGCGTCGTAAGAGCGCGAAATTTTAAAATAAATCATCGCCAAGTAGCGAAACGGTCGGAGCCTTATCTGGCAGTAGATGCCGGCAGTGCAGCATTACCCCGACTCAACCAGCAGTTTTAAAGAAGAAATGGCTGACTAAGGCTACAGTTTTTCAGCATGTAAACTAGTATGACGTAGTTGACATCAGAAAATCTTCGACACATCTTGCTATTGGGGAAAATTACTTTTCCAACATCAGTTAGTTTTTTCTTTCTTTTAAATAGACTTTTTGATATCGTTATAAGCACTGACGAATTAGTTAGGGCAGTGGATGCAATGTGATTGAAGTTTGATGTTAGAAATTAGTCTAATATAAACAAGTAATTTAGCTGTAACACATTATAATGGAACTAACACTTACTGAAGGTTGACGGTTATAAATCAGCAGACACTATCAACACGAAGCAAAGACCCAGCGCAACATTAATCAGGGATGAAAATCGAATAAACTTTCCAGTTTTAAAAGCCGGGTCAGGAATTGATATCATGTCTTCCATATTGCAAGTCTAGCTGATACGCTGTTTTGATTGGCATGATTACAGCAATTTTGTGTTTTGACATGACGCTTCGTAAGGGTTCAGTTTTAACTATTAGTCATGGCGTCAAAATTTTTTATGACGAAACATGACGTGTTGTCTCTTTGTGATGTTTATTATTTCTAAACCAAGCTTTAGTATGTATCTTCTGGTGATATCTGAAGTTCCATATTTACCACTTATAATAACATATATAATATTAAAATTTTGTTAGCGACAGTTTATCTAAAATTACATGATCTCAGAGATACTTTTTGCGTGTATCCATCAATTATTCCATTTCAATGTTACCTTATCATTTGGAATTAGCCTATCATCAGTAGTGTACGTTACAACTTCTTTTTTTTTTTTTAAATCAAATCCACACTTTTTATCAATTTTTAAAACTTCACTGTAACGTTATATGGAATGCTCTGTGAGCAGCTGATCGTCTGGTTTTGTTTCTCCCGCAAGCAAATGTTTGAACGAACAGTTACAAGATACTCTGTATATACACTATAAATTTATAGCGGGTTGTGTAATGGGCGAGATTTCTGCATTTCGGTTGAGGTAACTCCTGCGTAATGGATAGACTTTGTGGTCTTGGGTGAGTAACTGAATTCGGATTTACATGGTTTCCAAAAATCACTCCAAGAGAGTGCCGAGATGGTTCTTTTCAAAGGCCATGGCCGAACTACTTTACATTACTTTCTCCGGTGCCATTATTTTAGGGCGGAGAGGCTCACTAATACCTATAGCAACCAGTGATATTTTTAAAATTCTACTTTTATTGCCCGGCTAAATATGTGACCAGCAAGAATGACCCGTGTGAATCAATGGGTACCTACTGTAGAGGCGCTACCTCCAGGTGACAATCTCAACTGGAAGACCTGGAGAGCGCTAAATCGGCTTAAAAGTGGTTTGCGTGGTAACCTAGCAAGATGGCATTATCTTGAAGATCCTAATACTGCGTGTGAGTGTGGGGCAGAACAGACCATTCATCATTTATACAATTGCCCGCAGTACCCAGGGCCGGCGCTAGGAATTTCGGGCCCGGGGTAAAATAGGCGACCTTTTTCCTCTTTTATTTATTTATTTAGTTTTTTTTTATTTTTTATTTTTTTTAGCTCTACAAAATAGCCAGGCGACAATGGGCGGCGTAATCGTAGCTTCATGGCCTCAGGGCCCCTATAGTCGGTGATCGGGTCCCCCATCAGCCCGCGGGGCCCGGGTACTTTTGACCCGCTTACACCCCCACCCCCACCCCCCTGACACCGGCCCTGGCAGTACCCATCAACTTGCACTCTGCAAGACCTCCTTCGCACCACTGACAATTCCATACAAATTACTGACTTTTGGTCATCCATTATATGAACTGTTTGGTGTTGATTGATATCATTTTATTTCTGTTATTGTTAATACTTTTTCTAACAATTGTAAAAGCAGCATTTTTAACACGAAATAAATAAGGAAAAAAGTTATAGCGCCTTTAGAATTTTGTTGTTGATAATAATTTTTATAGTCTCGTACGATATTTGATGGGGAAAAGCCTAACAAACTTCGTAATCTGGAGCAATTGCTTAAAGACAGCAAAGTTTCGTATATGCATGACATCCAAGTTTCTAGCACGCGTTAAATATTGAAAAGTTAAGATTAGTTGACGTGTTTACTTCGTGGTTTTACTTCCAAGTAAAAAAAAAAAAAAAAAGAAAATAGTCTACAAGAAATAATGTTTAAACTTAGGCGAACCTTCACTCAAGCCTCCTCTGTGATTGTCAAGGAGTGTGTTATTTATTAGTATTCCGCGGCTAGTGTCCTCAAGTTGGTGCACACCCCCCTCGAGTACAGGGAAGCACTTCGCGCCATTGCGCCGTGTCCGACATTTGCAAGTTACGGCACTGCAGTATCGCTGCCGCCAGCGCCCATAACCGGTTCCGCAGCGCTCGGTTCGGTTGGCAGCGCCGAGCCGCGTCCACGCGATATCGCGCGTAATGTACAGCGCCGGAATAAAACATTGCCTCCAGTACGGCGCAATCACCTGTTATGTCGCGAGCCAAAGCCTTTGGATTTCCGCTACGCGCGAACGCAACGTCCCTGATGCCGATTTATTATAGGCGCGTCGCGCACGGTCGATAGGCGCTACTAAACGTCCCCCCAACCAATTTACGCGCCTCCAGAATGGCGTAATTTTGCTCTTCCGCGATATTTTATTTTATTTTTTTCAAAAAGTTTTTCCTCGCAGTGAGGCATTGTCTACAGCTAACAGTGCCTCCTAATTTGAGAACGCGTTTAAAGATGACCTAGTACTTACTGCATTGTTACGGTTCATAGACAATTGATGAATCAACGCTTCACCCAGTGAACCGTATAATAGAATGCACAGACCGTAAGTAATACAACTGATTCGATGCCTTGATTTATATAACGTTAAATAATTGTGCACATACGTCGAGACTAAGAATACGCGTCCGGTACTTTTGACTTATTACAGTTATTTTCGAGCGTTCTGGTAGCTCAGTGGTTAACGCGCTTGCTTTCAAAACCATCGCTGCTCCGGTCCTGGGTTCGATTTCCGGCAGGCGCAGGAATTTTGAGAAATGTGTTTGATCATATGAGCTATGCCAGGACTCTCCCTGGTTCGGATTCCAAGTTAAACCGTGGGTCCCAGAGGAAAGGAACTCCCGTCCTTCCTCTGACACAATGGCTTAGTATGCCTCTTTCGGGAGGATCCAACCAACCTTCGGGCTGTGGACTAAGTTAAGTTTAAGTTAGTTTTCAACCACATTATACTTGATTGGAGTGTAAGGGTTTGGGAGAGACTATACTAGCCTTTTCCAACCAAATTTCAACCTCTCCTTCACGTGGTGCACCCAGTTTTCACTGAAAGATTCCCGGAGTAAGGAGTCACCCACTACTTGGTAACGGTCTCCGAAAGAAAATGGGAAGAGCGGGGAGTGTTCCAGGGCACCCTCTTGTCCTTGGGGTAGGAAACGGCCCGTAAAGGAGGATGAATCAGAAATGATCAACTGCATGGGGATGCAGAAGGCAACTGGAAACCACTGCATTAAAGAACCAAAGGGTATCCCGAGGACATAAAATACTAAAAAACAACACTTGATTGTATGTAATATAAACATAACAAAGACAATCTAATAGTCAACTGCCTGACCTTCACAGATGACCCCACTCTTCTAGCATCTGGTGTGGAGGAAGCTAGCTATTCATCAACTATCCTTCCTCAATCACATAGCAATAAACCAGGGTTTAAGATTTCCGTAAATAAACTTGAGTTCATCAAAAACATCAGAATGCACCCAACTTAACCCCACTGGGGAATGCAGTGATACGAATGACACTCAGACAGATAAACAAATCAACTGTATTCAACCCAAATACGTGCGACACATCTGCTTCGATAAAAAATGAGTACCAAGCTGACAGGCTACAGAACAAGTAACATTACTCTGAGAACGAACAGTAAGTTCTTACACGCCTAGAAGCATGTGGGCATCATATGTTACGCCTGCCCAATTTTTTATATTAAAATATTATATTATTGTTTTTAAAGTTTTTTCATTATAAAACGGATCCAAATATTGAAATATAAAATAGTCCGAACGTCAAGATGATGTTGCAGGGGATGGCTGAAAATTGGAAGCTGGGAAGAAGAACGTGGATTTAAAAACAATAAAAGAATATAATGATAGTAACAATGAATGTATTGTATTGTACAAAGTATTCTGCAATTGGTGAAGATACACTTTAGATTTTTTTTTTTGCTTATGGCTTTACGACTCGTCGACGTCTTGGTCATTAGACACGGGAAAGGGCTGGGGAAAGGTACGGAAAGGAATTCGTCCATGGCCTTTTAAAGGAAGCATCTCGGCATAAGCCTGGAGTGATTTGGGGAAAAACATGGAAAACCCAAATCAGGATGCCCGGACGGGTATTAGAACCCGCGACCTCCCGAATGGTGGCTAAATTTTGAATTATTAATGTTGGAAGGAGTTTGTGAAGTTATAAGAAAGTTAATTAAGTCTAATTGGTACAAGTTATTGGAACAGAAGTATATTGAATAAATAATCATTGGTGAGAAAATAAGTATTGGAGATGAAAGATTTAAAAGTTTATTTCAGGTGATGATAAAAAAAGAATACAAGATTTATTTTAGAAAATGTCATCAGATATCGGTTAGGAGGAAGGTTGACTTAGCATGTTTCCCAACTCCCTTTCGGGCATAATACCAGAGAAAGCAAGGTAAAGAATTTATAATGTTAAATTAATTAGGACCCGTAGTCAAAGGTAAAGATTTTGTCTTGCATTTTTAAAAATATAACAGATTTGCTTAATGTTTGAATATAACAATTCATGAGGAAATTGAATAATATTTTTAATTCACAAATACGTAGTCGTTATACTGTATATGTAATGCGTTTAACGCGAGGTAAAAAAAAAAAATATGTAGCTAGGAATAAGTGTTGGATTACTATAGAGGACCAATCGTGGTTGAACGTACGAAACTTGCTGACTGCATTTTTAGCAGCAGCCGGCGTTGTCCAGGTTAGCTAGCACCATCCCATAGTTGAGCCAAGTTCCTCCGTAGAGCTATCGACCAGACCGTGGACGCCGCTCATTACCCTAATGAGAAGTAATTCGTGTTCGCGGCTGCTGTCGATACTCGCTAACAAGGATCTGCGGTCTGCTGGACCAGCCTCTAGTTCCAGCTAAGGGGTACTCCGTGTCCGAGAGACAGCTACAATCAAGGGGCAACATATCTCACCGGTCCTGAGCTGGAATTTGGTGGTAACTTGCCGAACAAGATGTTAAGAAGGTGGATTCCTACGTTTAGTAGTGCCCTTATTTAAATTTTGCATATTCTTGATTAGAATCTTCTATAATACCTCAAACTGTAGCTCCTGTCAGGAAAAAGTATATTATAATAATTATTTGCTTTGGTCCTAATGACTTGCGCCGCAGTTCGTAATCCGGCTGCGCAATCCGCCTCTATCGCAGCCACTTAACATAGCCCCGCAACCTTACTGTTAAAGATTACCTACAGTTTTCTTGGTATGTGAACTACAAGTGTACATGTTAATAAAGCAACGATCAGTTTCATGACGCATAAACAATCCTGTTGAAATTCTTCAATCGCCAAGTACAGTTTTAAGGAAATATTTGAACCCAAGGAAAATATGATTTATCTTTTCAAACTCGGGCATCTAGTATATATATATAAAAAAAACACCGTTAAACTATTTCTAACTGATCAATACGCATTCGACAAATCAAGAAAATATTTGTTTAGTCTAAAATCCCTTTAAGCCTGGGCAATTAAGATTTTACCTGTAGCCTCCCTAGAAAGTAATAAGCGTGAATAAAAGATATTCATATGGGTAAAGGGTTCTTTTGGAAGATATAAAATAATTAAAATGAAACACAGGAAATTTATATTTATTATGTTACCGATTCTATATCAGAAGCAAAAACGGCCTAGTTTGAAATGCTAAAATGGTTGAAACAATTTGCAACTAGCCCACATGCCTCCATAGGTGAAAATGATATGCTTTAAACCGATAAAAAAAAAATAGCCATTATATACCATATGCATTCCATTCTCCATATTACAGTAGAGTTTTTTTTCTATGGCAAACATATATTTCGACTAGTGAAAGTGATACGACGAAACATCAGGAGTCACGTAGAAAGAATAAGCGAGAAAGATCATTAACTTTTTCAGGTGTTATACATGAACTAATAAATGAATGTATAGCTAATAGATGAGGCGTCACTGTTTTGTATTAAGAAAGTATAATTTGACATATCGTCATCAAAGTTATTTTCGCTACTATGCACAGGCGTCATTTTTATAAGATCACTGAGTTCGGCGTAAATATTTAAATGTCTGGCAGATATGTGAAACAGAACCATTAGTCTACCAATAAATGATATATCCCTGTAATACTCATAGACCTCTGAGGCGGCAGATGCGAACATAATAAACAAAAATGATACTTTAGAAAGTACAGTCATGATAATATGAGTT
Organism: Vandiemenella viatica; assembly: GCA_031002005.1. NCBI lineage: Eukaryota > Metazoa > Arthropoda > Insecta > Orthoptera > Morabidae > Vandiemenella > Vandiemenella viatica. The sequence continues at coordinate 77,278,182 of JARYHS010012519.1, forward strand.
ATCGAAGTTTAAATACTTTGTTGATAGGTGCGTAATAAGTAGGTGGTTTCAATATTTCATTAGTATTAGCAACATTAATATCCATTTATCAGGGAAAAGTTCATGTACAATAACCCAAGTAAAAGATAGATAGAACTCCGAAATTCCATATATATTCAGCCAAGTATATCCACACTGCAAATATATTTTTGAATTTCGTACTTATTTATTAGGTAGAGAAAAATAGGTAATTAACTCACATAAATTAAAAAAAAAAAAACAACACGAAATCCTTGCTGGAAATGTGGATAGATACAACTAAAACTCAAAAACGGCATTTTTACGATTACAGCGTTATTCCATTCCATCGCATATGTAGAAATGAAAAACTTGTAACAAGGCAATACTGGACTAATAGACAATCGCTATGGCATGGAGTGGCGTTTGGAGGACGCCACTCGCAACGCGTATGATTCCATTATTCGAGGAAATTAGTGCTGTATGATATGCATGCTGATGGAGGCAAGTATTTGCGCAGATGGTAATGCAGCATTGTGGAATTCGCACTGTTTACACGCGAGCTACCGGCTGTAATATATTGCTACGAATCAGCTGAATAAACTAATGATGCTCACGGGATTCGAGCAGCTCGTTCGTTTTGTGCCTCCCGCGTTGTGCTTACGCCAGCCAGATCTGATCCGCAAAACAAGTCTCACAAACTTTTTTCAGATGGACACACAAAACTTTGCAAACGATATGTCTAAAATGCACTTCTCTCTAATCAATCTGAAAATTGAATCCAGTATATAATCGTATTTATTTGATTCCGAAAGGAAAGTCGACAGTAAATTTACAAAACGTTTACAGCGTATTAGGCAGCACAAATTCTTTGATTTTTTTATTATAATTATAACTTTATTTTCGATTGTTAAAGTGTTACTACACGAATAACATGTGTTCCGGCAGCTAATTCTAACTGTAACGTGGTAATTTTAGTAGTTCAAAACTGGACAATGAAAAGATATAGTTTCATACATCAGTTGTAGAATCAAATTTAGGAGAAAGCAGTTGTTGTAATAGATAAAAGGCCACCTAAAAAAAAAATTTAAAAAAAATAAAAAAAGAGAGAGAGAGAGAGAAAAAAGTGAGTAAATTACGAATACTTTCTTAGCTCAGATTGTGGAAATGAGTGGGAAAGAAAAACAGAATAATACAATGTCTAAAACTTTGGACACGATTGTACAGAGGAGAAGGCGACTTTGAAGCTCTAGAAAGAGACTAAGAAGATTTACAGAGCAATGGAAGAACTTATCAAGATAGACGGAGCACACGACCCCGCTTGGAGGATATAAAGCGACAGACCGAAACTGGGATAGATTTGTATCAAGAATGCAATTAATAACAGTATTTCTTTTCGAGTTGAAGTTAACCTCGTACTATCTTCCCGTTGCGGTCGACATATTGGCGTAGAGCACATCTGACGTGGAGAATCAGAGATAACATTGCTGGAATGAGGAGAGATTTGGATTGTTGAACTAGTTCGAAATTAACAAAAGGTAATCAATGTAATATCAAACGTATGAAAATCAGCGAAGTTGAAAATGTTAATGTATTAATTATAATTTAAAAATTATATATGCTGAACGTAGCCAAACAGTAATAAGGTTTTTTCCTAAAATTGAAAATAGATGCAATGTTGAATGGAATATGCTTATTTCGATAGTAATAAAGAGGAAAATATGTTTTTTCTAAGATTGAATTTATGAAGGACTTTTATTAGCTTAACGTAATAAGAGAGAGCGCCTTTGTTTATTTAAAAGAATTTATTTTGCTTGTGACTTTCAATTCAGATATTGTGACGCAATGTAAAATACATAACAATAAATATCGTAGAACTGAAAAGCACTGTCAATACTAAAAGGAATAAAATGTAAACGCAAATACTTGAGAGAAAATAGGAAAACAACGTCAAGAAAATGAATGATTTGGTGAATCTCAATGAATGGGTATCGTGGTAATATCCGGTGCGATGGTAATAATGTCGAACTGCATATAATATTTTGAGTTCAATTATACAACATTGAAAAACAGGGTTGCTCTATGCACGCCGGTCCAATAAATCATGTTTTACAATGGTCAAACATAGATCTTTCTGGATGATTAGAGAGTAAAATTTCTTTCTAACTAATTATTAATATGCAAAGTTTGCCGGAAAAATATTATGTACAAAGCTCTGGTAAAATCTGTGCAACGTTTTTTCTTAATGCTTTCCTGTACTATTAGTTGTTTCGGTTCTCCCTTTTTGGTGTTACTGGTAAGTATATGCCGACTGCGAGTTACACTGACTAGAACTATGGTACAGTGATGCAATGCACACACGGCTGACGATCCTTTGTTCAACCAACTCTGCAGTGTTGATCTTGTCGACTGCCGCTGGGAGATGATATCAATGGGCAATTTTCCTCCTTATTGTGGCCTGTTTGTTTTTCTTAGATGAACGGTTTGATAATTCCTTGGTATACATTGGTAAGTTAGTGACCCTTCATTTCTGTCTTTCTCTCTTTTTGCTCAGGGCTTTACGCCTCGGCGACTTCCAAGAAATCATAGGCGTGAGTTTTAGCGACAAGCAACGTGTGAGGTAGCACTTTGCATCTGGCGCTTATTTAAATTGAACGTGAATAATTCTTGAAGCTACTGGTCTCTTCTTTGAGTTTAAGACAGCTAAGCGATGTCTGTGGAGCCAGAGACTGAGGTAGGGTGTGCCACTTTGGTGAAGGAGAATCTTTGACGGTGTGACAAAGGAAAGTTATGCGCATTTAACTGTTTGTGAGGCATATAAAGGTAACAACCCGAGCCAGGCAAATGATGATTCATTGAGTTATGATGTAAAGAAATAATAATATCTATTATTTTTCATATTGACCAGACCAAAAAAATTGTATCTTCTGAAAGTAATTGTTAAATAGAAAAATACAGCTAAATAAAAGTGTTTTTTTTCACACTATATTTCGGCGATCGGAGTTTATGTCGCCATCATCACCAGAAGACGTCAACAGTCTCCGATCGCCGAAATATCGCGTGAAAAAATCCTACTTACTCTGTTAGTCATCCGAGAGGACTTTAATAATTCTCAATGCCGAGTGAAACTTCTATCTTATATATAAAAGAAGTTGTTTATTTTCAATGCAAGTTGGATTACCTTATATTAATGTAACAAACATTAAAGTTACAAACAGGAAGGAATTTGGCGATGGCCTTTTGAGGAACCAACCAGGCATCGCCTGGAGTGGTTTCTGGATATCGTGCAAAAAGAAAATCTTTATGATCGGCAGTGGATTTGAATCCCTGTCTTCCGTAATACCAATTCCAAGTATTTCGCTTCTTCCACCGGGCTGGGACTGTATTTCTCATCCCACATGGTAAAACAGATTATTATAAAAAGTCTGCATAGCTATTTTTCTTGAAAGCATACTACTTGTATTGTCCTAATGTACGTTCTCCTCGTGGATTATTATTTTCGATACTAGACTCTCAGACTTTTGCTTGGAATAACTTCAGTGTTAAATTGCACAACTAACATCTTACAACTAAACTGCAATCAGATAATATTTAGTATGTGTACAATCAATTTTTCTTCTTTCTGTGTAATTTGAATTCTTCTGACTTGAACAATAGTATGAGCACCCACATTTACTCGTACAACGGTGACCTTTCAAGCAGGTTTATTTATCTTTGTCCTCTGTCTTTAGATTTGGAGTTACTGCATATAATGCAGATATAGTTTACTTTAAAATTTAATGGTACTATTAGGTAACAGTATTGCAACGTAGAATATGATTAAGGTTCTCTAAGCTGCTCCAGGTACTTACGAACGTGGGAAATTGTGAACACTGAGTTCCCTTTGTCTCCTGAAAAACAATTAGCAAATATTGTTTGAAATATAATACAGCGATCTGTTATACGCCTCTGACATGCCAATTAGCATCATTCGATTCAGTAAATGTGCAACAACGATTCCTAGAAAGGTGACTCCAATTTTTTCGCCTATGGCGTGGTTTATTAAGTACACTCTCCCTAGTGCTGTTCATTAATTTCTGCGTGGAAGATTTCACAATAGCGCTTCTGTTGATAATTGAAAACAAGCTGTTAAGCAAGGAATCTTATTACAAAAACTGTTTCATTCCTTTTGTTCGTCTTTTGAGGTAAGCCAATCCTTTATTTTCAACTTTGATATAGCTACTTAGTAATTTCTTTACGATGTATGGAACAGGAAAAAAAAGTAGAATGTCAGAATATCGAGTCTTTTTTACAGTAGCGAGCTTATTCCGGGCAGTGCGTGTGTACCTCTTCGGGGCTGGCACCACATCACACGCAGGCGTTATCGAACACTCAACACCGTACATAAGTTGAGAAACCCAACTTTCTTCCTTGTCGATACAAAGGGCTCAGCTTTTTCCTGCAGTGTGTCTTACAAGGGCGAGCATTGGGACCTATGTAGTCTGTATGAAAGTTCATGCTCCTCCCTGCGAAATGACCTTAAATGAGAAACAAGATGTAAACGAAGATACATTTCATAACAGCAGTCTGCAACTGACAACTAGACAAATCGAGCGTGGAGGGGGAGCGGAAACGCTCTGGCCTCTCATTCGCGCCATCCAAAATTGGGTTTTCCATGGCTTCCCCAAATCACTCAATTCTTAAGGTAAGTTCCCACTGCGCTTTCCTCGGCGCGTGGTAATGGACGCCTTTCATCTTTGCCGCATATTCTAGCCAGGCGGTAAAAGATGAAAGGCGCGTACTGCCACACCACGCACCGTGGGAATGGACTTTTATAAACCGGAAATTTGTTGTATATCATCAGTTATTTGGAATTTTAACCGTCTTCTCAGAATCCAATTTCGTCATATTACTTTAATTATTACAACTGTTCTTTTAGGACATTTTGGCTTATCTTGTAATTAAATCAGCACATGCATTATTCCATACACCATCCATTGTGACTCTTGGCTGCATATTTGAAACAAAAGTCTCTTCACTTAAATTTTTAACTCGTGGAATTAACTTGTTTTGCAAAACCTACAGAAGGAGTAATTTACAGCAACCAAAAGTAGCTTCATTCGATTTTAAATGAAATTCCTATGGTTAAGCACAGTGCACAAATGTAGTTTCATGTACAAAAATTATTGCGAATATTGGTAAGGGTTAAATAACGATTGTACGAGTATACCCAGGTTTAAACTAAATCTGAGGAATGAATTTAAATGACGCACGGTCGCAGAATGCCGATTCCAAAGAGAACATTACGTAAAATATATTTAAAAATCAGTTGTTGGAATGAGCAGCTGTCATCCGTTAACGTTTCGGCGTGCGTGCGTATGACATCATCGTGTTCCGCTGACAGGTCGAGTCGCGCCGCGTGACAGGTGACTACACATGTTTCGACTGTAATCGGAGATGAATGCTGGGCTGTTGCAACAGATACTGTAGCCGATGTTATGCTGGAAATTGGAGCTGTAGTAATATAACATCCAATGACTCCATCTCTTTTTGAATGTGCTTCCTGAATTGTGTCTTATCGCCCCATTCCTGTCTTTTGTCAGAGGCCAGATGTAAACGATCGTTGACTGATAAGATAACGGCTAAAAAAATGCGCTTCAGTCCTTTTAGCCCTTTTCACAGTTTCCCAAACAAACAAACCTGCAAAAATAAAATTACACAGTGATCCCTTTGAAGCCGATCTCTTGCAAATATATTCACTGTGTTCAATAATAAAATTTTTTGGAGGGGGGGAGGAACGTGCCCAGTTCCTGGCGAATATAATGTGATTTTTGAGCGTGGCGGTTTTTTTTCTCTCTCTCTTTATGTGTTGGGAGAAACCGCTGGAATTTTCTGCATCAAATATTCTGTTTAATTGCCAGTTAACGGAGTTTTTCCCCGCTCCCCCATCCCACAGAAGTACGTTTGAACTTTCGCCATTTAATTGCTGCCGTTCACGCGGAATCAGAGCGCAAACTTTTAAGGGACGCTTCCCAGAAAGAAGGTTTCAGTAGGGTACAGTTTTTAGCTATGTTTAATAACTCCTTTGGCAACTGAAGTTCGGGTAGGTTTCGTGTGCACAAACAGAGCTCAGTGATTTTTGTATTTGAGAGACAGACCTACGGCTGACTGAACTTATGAATTTGGCTAACTGGAATTTTTTTTAAAATAATTATGTCTTCTAGTGACATATTCACCTGCATGGAGTCCCTCACATTCAACCACATCGAACAGCAGACACACACACACACACAAACAAACAAAAACACACACATACACAGACACACACACACACACACACACACACACACAAACAAACAAAAACACACACACACACACACACAAAACGAAAACAAAAAATTGTTTAGGGTCTCATCATTCTGAATGGAACAAGGAACCCTACGACATCACTGATTTGTCCGTCTGTCATAAGCTGCACATTATTTTCTTTCTTACTAACAAAATCATAATGTAAAATTTTGAAAAAAAATCATGGGATGAAACTGATTTAAGCGATTTGATGGGAATTGAAGAGAAATTAGCATTTAGGTAATGTTCGTCTGTGTGAAATGAAAGCTGGAACGCTATGACCCTAAAAGATTATGGATACAGTTTTTTTATTACTCAGTTTCTATGAATTTTTGTCGAAAAACCCAGAAAAAAATCTATTTCCGATTTCTTTATTTCGAAACTCTTCTTTTTCCCAACATTTTGGTATCGGTTGCCTTAGATGGGTTTTACTGATTGCTGGCAGGGTCAGATTTCGAGCCGCATACCCTTGCTATCGCCAAGCATTTTATACCTACTGCGAGGTCGTACTAACTGCTAATGGGAGAATGAAGTGTTACTATCTTTTTATGTTCAGCGGGTAATAAATGTACTTTTTGGGTGCGCAAACTTCCGCCGTTGTTGTCAAGGTTATCTTGGTTGTCCGGGTTGAACCGCGTCAATTTTTATGAAAACCTAACGTTTCGGTCATCATTTTGCGACCCTCTTCAGAGTACTGTGAAAACCTAACGTTTCGGCCATCATTTTGCGGCCTTCCTCAGAGGACTGCACGTCACTCCAAACGGTTAGCGCGCTTTCCGGGAGCTATATATAGGCGACAGCGATCCCAGCCTTGACAGTCCTCTGAAGATGGCCGCAAAATGATGGCCGAAACGTTAGGTTTTCATAAATTGACGCGGTTCAACCCGGACAACCGAGATAACAAATATACTTTTTGTTTGTGAAATACAGAGATTGGGGACCGTCCCGGCATTTACCTTGATGGCTGTGCTAAGAAACTTATAATCTAAGTCAAGATGGCCGGTACGTTATACCTCTTCGATCCAGTATTCGTCGCCTCAGCGTACAGAACCAAACTGGCGGGTTAAATTGTGACGAACTACAGATCTGTATAGACACCTAAAGGACTAATTTTAATAAAGTCGATTCTTCGGTAGATAATTTTTGCAGACAAAAAAAAAAATGTACATCACTCGACAGAGAATTTTATGAACTGAATAATAAATATATCACGAAACTTTTTCGTAAAAAAATCTAAACTTTTTTTGGTACCCAGCATATTTTACTAAACCAATTTTTTGGTTGTTTCATTTACACGTAATATTTGAAACACAATTTCGTAAAACAAGTAATGAAATCAGTTTTTTTTAAATCATTTATTACTGATTTATTTTCATTTTTTTTTCACTGAATGTAATTCAAAAAGCACAAACTTTTGCGCAATTCGTGGATTTCTTTTGATTTCGTTTCCCATATGGTAGGACTCACGAAGATAAGACATCCGTAGTGACATTCTATACTTTTCAGCACTAATGAAATGGTTCTCTAATTCACCTAAAAGTTTTTTTTTTTTTTTTAAGTTTGTTGGTGCTCAATGAATAGGGTGAGTGTGATTTGTTAGCCATTTCGGACCTTCACCATCAGAGGAAAATATTTGGTTTTCAGCAGAAATAGAATCCTGATAGTCCTGTTTACATTCACTAGCTGTATGTACTGAGCTACGTTGACCGAATCTAACAGATATTGTCAGGAGATAAATTTTCCTTGGTATACAGGGTGATTCAAAATAATGTGGTCAAAGTGACATGGTAGATCAGTCATACAATAAGAATCAAAAATCGAATAGGAACAGAGGGTCGCAACTGCGATCCGGAGCCGCTGCAGGGCGTCTAAAATAATACTGACACAAAGAGAAGAAACAAATCCATTACAGATCATTTCATTGATAATTACTCACTCACATGGGACTAATGCAAGCCAAATGTTGAGCCTACAGCAGATGCTCAAAGTTTTTGCCGGATGTATCGAGACAAGCCCGGCATCTTCGTTGCATCGAACGGCACACCTTGTCAAAGATACAAGGTGTATCTCGAACACATCCAGCTGCCGCAACGATTCTTCCTTCCAAGTCTTCCGGCGTTTCAACAGGTGTTTCATACACAAGACCTTTTAAAAATCCCCACAAGAAAAAAATCCAAGGGACCGTGTTTGTATCGCAACGCCCTCTCGTGGCTCTAGCGCCCTCTACAGGCGTTTGCGACCTTCTATTCCTATGCGATTTTTGATCCTTATTGTATGACAGATCCACCATGTCATTTTGCCCACTTTTTTTTAATCACCCTGTATTTCCTTGTCTACTAGTCTGCGAAGAATAAACTCCTCTATCTGTCAGTACCAAATTTCACCGTGTTGTAAAAACTTGAACAAAGTGAATATCCGTGAACGATCATCAAATTTGTTTCAGCATACAGCTTTTGGCACTAAAAAATAAATCGTTCTCATTTCGGCAGAATTCTGCGGATAAGATTGACCGACTTGCTCTGTTAACAACCCCACGACCCTATGCACAGAGGAGCGGCACGCCACTAAGTGAACCAGTGCCCTGTGATATGCAAAACGTACTCTGTCCAGTCCCCCTCTATCTCCTCGTTAGCCCATCTCGGCTTCAGATGTTGCCGGAATTAAATCAGGCGCACCCACCGACAAGTTGGCAGCCTTGGCCGCGCCATGAATTATTCACGGCCGGTGAATGTGGCCACACTGCCGGCGGGGAATCCCGAGGACATCCGATCGACAATCGACGGAGGTTACTGGGCTACAGCGCTAGCCCCAGCCAATCAGAGGACCGACTAACGCGCGTCACAAAGGCTTTGCCTGCGTCACGCACTGAGGTGGCTGACAGCACAGGAGCCATCAACAGCTGGCTTATGTACTTCCTAACCGTCAAACGAGCCGAAGTTCATCACAGCTGGATGAAGAGATCATGGAGTGTCTCTCCTTTTTTTGTTACGTAGTGTTTAACAATATGCCAGAAAGTAACCCGTTAATGAGGAATCAGAAGCACAACACGTTCGACAATCAATTAGGCGTTTAATTCGAGGATGACTGAAATATTGAGACACAGCTCATGACTTCTGGCTAGAGTATTTGATACACGTAACGTGGGTCTCATGCTAATCAACCATATTCAAGCAAGCACTGCAGTTCCCTCATCTACTTGGTACATCTCCTACCAACATCTCCTATAAATATTACCAATATTATTTTCTCAATGTGTCCTGTCAAATTGGGTTTATTATAAAATAATATACCATGATACTTACGCTTTGTGCCTTCAAACAGCAACTGGCCCTTTAAAAGCTTAATTTCCCTATTTGTTTACTTAATATGCTTCCTCTTTTTATCATTTATCTTCATTCCATGTTAATCAATGTCTGGAGATCTCACCGTATTTTTTTTTTCTTACGGATTTACGCCTCGTAAACGTCGAGGTCATTAGAGGCTGAAAATGACTGCGGCAAAGGAACGGGAAGGAATTCTAGTATCGCCTTTAAAGAAACAATCCCATCGTTCACCTGGAGTGATTTCAGGCAATCATGGGAAACCGAAAGCTGAATAGTCGGATGGGGTTTCGAACACGGGTCCTATCGAACGCGAGGCCGGAAGGTTGCAGCTCACACATCATGCTCGGTAGATCCCGTTGTAATTTTTCACAATCCTATTTCTCTTTAATCTAATAATGAAACATAATGTCATATGCAAAATATAAATTTCCAATAGAAACACCTATCATTGCTTAGAAGAAATAAAAAGAAATGATTTCAGTACTCTACCTAGTGGCGGTTCTATTTTCAGTCTTCTTTCTCTTGATTCTGCGGTTCCTAATAAAACACTTTGCTTAATTATACCTGCACCCAATATTGTCAGTTTTTCAGCTAAATCATTCTAATATGAACACTGATAGAACTAGTGACAATATCGTATCCCACCAATTACTATTATTGTATCTAATTAACTGTGTATATTTGTAAATTATTTTACAGATGTATGTTAATTGGGTATCAAAGGATTCCACAAGCCGTAGTATGTGTAGTCTTTGGGGTATAGAATAAGCTAGAATCGCTAAGTGTTAAGATCTTAGATGATAACGACTGTAAACAGATGGTAGTGGACCAATTGTAGTAAGGCATGCATTTGTGAGACGAAGGTTTAGTAATATGGGTTTTTGTTAAAGTTTATAATTTGTAATCGGAATTACTTCAAGAAGTGCTGTTACAAAGTATTGATTTTGATAACAGTTTCAGTGCAAAATAAAAAGAGTGGTTATTTTGGAACAGTGATTATCATTTCGTCGTAACAATGGCTTCCATCATTCTTGGAGACCGTGCACAAACTACGTGGAACGGTCATGGGGGGGGGGGGGGGGGGGGGTTGGCTGGAAGGCTACGCTGGGCTACGTGGGGGCAGGGGGGTTCCGAACCAGGCCACGTAGTTTTCCTTTCATAACATTTTTCAAAGTTAAAATGAGTTACAGAACTCACAACAGCATGTGAATATTTATTTCCCTTAGTTAATTATCTCCTTATGTAATTTGCAATCGTCTGACAAGAGAAAACAATACAAAATGTCTTCTGCAATTAAAAGGGAAAAAAGCTACGTGCTACATGGGAGGGGGGGGGGGGGTAGAGGCAAAAGCCATTTAGGGCTACGTGGGGGGGAGGAGGGGTTCACAGGAGGCCAAAATGGAGCTACGTGGTTTATGCACGCTCCCTTGGTGCATCTAAATTAACTAACAACATTCGACTTTAAAATTTAAAAGAGCGGCAGCTTGAACGTGTTTTTCGCCCACAACACGCTGCATTTTCCTGTAGAGTGGAAATGTTGTTAAACCATCAAATTCTTCAGGAGCTGAACTGGCGTTTTTCGTCAGCTAATTATCCACTCTAATTAATGAACGCCCATAAGTGGGCGGTACAAGGTAGACAGGTAACTTGAAATGCACGTTACTCTTCGTCTGTTAGACTGCATTGACGCCGTCAGCTTCCGAATAGGAAGAGTAATAAATGTTTGAGTACGCGGGTAGTGACAGCAGCAAGGTGTGTGATCCGGAAGTTAACAGGTATCGCTACTGCGGCGGAAGTGGTGCAGGAGGCGAGGCGAAGCGTCAGGAAATCAGGCAATGTTCCCGGCGTGCACCGCGCGCGGCCTTCCTTCCTTCCTTCCTGTTCGCCTGCACACCGTACATGCGCAGACGCGGCCCGCAAATCAGGTTTGCGGCTGCAAAATAGGCTGCTCTGTTCTCTCTCTCACTTTTTCGACGCCTGTCTCTCTTTCTCTTTGCGCCGCTGCCCATGAATTATTCACGCGCACCACATATCCGTCCATTGTGTTCTTCCGGGCGGCGCCAGCTACCTGCTTGCGCCTCGCACGCTTCTATTTTATTCCCTCCTCCTTCCCTCCCTGTCGACGCTGTGGTTCCGTGTCCCAGTTTCCTATGCTGCGTTCCTTTTTACTTCCCTAGCAACTCTAGCACCGTGATCTCCTCATCTTACCTGTTTAAATAGATGTACGAGGCGCGTCCAGAAAGTAAGTTCCGTTTCAATTTATCTCCGCTGCAACGCTGCGATTGCAGTTCCGCACATGCGCTGTAGACGATGTGTATCAAGGGGAAGAACGTGCACCATTTGGAAATCGCTGTCAGTTACGTACGCTTTGTTGTGCGTGTTTGAAATGTCGGCGTTGATTGAAAATCCCGCCGCCTGTGAAATCAGGTCTGTAATTCGAGGAAAGTGAAGCCAAGTGAAATTTATCGGCAAATTTGCGATGTTTACGGACCAAATGCGATGAGTGATTCGATGGTGAGAAGATGGGTCCGACAGTTCAATGGCGGGCGTAGTGATGTGCACGATGAAGAACGAAGTGGGCGTCCACCTTTGGTTACAGAAGAACTGGCAAGACTTTCATCTGTTCTTACATCTCAAGTCTTTCCTTGGCGGTCATCACTTCACCAATGACGACGAGCTGAAAGAAACTGTTTCCAACTGGTTGAAGACACAGGCGGCAGATTTCTATGAAGAAGGTATACAAAACCTGGTGTCACGCTATGACAAATGCCTGCAAAATTTCGGCAGTTATGTGGAAAAGTAGTTTAAGAGTTGTAGAATTTTGTGCAATAAAAATTTCTTCTGTATCTGTGTACAATTTCATTTTATTACCAAACGGAACTTACTTTCTGGACGCGCCTCGTATTTTCCTCTTGCACTGTGTCACACAGCTGATATTGCCCAATCAAAAACTCGCGACAGACATGGGTTAAACAATATCTTTAGCCGTACTCACCAGTTAGCTCAGCTTGCCAGTAAGTCACTACCAGTCAGAGACTGATAGATTTTATCCAACTTATCACTATGTTAGCTTAGCCAGAATCGACGCTGGCTTGGAACTCGTCCTTGTAGCAATCACGTATTGCCTGTACTATGCAATTGTTCGTCATCTATTAAACAAGGTTTTACCAGTTAGATGTCTTCGTTCCATTGCTAAAATTAGTTGCCCTTTCCACTGGCACCTGCTATTATCTTGCAAACTATTAATCACTATAATCAACACCTCCGTACCGGACATACGGATGGTGTCAGCCTGACTTAATATTAATTTTAGATAGACTTCAAGACAAGAATAATGAAGAAGCATAAAGATGATAGGTTAAATCTCATCATCGCAAAATAGAGAAGATGAAGACAATAGTTAGAAATCCTTCAGGTCAGTCAACTAAACGCCAATCAGCAGTCAAACCATTCGGCCCCTTCCAACTGGTAAATTCATGTTTATAGCTCTTAAACTCTTGTTTAAGAAATCACATACAGTAAGGTTAAGAAAAGAGCAATTTCAAATAATTGTAACACTTATATAAAGGAGACCGCGTCTAAAACTCTAGACTATTATTGAGCGATTATTGCAAGGGATTGGTTGATAGTATACAGAAAGTACAGAGAAGAACCGCGCGGTTCGTTTCTGGTTGCCACAGCCCTTTGGAAAGAATCACATGATTGATACGTGGATTGGGATGGAATTGTCTTAAAGACACACGATATAGGCTTCATTTGAATTTAACTAGCAAACATACTAAAAACATCTTCCATTTACGAGTGCGATGAAATACTTCGTCCACCAACCAATTTTTGTCGCAATGACAGGATAGTAAATATTACAGAAATTAGGTTTCGTACATATGCTTATATCAATTCTTTCTTCGATTGCACTATTCGTGATTGGAATCCACTGTGTTTTGGTGCAAAAAAAAAACCCTCTGTCACCCACAATTTTTGCGATCTGGAAAGTATAGATGTAGATGTATATGTGCTATGGTGCCTACAGACGGTATTTTCACGTCACCATACTTCATGCCATTAATTATTGTTAGTTGTGATTTTTTGGCGCATCAAGATCAGGTAAGTCGCAATTTTTTCATCGTTGGAGTTATAGCCCCAATACACCGAGAGGGAAGAAGAATAAACTAAGTTTCATAGTGTAAGTATCGTGTGGCACTGTTGATCGAGAATTCAGGAAGTTTCAGTACTAAGCCTTGTGTAACAGTATCAGGCAAAATACGGTAATTTGTCGTCACCTGTACGTGAACCATATAAACATCAATTAAAGTCTACATAAATTTGTTCTTGGCAATAATTATGATATTAATAAACCAAAAATAGCGCTAAACCAAAACAATTTAGTTTTAGTTGCACAAGATGACTTATCTAAACAACAATAAATAAGGATAAACTATGTAGGTGTTTAAATGCGATGTTGTTGCAGGCCATGTTTCCACAGTTGCTTAATTAATTACTAGTTGAAAGAACACGCCAATGCAATGTAATAGGATAAAACTGTATATAAAAACTCTAACACAGATTCGTCGCTGATGATGCCTCGATGAGAGGTGAAACGCGTACGACGCAGCAATAAATAAACTAAACAGTTGCATTGGCGTGTTCTCTCAACTAGTAATTATGTAGGTGTTTATTTCTTTTCGAGAAATGTGTATATTTAGTGGGAGAAATTGAGTAATCGTTCCAGAAATCACTATGTGATTATTTCAAGTTGACTGAAAACCCTAGTCAAGAGGGTTAGTAAAGCATGTCCTGGTCAATTTCGGAGGTCATTAGGTCATTAGAGGCGGAAGATCGTTGGGAACAAGGAACAGGAAAGAATTCGGCCTTTCGGAAGAACCTTCCCGGCATTCGCATGGAGTGAATATGAGAAATCATAGAACAACCAAACCTAGATTGATGGACCTCCATTCATCCGAATATAAGGTTCGAGCGTTACCGTACACCCACTGTGTTCGGTAATGTTTGAATTGTCCATTATGGTGGCGCTTTAACAACCACAGTTAAACTGGTGGGTGTTATAAGTTGTGAAGGATGGTGTCCGACATCCTCAAATATCGACCAAGCTGCCAATTTTTATCGGTTTTGTTTGTGAGATCTTATAAAAATTCCATGGCATGCTCAAGAATCAGCGAAGAAAATGGAGGAATAAAACTGAGTAGAGGGAATTAGGGAGCCTCCATAAATCACGTACCTCCATTTTGGCCTCCTGTGACCCCCCCCCCCACGTAGCCTTTCTCCCTTTTGATTCCAGAAGACATTTTGTATTCTTTTCTGCTGTGAGACTATTGTAAATTACATACGGAGATAATTAATTGAGGGAAATAAATATTGACATGCTGTTGTGTGTTCTGTTCCTCATTTTAACTGGGAAAAATGTTATGAAAGGAAAGCTACGTGGCCTGGCTCGGAAACCCCCCCTCCCCCCACGTAGCCCAACGTAGCCTTCCAGCCAACCCCTCTCCTCTACCCCCCATGGACCGAGCCACGTAGTTTATGCACGTTCCCTTAGGAACTAAACAAATATAAGAATTTGAGGCAGTGTTCAATTTCCCAAACTTCAGGCACGTGTTTGGCTTGAGAACTGTGATAATGATGACGTAATAAACGAAACGCGATGCCAAACAAAAATAATTTATTTACTGGTAAGACTGAATTTTAATGTTTGAAATTGCGCAAATTTACAACATAAATGAATGATTTGACATGGCTGATCAAAGGCGCTTTTCAGTGAGAGGGAACCGAAAATGGAGTTACTTCTCCGCCCGTAGATTTGCTGAGGACAAAAGCCCGACATGTTGTGCAACGCGGAAGGACAACAGCTACAGCAAGTCATGCCAAGCAGCAAATTGCGCGGCGCGCTATCGCGAGGGAGAATGTACACGCCGGGCCAGGAAGCTGTAGCAGCAGAAGCTGCGAGCAACATGTTTCGGAAGTGGTGATACGCCCTTCCTGCTAGAGCCCAGGAGGAAGCAGATAAAGCGGGCTTGTCGCTAGAGGCAGCTGCTGTAAGATACTGGAAGCTACGGTCGTCGCTAAATATAAACTATAGCAGTCATTCAGCCAGCGCGAATGGTGCACATAGGTGCCAACATTACAAACGTTCATTTACGAGCATAATTCAAGGACTACCGAAAGTCATGAAACATAATATTAAACTAATATCTTCGCTACATGATGGTTGTGATTACTTTCAGATCATCGCAGTAGTAAGGCAACTGAAGACGTTTATAGTGGTAGTGAATTAGATAGTGGATGCAGCAACCTAGCGGCTCAGTGGTTGAAGTGTCTGACAAGATACTGAAAGGTCCCCGGCTCGAATCCCTGTCTCGGCGGGGATTTTAATAGGTCCTTAACCTGAGCTTGACTTCTGGCACAACTTGCTGTGTAATGTGAAGTAAGCCAGAAAGCTTCTATGTTTCGATTCCACGTTAAACAGTAGGTCTCCTTTACTCAGTAGGATTACCGGTTTAGGTTAGGTAAGGAGGAAAGGAACTCACCACACTACCTCAAATACCAGTCCAATTATACCTCCTCCAGGCTGGTCGATCCAATCTTCGGGTTGACTGCCGAGCTTATCTTAGATTATACATATTTTAAATGTAAAGATAGCAGAAATAAGTAAATACTGGTAGACAAGGGAGGACAGCACAGCAGGGAATGGAAGGGATAGGGGTTGCATCCTCACCATACCCCCGCAATCGGTCGTGACCTTGAATTCTCACCTGATACATTTAGTATTTCCTTCCCAGCAAACAATGGCTAGGATTCAGTGAGTGAAAAAATTTCTTAAAGAATAATTTTAGACAATGTAACTTCCTTACTGTTTTGGCTAATTACGTAGTTGGTGTAAATAATGATAAAGGAAACATAAGAGATCCTGTATTTGTCTCACTCTCTAAACCTCCGTTCATTCTTAAAATTTGGTGTAATTGTAAGTGAGAACATGGGCGAGGCATATTTCCTGCCACCGCTACGTGACACTCAGGTAATGAGTCAGACAAAAAATTAGTTTATTGGTACAAAAACTGGCACTAACAATAATCACTGTAACTGTACTGTCATGATAAGCACATACCTAAGATAGTAATGTCCAAATGTCCATTGCAATGCAATATAGTGGCATAGATTTTGAACCAATGCTAAAATTTTTCACTGTTAACTCAGAAAACAAATAAAAGAAGCCTATCAAATACTGACGGTCTCTCTTCAAATGTTACTGGCCCCGAAAAAAGAAACCACGTTCGACTTCTAAATATCTGATAGTCTGATGTTTACACTCCTTTAAGTCGAATCACTGCCAGCGATGTCCTTTTCCCTATTTGTTTGATTGTTACTAAGCTAACTTAATTACAAACTTAGTGGAATTTCTCCTTTCTTACGATATCGGCAAATAAATATTCTCGTTAAGTGTGTTCGCGTACTTTAACGTGTTTTATGATTTTATTTTATTTTTATTAACATCTGGATATTGTGGGCCATTTTCTCGATTGCGATAGAATCAATTTAATGGCGTTACAGTTATTCATAAAAACTGATTTATTTTTATTATTTCTCTTATTTGTTTGTGTTTACGTTTGAGTTTAACTCGGTCTGTGTATCAGAAGAGAAAGAGTATATCTGACACTGAACAGAAACGAAATATAAACCTTTGAAAACGATTAATCCGGACATTCGTCTGGAATTATTTCTGAAAGAACATGAAAAATGTAAATGGCCAAACTGGGGATCAAAACTCACGTTCTTGGGAATGGTGAACCGAACGCGTATTTACGATTTTTTTTTTCAAACCTGAGTCTATTTCTTTTTACTGCGAAACGCTTTCAGTGCGACAATTTACATGGTTTATCTGCCCGTCAGCCGTTTAACGGTCGCTGATGCCCTGAAAATACAGCGCAAAATTTTTTAAAAGGTCGCCAATCGCCAATTGCCAAACCTAGTTAATCGTGCAAACAGACTGGAGCGAAAAATCGCTCTTTTCTACCTTGTAATGTTCCTGAATTAGCTACCCCGCAGGAAATTCTCATTGCTGTACGAAATTTGTACAACGTACCAAAAAATCAACATGGTATCAGTGTGATTAATGGTGCATAAGCTCTACGAGAAAATTATCAGTTATAGAGGTCTAGATTTGTTTAATATATTCTTAAATAAAAACAGAAGATAATAACAGAAGATTTAATACAAGATAAATCAACTTTTAGGAGAATGATCCAAAATTCCAAGGGTTTCCGGGAGAAGGAGAAGAGGAAATATAGTAATATATGGACAGACGAAAGGAGGAAACAGCAAAGTGAAAGGACGAAGAACTATTGGAAGTCAAGAAAAGAAGGATTGAAATGAATGCACGAGATTACTTTTCGTGGCCCTTAGATGGCCGATATCGAAGAGAAGAAGAAGAAGAAGAAAAACAGAATCACCAAGGATATGGCAAGTCGCATGCAAATTAACAATTACTCATGTTTGATCCCACTGTAAAGTCACAATTTCTAAATTTTTCTCTCCGATCGTCTGTAACATTCAGCATCAACGAACTTGAAGTTCCAGACAGTAATAATAAAATGATCTTAGAATACTTGGTATGAAAATGTTTTTTGATCTCCTATCTCTTGACCATAGGATACTGTGATCAAGGAACATTTTCTTTTCTGCTGCGGTTGAAACCTTGGTGCAAAGATAAGGTATTCAAGTAATGGCGGAGGAAATCTGCAGTCACAGCTGTCTATGAACCGAACAAGTTTAGAGCCAATGTTGGATTATTTTGTTTGTAAAATGAATAGTTCTGAGGCGGGAACTAGATATAATTTGAATATGATAGTTGATTACAGAGTATATAGTCTGGATTGCCGGGTAGTGGTTTCAGATCGTGTTGGTCGCATATACAACCTTGGTCATATTGCTAAAAGGAATGAAAGTCAAAGACATGTTACGGGTTATCAGTAAAATCTTATTTAGTTGCCATTTTGATAATAAGTACAGAAACGGATCTGATTAACACGAAAAAAGTTGCCAAAAAAAAAAAAAGCCTGCTCACACACACACACACACACACACACAAAGAAACGCATTTCACAATTACGTCTCAATGTCAGATTTGCAGTTAAATCCGTATAACATCTTACAATGTTATAGGTCGGAAGTAACGTTTCTGTATTTGTAAGATGTATCCACATACCACTTCGTGCGGCAGTAGCCACGTAGTTTGGTGGTAGCGACTTGGGCACAGAAAAATAGTTGATCTATATCTTGTACGTCTCCATAACAGTACTGAGGTCAGGTCATCAAATATAGTCTGTATAAGTGCTACCATAAGTGGCCATGATTGAACATGAATCGAACAATAACGGTGGTGAAGTGTCGTGAGAGATTTTAGCCATTGCACCATTTTCGTGAAGGCAAACCGAGGGCACGTAATTGGGAAGGTAAAATAGTGCGAGTTCAAAAACACGGGCCCGGAGTAAGCTTAATCCTTATTGTGGTTTTTAGAAGATTTCCCTCGATGACCTGGGTCACCGTTTCTCAACATTTTTCATCCCGAGGACCAGTAAATTGTCAAAAAATAATACTGCAGACCAATAACTTACATTAGCCTAATTTTTTATCTATGTGTATATTATTAACATCCGGGTCATGTTTCATCGAACCATTACAACATAACACATCTAAAAGCATGTTTTGAATTCCATTGGAAACGCAGATACTGACCAGACTCGAAACATTTAGTTAACAAAGGAATAATAATGTTACTGTAGGTTGGCGTTACGCTATACCACCGACCTACTCGTACAAAATAAAAGGGACTACACCTTACATCTATTATTTTCATTTACCCCACCACTCTTTTGTTACCAACTCTACCACCTACCGCATTACGTCACACGTACTATACGACCCTCAGTAAAGTAATTTACTTAGTACTTAGACGAACGGCTCCCTTTTTGATGCAAACTGGAAATGAATAGACTACTGTAGGAATAATGCTGTTCTATCTTTGTCCTGGAAGTGCCAGATTTTTCGATTGTTATAGAAACATTCGAGGCTTTTAAAAATTTTACTCGCGTTATAACCTTATACAGTACGAATACGGTATATAAATTTATAATATTTTGCCTGCGGACCACCTGAACCATCTTCGTGCACCACAGCTTGAGAATCACTGGTCTGGGCGAATGCTGGGTCCGTCCCCAATATCCAACGGGGCTCGAATCTCCGTCAGGCCATTCAGATTTGGGTTTTACATGGTTTCTCCAAATAACTCCAGGTGAATGCCGGGATGGTTCCTGTATAAAAGCCATTGCCGAATTCCTTCTCGTTCCTTGCCCTCAGTACTTTCCCACCTGGCGCACCCTAAAGCCACAACAACATTTCCCGTCTCTAATGACCTCGAAGTCGACGATGCGTAAAGACAGAAGCATAAAACAAAAAGAAACACAGAACAAAATAACTAACAAACAACAAACAAATAACAAACAAACAAACAAATAACAAACAAATAACAAACAAACAAATAACAAACAAACAAACAAACAAACAAAAAACAATCTGCGCTTCAGTAACAAACGAAAATACACTTAGTATACAGAACATAAGTTACACATTTCGCAGACAGATGGCAACACTTAGGCTCCTCACTTATAATAAGTTTCATTAACAGAGGCGTAACTCGAAGTTATACGAACTCCGTTATCGAAGCGACACAATAGGCTTAAGAAATAATGAATGTACTGAGGCAGTGAAAAATAGTGCCGGAACTGAATTCGATAGTTAGAAACATTAATCATTTTTTCTTTAAATATAACGATTTACGTTTCTGTTATACTCTAAGTAGATACTTAGATAATTTACAGCGGAGATACGATTAACACTTGATTTATTAACTGTGTTGCCATGGTACCACACACAATAGAATTTGACACCAGCTGTTATAAAGAGGACAATAACACTGTTGTAATCCACGTTTATCCGAAACCTGATCACTAACCATGTTCGACATACCGCCACTTTGGCTGGCACGGAAGTTGTCGGTGCCGATCACGGTACCCAAGTTCTACACCGCCTGATGAATATTAACTATCACACGCACTTCCCAAACTAGAGCAAATTACTCGCCACTTCGTCCGGCTAGCACAGAAATCAGGCATGTGGAAAACTGATGAGTATTGGGGTGAGACAGATGGAAATGAAATTATAAAAATATTTCACGGTCCACACTCATATACATACACTAGAACTAAGGTTAAAGAAAGAAGAGCGGGTCGAGGATTAATCCCCTTTTAGGTACATCCAAATAATAATAATTTTTAAAAAACTTTTCGTTTGCTTTCACTGAAATACCGTTTGAAAAATACAGGATTTAATTAGAATTTTTGTTTGAAAAGTCTTGTTTAGACGTAAAAAATGAAATGGATGCAAAGGGTTGAAAAATAAGAAGATTTAATAGTCTTGCAATTTATCATTATCCTCAATACATAAAAGCATTGCATATTCTTTAGGACTGCTAAAGATTCTTCAGGTAACGATGAAATTCCAGAAATTCTGTAACTACAAGTAATGACAAACTACAAAAAAAATCAACATTAAGATGCTAATAAACGCTAAATACGAGTATGTAATACAACACCACACGATCATCAAATTCTTACACTTTGGATACAGCAAACTTTATTTTTTATACCTTTCAATCTCTTTGTGAGCTAAAGGCCTCTCCTGTCACTCTATGGAGATGGATTGATTCCGAGGGCTAGTCACTCTGGATTGGGAATTACATTTTAAAGCAAGGGAGATCAAAGGTGAACAATGCATGTTGTGTTCTGTATGTTAAATGATAAATTTGTATGTGCATTTTAACAGTTACAAACTGTTGCGAAACACTAGATGTAATAGGCGGTTGGAACATTCCAAGTGTTTTGTTTATTGAAATTGGCTGCGCGGTGGATAATGTGGGATCTGAGTAATAACGATGCATATCCAGAGATATATTTATACTGAGTGAGTGTTGACTCTGGTGATGCATATTTTTTGTGTGAGTGTTGCTCTTTTGTATAAAATATATTTTTTTTTTTTTTTTTTTTTGAGTAGTGAATAACGTTTCATACTAAAGCAAATGAGAGAATCTGTGTGAGTCTTGATGTCTGGTAAAATATAATTTTTAGGTGTTGATCTTTGCTGATGGTGTACGATCTTGTGTGTAGTGTCTAATCTTTGAATTTGGTGATGTATATTCTTTGTGTGATTGTTGATATTTGATACGAATGTACAATATTTTTGGGTTGTGAATAAACTTTGAAACTAAAACAAATGGGAAATATGTGTTAGTTTTGACCTCTGGTGAAGTATAATCTTTAAGTGTTGATCTTTGCCAATGGAGTGTGTAATCTCTGACTTTTTTATATAAAACAAGTGAGAGAAATGGAAAAACAGTCAGTAACATACAAAAATAATTACAATTAAAAACGCCGAAAGGGATAAAGGCGCAAATGCTAGTAGTAAAGGCGTGGCGAGAATACAGAAACAGAACAGCATTGCAATCTACATGCTATTGCAGCATCCATTCGTTTGTCAGCAAGTATAAACTCTACTTTCGCACCTATAGCATTAGCGACGCGAAGACCGCAATGGTTAAATTGGGATTTTGATACCGAACAACGCTTTCCGGACATCGGAGCACCGATTTTCAACGTAATTATAATATTTAGAAATTACATTTAGCCGATGTTTGCTCTTTAATGCGAGCATAACTATTACGTATTTATCCGAGAGCTCAATTCGCTAATGACGGCGTTAAAATATTCCGAAAACAGCATTAGCGGTGGGGTGTGCTCGTTATACTAGGCCTGCGCACAGTAATTTATGATTGGCCGAGCGCCCGGACGGCCTGTTCGGAAGAGTAATTTGAAAACGTTAACACCATGCTCTGTTGCGCCTGATTAGCGAAAAGCAGTACTGCCCGCCCGTGCCTCCTCTCTGGACAAACGGCCTTTGTGATTTTTTCGTACGCATTTAACAAACGATGCCAACGCAGATACATTGTGTCACATAAATAATAGGACCTTATCGGGATTGCCAGTCTTAATTAACGGGCTCGCAAAGAATAACAAACAGCGGACGCTGAGCGTCATTACGTTTTACAAATCGCGGATGTTATTATGAGAAGAAAAAGCGCTGTAATTTAGTTAAAACATGGCTTTTTACACACAATTAATTAGTTCTGATGCGTCTCTTAAGGAGTGAATCTGGTCAGGACGTTGAGTAAAATGCGTGAAATTGCTGCCTGACTCATTGTTTGGTCACTAATTTTAGTTTTGGTAAGTGAGCGAAAAGATACTAAATTAGATTTCATTGAATGATTACAAAAGCTTCCGCGGTCACTGTATGTATTATCCTGGTTCTTCGGGTGGAGGCGCGTCGATTTATTAAAACCTAACATTTTTGCCGTCCTACTGCGGCTTTTTTTATTATTTTTTTTATTTTTTTATTTTTAATTGCAATTTAGCACAGGCTCCGGTGGCAATTTCCCTACACACCCATCTTCCCCCTATCCTGCACCTACCTACATTTGCCCTCGTCAAATTTTATCTTTAAATTCTTTCAAAGTTTTCGGTAAATTATTCATCATTTCTCTTGGTAACTCATTCCAATCCCTGATACCCTTACCTAAAAAAAGAGAATCTTCCCACACCCTTGTGCCTGAAATCGAGTGCCAGCTTGTGGTCATGGTCATCTTTTCTCTTCCATGCACTACTTTTCATACCTATTGCAATATCTTTCCATGCCTCATCGCCAGTATATGCCCTGTACACTCCCATGACCCTCCTCATCCTCCTCCTGTCTTCCCATTCCAGCTCCTTTATCATATCCGTCACTGATTGCATTCTGCGATAATTTCCAGAAACAAATTTAGCAGCCCTTTTTTGCACCCTCTCCAACTCCTGTATTTGATACGTAAAATGAGGGTCCCATAGTACACTACCATATTCGAGCAATGGTCTTTCCTCTGATGAAAGCCACAGCACGATGGCAGGTTTCAATCAATTGACGCGGTTCCACTCGGAGAACCAAGATAATAGATTTAATTGAGTTGATGTTTTTAATTGATTCATTAACAAACATTCTTACAACCAGCGCATACCCTGTTTTCCTGTTAACTAGTATTTTACGTACAGCGAATTCATTTTTGGTTTCTTCTCTTCTTTTTATATCCGCACCTTCTTAACATCATCTATTGTAAGTGATGTTGTCTACACACCCAAATTGAAGTTTTTCAATTGAAAATTCAGCAGTTTATGTGTTCTTACTCCATGATATTTATACTAATATTATAATGCGAAAGTAACTCTGTCTCCTCTCTCTGTCTGTTTGTTACGTTTTTTGGGCTAAACGGCTAATCCGATCGTGATGAAACTTGACAAGAAGATACTATTTTCCTTTAGGAAGGACATAGGATACTATTTTCTGTATAGATAATAATGCTGTCATGGAATTATTTAAAACCAATTGAACTGCGAAATACAGACGCATCACAACATTCACAACAAGTAAAGACAGAACTATGAGGAGATCATATACTAAATGCTTATCAGCCCCATTTTATCTAAAATAAATAAGTATTTAAGTATTTTCGTTAGCAATTTGCTGTCGCCGGTAGTAAAAATCTCATTCAGTATTTTTGTTCATATTGCTAACAAGTGATGTTTTCACTTCTAAACACGAAAGATACATCTGTACTCCATAATTCACTATTGCGACCATTTGTAACATTTCATAGATCAATCAGTCTCTAAGCCAATTCTTACAGTAAGCTTTTTCGAATTTTGTTCATTTTCGAATTTTGCTCATTTCTTTAGGATGTTACTCTAACCCAGCGGTTCCTAAATGGTGGTCCGCGCAGCCCTGGGGTTCCGTGGAAGGGTTATAGGGGTTCTGTGTTCTGTCCGAGAAATAAATAAAATTTTCGTTGAAAAGAGTCATAACCGGTTTTTCAGATTACGATTACACCAAAAACAAGTACAGAAACAGACTGGATGCAGCTCCAGATCTTCGCATTCAATTGTCAGACATTAAGCATAACTTTAGTGCTATTATAAGCAAACATGTGATTTTTTTTTATTTTTCACATTAAATAGCGAAGTTGTATTGTCTTATACAGGAAATGTTTATAATACTAGCAATAATTATTTATAATTTATTCTTCCTTTTCAAGTCAAACATGAAAATATTCAAACTACAAGGTACAATCATTTTTGTGATTATAAGAAAGGGGATCAGCCAAAAAAGTATGATAAATTAGGGTTCCGTGACCAAAAAAAATTTTGGAACCGCTGTTCTAACCGATTTACCTAAATTGCTATGTTTTAGTACAGAGCTACACATCTAGTGGTCAAGTATGTTACCTCCTTCGAATTTGTACACTTCGTTGTGTTAATCTTCTTCGATTAGGGATATTGTTCAATTCTGTGCTTATAACTTACTTAGCTCGTATTTTTTGCAACTGTACTACAATTTTCAAGTTACGAGCCATTGCCGCAAAATATCTCTGTTCAAATACACGGTCAGCAGTATATATTGCGATGACGTATGTCGGAAGCTCATAGCCCGTCGATCCTCTATACGCTCTTGAGACCACCGAAAGCTCGACTCAAGACTGTGTGGAATCAAATCTGTTGCAGGTTACTTGTTAATTTGTTGCTCGGGTTCTGAAATGATGCTGCATGAACAGTAAAGAAAGACCTTCGCAATAATGTTTCTTCAAAACATTTCTAACAAGACTAGATTACAGCTTTAGAGCACAAGATTAATGAGACCACTAGTACGTATCAAAAACGTAAAAATGATCAACACTTGAGGGAGAGAACACATTAATTAGCGAACTCATTATTCTGCAAAGCCTTTATCTACCTTGGTGGTATTGTACTTTATTTTGGGTCAGACAAGGGAAGCTTTTTTAGAGACAAGTTGTCCTATCGTATCTAGCATTAGATAAATTCTCTCGTCACTCTGGATAAGAAGAACTACACCTTTTATGTTATAATTTTCATTTAACGCATCTTTGCTTTATTAATAACTGTCCATCACACTGATTTATTCATTTAAAGCTGCAGCAGCGTGTTTTGTTTGTATTTAAATAATTTCTGTATGTGCAGAATGGATAAATATTTGTGCACGTGTAGCTTCATACATTTAATTAGTTCAGGTTACTGTGTTTTGCTAAGCTGAATTTCTGCAGTTCACTGACAGCAAACTGCATTTTCGCTGTTGTTTGTCTCTGGGACAATCGCTAGTGTTGATACTCATTAACGTGTAGGACTCTTTCGAATGTCAAATACAATAAACTGAATTAACTACACGTGGGATATATACTAACTGGAACTGAACATACGAAAGCAGCAAAAGTTAAACAATTACTCTGTTTGCGTCTGTTTATGAAAATACTTTAAGCAGAACAGACAGCCAATAGAAAAAGCATTGCAAACTCTTAAAAGGAAATGTACTTTTAGAACGACTGTTCAATCGGAGATACGAGGTGGAGAAAAAGATCAGGATGATGTACGAAATTAGTTGAAGTCAAATATGAAAACTATAATGAGAATAAACAAAAGGAAAAACAGATCCTATGAAATGGCAAACATTATGTGATGTTGAACAGTTAAGTAAGTTTGTCGTTGTTATCGTCGTCGTCGTTGTTGCTGTTGTTATTTTTGTAGTTAAATTGATTTATGCGAGACGAGTATAGATTTTAATGTTCGTATATTTACGAAGCGATGTGTCATTCATTCAGTTATCTTGATTTTTTCCTACGTTCCGATCCAAGTTCAATAGAGGAAGAACGAAATTCTGCCGAAGATGGCACAAGATTTGCACCGAAACGTCTTAAGCTCTAATAAAAAGACAAATGGAAACATCATTTGAAGGATAGTCAGTATTAATAAAAAATCGCAACTATACTCAACATTCAAGGGAACAGGTTGACTCAAGTTCCATGGGTGAAGGATTTTTTTTTTTTTTTTTTACTTACGACTTTACGCCTCGCCGACGGCTAAGGTCATTAGAGATGGGATGGGACTGGGGACAAGGAACGGGAAGGAATTCGGCCATGGCGTTTTTGAAGGAAGCATCCCGGCATTCGCCTGGAGTGATTCGGGGAAACCATGGAAAACCAAAATCTGGATGCCCTGACGGGGATTCTAACCTGCGTCCTACCGAATTCGAGGCCAGAACGTTAACCGTTCACCCACCACGCTAGGTCGTGGGTGAAGGAGGTCCATCAGGGTCTGAAAAGATGTGGGATCAGCATGGAAGACATCCAAGACAGGGAGTTATTCAGAGGAAAAATTGCGAAGATAATCTAACTGAAGAAAAACCAATCAGGAAAAGGAGGGCATTCTCAGAGGAAGAAAAAGCAAGAGTGAGCCAGAGAATGAAAGGAGGGAAACTCAGAAGAGGAAATCAAGTTGCGTAGTCGTAGTCAATAGATGGCTGAAACGAAAAGGAAAAAATAAAATAAAATAAAATCGCAAACTCTTTTGTGAGGATGAAATACCGTTGAAGTGCTCATCGTGAGGCACGTATTGTCTGTGGCCGTATACTGCTTGACTTACTAGTTCCGTAGCAGCCTGGACGTAACTCGCGGACGTATTTCACGTCGATCGGATGCTCCGCTCTCCGTCAGCGATAACGCGAGCGTAACGGTGCGTGACCGCACGGGACGCCGATTTACGTGCACAGCGAGTGGTGTACCACACGGTGGCAGAGATAAGGGGTCGGAACATCCCCGACTAAGGGTCCGCACGCTATACTGCAGGGTGGTGCGCAAGACCTGCACAGTCATTGCTTCCATCATATAGAGGAGTCCTGAAGGCAGGTTACTTCTGTACGTAACCGTCATTGCATGGGATTTTTCCTTGAACAGCCTCCCCCTCGTGAGGAAAAAACTCAGGAGTGTAATAATGAATACATTAACGATGTTCTAGAGCAGGGATGGCCAACCCAAATGATCTTGCGGGCCGCTTTTGAAGCGCATCATAACTCTGCGGGCCGCATATAAAATTATATATTCCCACTAGAGACTTTATTTGGAGTGAAAAATTCAAACATGAGTTATTATTGTGTTTACTATTATTCTTACATGTAAACATAGATAATATAATAATAATGATAGTAAACGCACATTGTAAAGAAATATATAACTCTAAAAATGAAATATAAAAAATAATTTAGTCGGATCAATCTCGCGGGCCGGAAAAATGTTCAAGGCGAGTTGGCCACCCCTGTTCTAGAGCAACTGGTATTTGGCAGCATATATTTGAAAATGTAGATATTAAAAGAAATGATATGTTTTGAAGTTGGCAGGGGTGGATAGAGACAAATGTCCAGCCAGTTACACTAATAGTGGTATGAGTAAAAGTGAAATCTTTTGCAGATGTGTGTTAAACATCGTTTTTATAATGTTCCAAAGGGATAAAGTAACAATCTATTCACTGTAGTATCTTTTAAAATTGCTTTTCTTTATTATTGTCATTTTTTTTTTACTGTGGTATCAACCAAATTTTATTTTTAAATGCTTGAAACCGTTAATTCAAAGTCTTGCTTAGAAGAATCCCTCGGCATTCACTACACCTGACCCCCCTTAATCCTTAGAAATATTTTGTCAGTTTTGTTAAAGTGATTTGAAACGCTGTTTCACGTGACCAAAACAAATGGGAACCTTTGCGAGAAAACTTGTGATTTTTGTCTTTACTAATAGAACTGTCTTTCTTTTTTTTTTTAACTGCTTAACGTCTCTTAACAGCGAGGTCTTTAGAGACGGGAAAGGATGGGGGGCAAGGAATGGGAAGGAATGAGAAGGAATTCGGCCATGGCCTTTTGAAAGAAGTATCCCGGCATTTGCCTGGAGTGATTTCGGAAACCATGGAAAACCCAAATCTGGATGTCCGGACGGGGATTCGAACCGCTGTCCTCCCGAATGCGAGGCCAGAACTCTAACCGTTACACCACCACTCTCGGTCTGTCTTTCTTAAATTATCAAACATTATGAATACCAAATTAACTAAATTGTTCATGTCACATGGCTAAATGTTAAAATAAACCTTATGATGTTATTTTTTTAATTTTAATGGACTTTTGCGGTAGTTTTGTGTATATTTTTTAAGAAGGTTCCAAC
This sequence comes from Vandiemenella viatica, assembly GCA_031002005.1. Taxonomy (NCBI): domain Eukaryota; kingdom Metazoa; phylum Arthropoda; class Insecta; order Orthoptera; family Morabidae; genus Vandiemenella; species Vandiemenella viatica. Next base: position 77,307,027 of record JARYHS010012519.1, read on the forward strand.
TTTTGCTACGATTTTATCAAAGACTTGTTTGGAACTTTTTACTAGAAATAAATTTGAAGACTATAGTCAGACATTTAGTAACTACTGTCATTTAGGCTATTTGAAAATATACCAGAGAACGTATGCCATTAAAATTCAAGTAAAGTTTTCTTAGCTCAAAGACACAATAGGTAAAAAACAAAAAGGGGATCCAAATTTTGTTTTCTTCCTCTCTGTGTCCTAAATGTCGACTGTTTATATTTCCCGCATTAAACTGCGCTCTAGTGGGAGAAAGAAATTTGTAAACCTGCTTCATCTATCCTCCTTCAGCATACGATGTACATATAATAATTATTGTAACAGAATGTCATTTTGCACTTCAGCCGACATAATTATAATTGAATGTTTCGCAAGTACCTCCATATAGTCAGGGGATAGTTTTCTCATTCTTTGCAAATAGTCTAAATATTTCGAGTCTAATGAACTACCAGTAGACCAGCAGCGAAACATCAGGAGGGTAAAAATACTACTCCGATATTCGTTTGAACATGGGATACTTTATTAATAATTTTTTGTCCATGATGGATTGATGGAAATCCGTGACTGTGACATCAAATTTGGGTTGATATATCACCCCAAATTTTATTAATAATCGTTTTATAAAGTCCCAGAATCTGTGGACCTTTGTATCATAATGCGACAGAGAAGTGACAATAGCCATTTAACATGGCATGAAGGGAATTTAACAACACAATACGTACTTTAAAATCACTCCGGCGACAATTTCATTTACATTCTATTTACGTTAATTTCGGTTTGTGCTTTTAATTCTTTAACCGTTTACAGTATAAAATTCAGCAAGCTTGGGTAACTTATCGAATTCCATGATTTCATTACCTTTTCTTTGGTTATCACGGGATATGCATGCTATGTGTTTCGTATCGCAAAAGCATCACCTGTTATGCACGATTAGTATACATAATAATGATGAGTGAACGTTGACTTTGTTATAGAACTTCTCAGCTATCCTTAAATGGTGAATGAGAAGGCAAGTCTCCTCACAATCACATTTAAGCCACTGCTCGTTTAATTTTGAAGTTCGAATATTGTTAGTTAATTTAAATCAACCAAAAATGATTTGAACTATTATTCTTCAGAAATGATAATCACTGTTCTAAAACACTCGATTTATTCTGCACTGCATCTATTACCGAAACCAATGTTTAAATATCCGTAACAGTACTCATTGAATTGACTATAAACACTAATAATAAACGTATTAATGTCTTCCTACCACGGACTTTCAAACACGCGCTCAATACACTGTACTCTCAGCTGTTTAGAATCACTGCCACCAAAGATCTTAACAGTACTTACCGATACTGGCTTATTCTAACCCCAAAGACTATACTTACAATGGCTCTTGGAATCCTACGATACAACAGATTAATTTGCATAGATTAACACAATTATTTATAAGCGTATACAATTAATTAAGAAAAAAAGATTGGTTTGTCAAAAATTGAGGTAGACAACATAAGCTGTTCTAATTACAATGATTGATAAGTGATTCATACAATGTTTGATTTAGAATGGGTTATGTTATGTAGCAAATTGTCGGTATCTTAGTTTTTGTCTCGGTCTGTATCCGTGTTTTCTCAAAGTATTTGAGTCCAAAAAAAACCGACGGCTGGGCGCTGTTCGCGATTGATTTGTCCTTTGGCGGCAAGTGGCCGTTTTAATCCGGCCGAGTGGCGTTCTCCCCTTCCACCCAGCCGTCTGCTTCGGCCGATTGCGCCCGTCACGCTGGTCTGGACAATTAGCCGAGACGAGACGAGAACAGACAAGCAAGCATAGCGCCGGCAGCACTTACTACGGCAGCCATCTGAACAACCCTTCCACAGCCTGTTTACACTTCCCATAATACGGTTATGTTTACTCAAGATCAGTCTGACAGACCACATAAAGCGGTCACCTTGAAACACTCTGTTCATTGGGGGATTGATTAGCGGTGGGGCCATGAAATTTTAATTGCTTTCCGTTGTTCATGTGAAGACAACAGGAGTTTACTTTAAACTGCAGGTCCCGGGGGAAAGGAACTGCCGTTATTACTTCTGGCACATTGGCTTTGTATAGTTCCAACCAAACTGTTGTGGACTATGTTTAGACGATTTTTCGTCTCTTAGATGCGTCGGTGGCTGTAACTAATTAGTGATCTCTTTCCATTATTGATATTGCCTGAATCTTGTGACCTATGGATTCTCTTTTTCAGCATAATTCTATCTCAGAATCCTCATCCGTAGTTTAGCCATTTGGCTGAGCTCAATTATTGAATATCGTTCGGGATATTTAAAAATTAAGAATTATGAAAGAGAAATAACTTTGTAAACGGAAAATGCAGAACGAAAGCTACTGAAAACAATTTAGTCATACGGCTCATACCAAGAAAAATTAGGCTCAGTCGATCGTTATATTAATTGTGGATTTTTCATCAGAGAATTCGAAAAAAAATGTATAATAACATAAAGTGGAGGTAAATAATGCTACAGAATCCCAAAATGCCATGTAATAAATATAAAATAATGCAGTCCATAAACTTCTATATCTTGGAGTAACTTTTCAAAAATGTCTGATAACAACAGCTGAAAAGTCTACAGACATAGTGAAAGAAAGTAAAGAATAAAACAGTCTGAAATTATAAGATATAGCAAACACTAAAATAAAGGAATTTTTATAAGTTGGTATCATTAATTACTGGATGTATAGTTTACTTTAACGAAATGCAGTTTATAAACAGCGTTTTCTCGCGTCAGGTATAATAAACCAATTGACAGAAAGTAGAGTGGCCTGCTCCTGTCCTACATTTCATGTGGAATCTGAACCTAAGATCGATCGAAAAACCTGAAATTTTTTTTAAAGACTACGTTCAGAGACTGATTTTTTTTTTTTTTTTTTCAGTTGCCCTGAGTAGAGAGGGAAAATGTTCGTTCCTCAGACAGACATTTATACTGACATGAGCTACCAGAACGTTTTAAGCACTTGTTAGCGACGAACTGTTTTAAATAATCTTTGATTCTTTATATATTACTTAGTTTCATATTCACTACCATCATCTACGCCTTCACGGTCATACAACTTGAGAAACCGAGCAAGATTTTTTTTAAGCAAACCTCTGTAAATTAAAGTACTGATCAGCCAGCTTGATTTTAGTTACCGTTACAATTAGCCTTTATTAACTCTAGTTTTGTGGTTTCCATGAAGCAATACCAGTGCTCTGATGCAACAACGATGCTGAATATTTCCTGTTCGGCTATGCGTGCAACCGCTAGATGAATATTAGAACCACTTTTGCAGAATAGCTTCAATCCTTCGATCTTTACAAAATTTTCTTTTGTCGAGATGCGGGTAATGTTCGGTTCGCTTCTGGAATTCTGTTTTTGAAAGATAAATAAAGTAAAAAACCTCAAATTAATACACTCACAAAGGTTCCGTACAAGAGATCCCATAAATAAATTAAAAGGTTTAAAAGGAGGCAGAGAGCATGAAAACGATTTACAATTACACATGATCCCATAGCCGAAACGTCACCGTCTGTCGCTAGGCGGCACTGTTCATGAAAGCGCATGGGAGTGGTGGACCGGTTGCCTAGTTTTCCGGATTTAAGCAGCTTTGATTTCTTTCTTTGGATGGATGTGAGGGCAGTTAAATCTGCCATGTATAAAGAACCTGTCGATCTGAAACGGATCTGGATGCAAGGCGTTTTTATCTGTGCTCGCCTATCCATGTTGCGGAGGTGAAAAGCATGCATCGAAAATAATGGTTGAAACTTCGAACATTTATAACAAAATGAAATGGAATAAATGTTTTCTCCCTAATATCTGCATTGTGACCTTTCATTTCTTATATCACTGCTACGACTTACTACCACGTTTTTGATTATGGGTTACTATTCAATTCTGAATCGTTTAGATATTCTCCACCTCTTCCTAAATTTTGTACCTCTGTTTATGGGACACCATGTTGCATTCACAGAGATTAAGTTCGCACAGATACTACACACTAAAACAGAGATCACTGACTCAACAATCTCGGGCTATGCATAAAGACTGTTTAGTTCTCACATTTTGCGCCAGATGTCGATCGCGCTTTCAATCTCGACAAACACACACACTCGCACCGTCCACTTCGAGCGCTTCGTAATAACTCTAATAAATCTTTGATCGCAAAGTAATGATCACCAGTAATAGAATCAGCGGCCGGAAATGCAGGTTAGCGATAGTTAGTTCAGCGAATAGATTAACTGGTAGCAGCGCAGTATGTAGACGTATACAGATGACGTTAGCTACTAGGCTACCTTGTCACGCGATCCTTCACCGTTAACGAAATTTATAGGACGCCGAGGCGCCAATTTAACACTGCGCCACCCCCCTTTCTTCTTTTTTTTTTTAATCACCTGCCGAGGCGCACCGTATATCCGTTTAGTGATTAATCTTTCACGGCAGTATAGCTAGTTAGCTAGCAGACACTTTATGCCCCAGTAATTTCAATTTTGCGCAGGTCATTAACAATGGTGAAGCGAAAGCTAGAGGGGAGGTAAGTGGTGCAAATTTCGGGGGTGGGAGGCAGAGAGGAGGGGTGGAGATAAGCACGATCTTAATTGCAGTCCGCCTGACGTAATTACCAGGTGGTGAATAGAAGAGATCCAGTTGAGGTTCTCCTTGGTAAAGGACGGAAACATTAAAGTCACTGCAAAAGGTTAGTTTCACAAGTAGAAGAGTAGGTATATTATGGAGTCAATATATTGGGCAATTTCCAATAGTTCAAGAACACTATAAAATTCAAAAGGTCCTGTGTTAAAAGAGATATTAATTAAGCGTTTCATTGTGACATACACATTAAATATCATTTCAATCGTTTCTTTTAATTAACCTATAATCGGGATAATTTCAAAACCCAATTAGGGAAGTGCTGTTTTATAAGTAATGAAAGTTATTCAAATTATTCAGGAAAATTTTCTTAACAGATACATATTCGAATGGGGGAATAAAGTAACATTCCTCCGAAGTAATCATGGAACCAAATTAATGGGAAACTACTTTACCAATTTATATTTCCTGAAAAAAGATTATTGTTGGAATCGTAACCCAAATTATATACGAGTATATATAGAAATCTGGTTCCATAATTACATCAGAGTATTACTTTATTCCTCCATCGACATAAATTGCCATATATATAGGAAACGGTCAATCTGCCACTTGGTAAAGGTAGGAATTATACAACGTTTTACTATTTCATGGCAATAGCACGCATCTACCTAAGATGATAAAGTCGAGTACGACGAAATTAAACCCATACAATTGTTTTAATTAACTGTGTAGCATAATTTATTTCGGACATCTTTTAAGAACCTATTCCTAGGAGGAATATTTGCGATAGAACTTGCTGAGGACTTGGTAAAGCGTAACTGCGATACATTTTCCGCTGAAAAACTTGTCAGTAACAGAACTCATTCTCCGGAGAATACATAGCCGGAATGTATATTTCACATACTTCAGAGTCAAAATTTAATCGAAGATTATCAATGGGCATCGTATAATGTAAATTCGTACATTTGGACGTGATCTGCCGCATCACGGACTTAAGCATTGGGTTTAGACTAAAAGAATTAGTACAAGTTTCCAGGAGGTCAAATTACGCTGGAATAATTCCGAAAAACTCGATGGCTGGAACGAACATCTAGCCTTCTTCCTGCCAAATGCCATTTCCGGTAGTTACATGCAATGCACTGATTACTTAGAACTTACGTGGTTGTTATTCTTCATCACTTTCATAGAATGAAACTTTGAAACCTTGTCTGTCATATTGACTTAAAGTTGGTAACATTATAGGAATCAACAAAGGCGAATAGTACTCAGGTATACAGTACAGATAGCATTTTGTAGTACTTACATTCATTTTTAGTCGTGTTGGGTATGATTTAGAGCCATTTTAAGTTTTTGTGCATTGATAACTTCAGCAAAAAATATTTTTTCTCCTATATTTAGTCTGTTATTTTCTGGGATTTTCTATACCTCTACAAGACCCTCTTTCGTAAAGTATGATCTTGATTACCAAAAAATCAAATGCCATCTTATTTAGAACTTGACACCTGGATACCTGGATAAGAGGTACACAGAGGGATGCAGGACGAATGTCCCCACTTTGATATCCTTCAGCCCCTCAATACGTCCTGTTAGTACGAAAGCAGGCCAGTGTTCCAGAAGTCCACAGCGCAGCCGACAGATGGCTCCGCTGTTGTCCTTCGCGGTCACCAGAGATGCTAGCCCTCACTGATCGCTGCATATATTTGATATACTTCTCCATATCCTCACAAACTGTGGCTGGAAGCGGTTTGCCGTACAAACATACTGATCCAACTGCTCCTGTCTTTCAACTCTTTATCTTTCAACTCGCGATGCAGGAGGAGGAAAATAGATAGAAAAAAGGGGAAGAGAATCCACCTCATTAAAAAACGCGGACCACACGGGCTGAAAAAATACACCGCTTGGTTTCTGCTGGTTCAGAGAGGAATGAAGTAGTGTGTGTCTGTATGTGTGACAGAGAGAGAGAGAGAGAGAGAGAGAGATTTCCTTAACGAGACATACCACCAACCAGCAGTGCAGGGTACAGTCTGACGCAAACAAACAGCAGCGCTGAGAGTAAAGGATAGTATATATATATATATATATATATATATTGCGCACTGCGAAACGGACTCCAATGCTAATGCGGTCTCAAAAAAAAAACCAGCAGACCGAGCTTCACAGAGACGAAGAGAGAGAGAGAGTAAAAGGAGAATCTGAAGAAAGAAGTCGTGTAGGAGCCGTTGCAAACAAAGACACGCCGTGACCTAAGCCGCGGAGTGGGGTTCCCGTTAAAATTTTCCGCCGTGAGCAATTACCGACAACCTTCGTCTGTTCACAGAAAAACGTCCATTCAGTCTTGTGTTCGGCGAATCGAGAAGAGTTTTTCGCCGGCGATAAAGGGAGAAATTATTTACCGCAGAAACGAATCTGTTGTCAGTTTTTCGTTCCTTCTCTCCGTCTTTTTTTCCCCTCTCTCTCACGGTCTCTCTTTGAGAGTTTCTTAAGAGCTGCGCTGTTTATTAAATAGTTACGCTCGGCAAACAAATATAAAATTCGCGTTAGGAGTAATGAAGCTCGTTTAGGTGAGTGAGCGTGAGTTGGTTAGGGACGTGGAATGAAAGCCAGTTCGCGTGCAGCAACTTGCAGTCCAGGTTGCGGTTCTACCTACCTGCCGAGCACGGGGCATTCATAGCAAGCCCGTAATTAAGAGCAAAGGGAGCGCTTCGTGTCCTCACAGGAACTGCCTCTAAAGAAACGTTGAACTCTCCAGACTAGATTCGTCAACTTATACGACCAGTTTATCCCTGGTTTCACGATCGAATGATCTTGCGAGATAAAAGATTTTGTTATTTTCGCAGCAGTCATATTAATATAAATTGCTTACGGCTTTCACGCTGCTTTGAAATACTCCTCCTTCTTCATCCTCCCGACGTTTCGACCAAGGCTTAGGTCTTCTTCAGGTGCCGTCCACCGAATTTGCTACAGACTTGGATCTGCTGGAGCATCTCAGCATCTCTGGATAATCGATATTGTGAGACAATCGACAGTACAAATACAGTTTACAATATGGCATACAGAGATATTTTGACCGCGTCTGTCTCGAATCAATAACTATATGTCACACTGTCATCAAAACAACCTGAATTACTTATTATTTCTCACTTCCAATGCAAGGTAGTATTGCTACTGATTGATCACACGTTTTTTCATGAATTTCAATTTCTTTTATAACTTGCATCAGATTAAAACACAAAATATCTTCACAGTGTTCTTTTCAAATTCCTCAAAATAAACATTAAACTGTTACATCTCCTTTAAAGATCATTCTTACATACTAAGGCTTTAGTCTCAGCACATTCATGCTTTCCTATATACTTAATTTGACTTTCCCTTAATACAACTGAATTATCCTACCGCCACCAGCTGAATTATCGATCATTACAGAACGCTCTTGCCATTTAGGCCAGACTCTTTCCTTGAATCACACGCGACATTCCAACAACGAGTTCTTCGACAAAGTAAAGCAATACATCATTGTTAATGTTATAGGCGACAATGTATAAAATCCAAATCCAAAATGTTAATTTAAACACTGCGAAACTAATTAAGCTTAATAGGGATTAGGGTGGGTTGAAATTATGTGACAGGATGTCACAAGCCATTGGTGAGGTCTCTACAACTGTCATCAAAGTTTCACTGCAGTTTCAGAATTCATCGGTTCATGGTAACACATATTCACACTCTTCTAAGTGACGGAAAGTCGAAATAAAAAAAAAAAAATAATATTAACCGAAATTATAGACAGGTGCAGAATTAATCACTTATAACAATACCAACGCCATTGCAGCAGGTTGCTTGCCTTAAAAAAAAAGTCACAACACATTGATGGGGAAAGAGAATTGCTTGTTATGTATTTAAATATCGATAGAACGATAGTGTCCATTCACTGCGCTGGATAGCGAACGATTTAAATTGTAACCGACAATCTGCATGTTAATATGAATTAAACGTCGGTAGGCGACGAAATACGCAACATCTAGATACCAGGTAAGAGATGGACAGCTCAACAGTTTATAATACCTGTTATTTTCTCTCTTGTAGCACCAGGAAATAGGCCCAACAAGAGAAGAGAATATAAAAGAGAAATTAAAAGTTATGAAGTGAATTGTTACAATAGTTAAAACAAATAAGAAAAAATTGTTTATGTGAGACGATAACATAATTTTATATCGAGTAGGAAGCCACGTGAATATGTTTCAGTATTTGACGTATGTATAAAGATAAATTATAGTTTTTCCAGTTAGCAGTGAGATAATATTCGCAGTGTTGAAGTGACTGGACATCCGTAGTGTAAAAACTACCAGTCGAATAACGGAGCTGGAACAGAACGAAATTCAATAAAATGTTACTATTTTGTATGCTCGTACATATGCAGTTTTCTTTGAAGAAACGTTATGAAATATTTCGTGTATTATATTCCTCAAACGCTGTTAATACATGCAACATGCTCTTTGAGACATTACTAATGCGAAAGATTAATGAAATTCTATTTCGGGTATAAAAGGAACAATCAAAATAGAAGAGACTCGTCTAAAGGAGCACAACTGGCGATTGTAGTTAATCTCGTTCCCTTCCCCTGATGCTCAGAAGCAGCAAGTTGTCCGGTGTCCGCTGAATGGTCCGCTCGGCTCTTGACTACAGCCCTGAATACTAATCAGCGAAATAAGCGGTGATGTACTGCGGAATAGAGGTGCTCGCAGGGGTAACGAGAAACAACTTGTTCCGTATGACAGCATCTCCGTCTATCTTAGTTTCTAGTCGATGAAATGCTGTTTCTGCGTTAAACTTTAACAAGTCCTATCGGCCCAGATGTTTAAAGCACTTTGTGATGTCACCTTTTAAAATTAATTGGACGAAATTTTGTATGTATCAGCAAAATGTCAATGATTTGAATTAATTAAATATTTTTATGAATGCTTCCAGATTTCTAATATATGTTTTTTTGATTGGTGGTTGTTAGCTACTCACAGTATGTTGTTGCAAGTTAATTCAATCCAAACTTAGAAGTGATTTGTTCCAATAGTTACAAATGTTTCAAGCCAGTTGTTTGTCTTCTAATTTTTTTTGGCTGTATGTCCGCAATTAAGATGATATTACTATGTCAACTTTTCATGAAAATATCAAATATCAAATTTCTTCATAAACATAAAATTGCTCTTTCTTGATTTTCATTGCAGTGCCTTCTCAGACACAATACACTTCTGTGTTCCACTGCGGGGAAGTATTTTTCGCTCTTCGGTAAGATACCAGTTCCAGCTGACACTTAATCACTGATGATATACATAACTGTCTTAGTGCATGTATTATTAATGTTAATTGTGATCGAGCATATGCTCAGGTATCATTGTACCAACAAACCTATTAATAATTAAGCAAAATTTACGTTAAAGTTTTTTTCGCCATTTGAGGTAAACTGTTCAACACCTCCCTCCATGTAATATTTCAGTCCCAAACTTCTATATCTGAAAATGAAAGCTCTTACACTCCATTTTTCATGCTCTCTACCAATAACACCTCCCAACCCGGCTACTTTATCATATTAGTTACTGCTCTATGGCGATTTCTTCAAACAACGTCAGCTTCCCTCCTTTCCAGTTCCTTTGTATCATGTATTTGAGATCCATATTATCTGATTACAGTGAAGCAAGGCCCAGACCAAAGTTTTGAAGCCATATTATCGTACTCCCAATTCTAACCCATCATTAACATCTTCAACGCTTGTAGATCTTTAAACCTCCTCCGGCCACAGTAAGTCCTTTCCAACTGAATTTATTGTCAAATAGTATTTAGAGATAATTGCATTTCATGGCTTCTGCAAGCCGTACTTTCTGAAGTGTAAATATTTGTTTCTCTGTCTTTGTAAGTAGAGAATACTTTCTCACTTACTTACTTACAAAGATCCAATACCTGTACGCAAGTAAAACTCTGATATTCAGCGCAAAATCTGACCAGGAAAACATCCTAAAGGAAGAAAGAAAGATCATGAGAAACATTCCTGACCCAACGAAATCAGAAGACGGCTACAGACTGCAATATCGTGAAGCAACGAAGAAACTGTCTATCCTTGCAGCAAATATCAGAAAACGAATACTAAAATTCCATGAACACGTCAAAAGACTCCTTACAACAAAGGTTACACACTAAATCATGACATACGCCAGGAAACTGAAGAGTCGATTCAACAAGTCAAAAAGGACTAAGAGAGGGCCCAAATAGACACTTCGGAAGTTTTAGACAGGAACCTGTTTGGTTAATAGGCCAACAGATGGGTTGTGCTGCCACAGAATAAAGTTACGGCGAGACCAGGAACTAGGTGGACTGAAAAAAAAAAAAAAAAAAAAAGAGAAAATGAGAGCCACATGGAAGATAAGAAAGGTGAATCATAAAAGCACTGTGTGATCCAACTGGATCCATATGCGCATAGCAATAATGCCTCACGTAGTTAATTCTGGAATGTCTAAACACGGCCTACGCACATTGAAGAGAACAAACAACGTTCGCTGTACGTGATTTCTGTATTGCCGTTAAAAATCGTTGCCTTGTTGGGAGTAGCTTCGTCCGCGGCCACGAGACGCACCCTCGACACGAGCGGTTCCCCACTTCGCTCCTGCCAGGACACACTTGACGTCCGGGCAGCAGAATTGTGGCCAGCGCTCTCTACACGCGTTTTCAAAAGGCAAAACACACACAAAAAAAGAGCCACAGCTGTCGAATCGTTTTTATGCCCGTAACAAATTCTGGATCGCTCAGTGATGACACACGAGAGCCAGAATTTATTTTTTCGCTTGCTGTTATATCGGCCGATTCCACGCTTTCAACATTATTTTAGTACAAAGTAATTTATTGTCAGATAGGATCAAACGTTTTAAACCAATTTCTGTGTTTTTTAGTGGCTTAAACTCGACAACAGTTTAGAGGGCACTACCAAATTTGATCCCATAGATGTACATAATAATTGAATAAATAAATTGTACAACTGATCCATGTACGACTCTTAAAATTTCTTTGCGAATAGGTGAAAAAACCTTTTGGGAGAGCAAGTTTGAACATCCTTACTCTTGTATACTGATTTTTCCGAGATTCTACAGCACAGGTGACCAAATTCAGAAAGGAATTGCGAGCACGGTTATGATTTAAAATTATCCCTAGTAAAAGAGCCTCGCATTCCGGAGGACGTCGGTTCGAATCCCCGTCCGGGCATCCAGATTTGGGTTTTCCATGGTTTCCCAAATCACTCCAGGCAAATGCCGGGATGTTTCCTTCAAACGGCCATGGCCGAATTCCTTCCCATTCCTTGCCCCCCCCCATCCTTTCCCGTCTCTAAAGACCTCGCTATTAAGAGACGTTAAGCAGTCAAAAATAAATAAATAATTTAAAAAAAAACCTAGTAAAAGAAACAAACGACGAGTTGGTAGCCTATACACGCTAACAATTACTAAAACATGCTTGGGCCTGGCGTTGGGAGTGCATATCATATAGACACAATGTTTCAGACTCAGTCTGAGATTTTATTTCCCGGAGATGATGAAGTTGGGTAAGTAAAGAAGCATTCAAGTGTGTAGCCAAATATTATTATTAAATTTCATGGAAAATAAGAGATCTGGAAAACTATAAGAACTTGGTCAGATACAAGGCTCAATTAATAGAATAAGACTTAAAACAAACCGTAAATGTATCGATGGCAAAAAAAAAAAACAGAAAACATGAAGATAACACTATTGTACTAATACGAATGGAAACTTAATATTAAAAATTAATTCTTTTAATAACTGAAATTCATTGCCTCTTGTTATGTGAACGGGCTACTGTCGATTGGAGTAATGAAGTAAAAAATCGGTCAAGTTGCAGCATCATGCACCTCTAAAATAAACTTCACATGATGATGATACCTATTTTATTTACGATTATTAGTGATTCCTTTTCGCTTTTGAGATAGTATCCTTGTCGGTTTCGTTCCAAATTTGGAAGGTCATTGCAGCACTAAGATGTTATAAGGCACTTGCCTAGGTATCAGTCGGTATCGGATCCTGCAGCGGAAGAATTTTTCACTGCTTGGGGACTTGATCTGCAATGTAATACTCTTCTCAGTTCGTATGGAGTAAGGACACACGACACTTGTAATGGAAATTCGTCTGTCTGATAGTGACGTTAATCTTGGCGGCTACTTAGGTGTTTTCCTGAAGAGTTGGCCTGGACGGTTCAGCAGTAGTATTCACCCTTTCCCTTATATTATATCTCATCCACAATCCACTCCTCTGAGCACATATACAGGTATAATAGTCATTCATATAAACCAGAAAAATATATGAAAACAATTACCTTTTAATTATATTTTAATTATAGCCTTCAATCTCTGCGACCATTTAGCCAGCTCGTATTTGTTTTTTTTTACTGTTCTAACAATTGTATCATGCTTTTCTCAAGAGATTATAGGGCGCTATAGTGAGGACAATACAAGACTAACACAACACGTAGTTAAAATCACTCATGCTCGAGGACAGACTCGAACCAGTGACCCTTACAATTCGAGGCCGGAGTGGCTAGCTCCTACATTGCGAGGGCTGGCATATGAAAACTTCCAAAGAGAGAGAAACCAACCTAGTCAGCAGTTCACCGGGAGGTAGCTGCGCAGGGGTAACATCTCCCACAACGTCCTCGTCCTATCGTGGATATTATACAATACGGGAATATTGTACGTAGTTTATTTGCTATGGTTATTTTACGTATTTATTTATATTTTTTCTGTTAATAATTATATCATTGGTAACTATAACTCAAAGAAAGTGGAAATGTATGAGGTCTGTCCCGAAAGTATGTGACCTTCCGTCATACCTTCGCTACTGACAATTTTAGCGCCATATGTCGAGTATGAGCGTAAACAGTAAAACTCCACAAACTCCCTAGATGCCGCGGTTGTCGCCAGGACGCCTTAGTTCACGTGCAACGGATGTTTGTTTACAAAGTCGCATTTTGTAACCGTAAAAAATGACGGATTGGAGCGACAATTTTGCATTAAATTTTGCTTTAAACTCGAAAGGAGTTGTGCGGAGACCATCGAAATTACGAAGATGGCCTTTGGGGACGAATGTATGAGCAAAAAACGAATAAAAGAGTGGTATAAGTTGTTCAAAGATGGCCGCACATCTATTGATAGTAACCCACTCTCTGAGCGGCCTTCGAAGACAAAACCACCGGATAATATTGAACGTGTGCGACTTGCGATTAATGAAGATCATCGATTGACTGTGCCAGAACTAGAATGTGATCTTGAAATACCGAAAACTAGTATTTGGAAGATTTTAATTGAAAATATGCTAACGGTAGAGCAAAAAAACCATCGCCTTGAAATCGCTCAGGAAAATTTTGAAATGGTCAATAATGATGGAAAATCTGCTTAAAATGATTACAACTGGTGATGAATTGTGGGTTTATGGTCATGAACCCCAAACAAAACGACAGTCTTCGCAGTGGAAGCTGTCGTCGAAGCCACGGCCGAAAAAAGCGCATCATAGTCGGAGCAATGAAAAATCGTCACTGATTGTTGTTGTTTTCATTATGAAGGAGTTGGGCACCGCAAATATGCTTCTAAAAATCAGACGATCAACAAAGAATATTATCCTGAATTTATTAAAAGATTGCGCGACGAAATTAGAAGAAAACATCATCAGCTTTGGTCATCACGATAACGCGCCCATGCATCAAACCTCGTGCAGCAATATTAGACAAAGCATAAAGTCGTAAAGCTCCGTCAGCCTCCTTACAGTTTTGATGTAGCTCCCTGCGATTTTTGGCTGTTACCAAGACTAAAAATGCCACTCGTAGGACACCTATTCGACGACAAAGAAACACTCGAAACTAATACGACGAACGCTCTAAAGGCAATACCAAGAAATGAATTCCAGTACTGCTTCCAAAAGTGGAAAGGCCGTTGGGGGCGTATTCTTCCATCAAATGGGGACTACTTCGAAGGACGCCAACTACCCGATGACGAAGAATATCACCAACGGGGCAACGGGGAAATATGAAGGAGGTCGGATACATCGGGGCAGATGTCGTACATCTTATCTAAGGTTTTTTTTTTAATACTAAACTGATTTACTGAAGGAAACTACTGTTTATTAATTAATAATATAGCATTAAAATTGATATTTCCTTTACAAGTGCTCATAGAACACTAGCAGCTAGAAATTGTTTCGGCTAGGAACCAGTTTATTTGCTTCAAAATGTTACGAGCCTAGCACCTGACGATGAGTATAACTTACTTAATTGTCACTAATTCTTGAGACATGGTCTGTCAACTTAAAGCGAGAACAACTTGTACTAAAAAGCAAATGGCGCGAGACCCGCTCCTTATCCACAGTGTTTTCCTTTACTTCGTCTTCGGCGAAACAAAGCGCAGAAAATTACTTTATGAGCTGTTAATAAAAACTGTAATCCCGCCCTCTCCCCCGCTCCTAAGAGGGGAGTGATTAGTGGAGTTATGGCGGAGACTCGAGCTCACTGGGGTCTTACGCTTAATACTCACTACTGCTCTCGTAAGCGTTTTAATGGTATTCGTAAATCTTGCTCCCGCGCCAAGGAATTGTTAATACCCCGTGCGGCAAAACGGCCTCACTAACTCTTAGGAGACTTGCAGGCACTGGGTTGTATGGTGGAAGGGGCAACACAGCCTTAATTTATAATACTCCCCGTGTTTAATCAACAGGAATATGTTCCACTCTCCCCGCTTGTAATGGTTGGCGGCGAAAGAAATATTTTTCTCTTAATTGGAGTCACCCGAGTCCATTTACGGTAGCTTAAGCGGTGCTGAGACGAGGGTGGAGGGTGTTCTACAGGGAGAGGCCTTCTGATGAAAGGCTCTGCGGCGAAATTTTGGCACAGGAACAGGGAAGAGATGGTACTTCAAAGATTACGTTTCCGTAATTTTCAGGGTACAGAATTTCAGAAGTGACAGCTCATCTGTTTCCTGAGGGTCAGGAACCTTGGAACCATCAAATTTTACTCATGGAGGCGAAATCTAGAGAAAATTTCACGCAACAGTGATGAAATGCGGAATTTCCTGCAGCACCGGTCATCGAAAAGAAATTCTTGACGAAGTTCACTGTGTTAAATCGCTAGTGCGGTACGGCAATTATTAAATGGAAAATTCGGAATCATATTCGTAACTAACGATATCTTTTGACAACTCCACCAATGATACCAATGATATTGCAAGCCGTACAGATCGTTTTTCAATTTTTGAGATTTAACTAGTGAATCATAGTCGGATTTTATTCCGCAATATCACTCCCACTCAATTTTTTATTGAATCATGATCACTCTGCAACTTACAATACTATGAGCTGTTAGAATGGGAAGGTCGAGTCTTAAATTAACTTTGTTTTCCTACAATACTATGCTTCACAGAAAGCGGAGTTGGTGTGTGAGTTGTGTTATCATTTACATGAAACTGAATCAGTTTGAAAAGACTACATTTTAATCGTCCTTTTTCGCACTTCGATTTCGTTGCTGTTTGTGCTCTAGGTTCTCAGTGTAATGAATCGAGACAGCTTCTACATGGAAAACGCTGTGTGCCTTTCATTTCAGACATTGGTGGAGTCCTAATCCCCATCCGGCCATCTTGAGTTCTGCTTTCCCAAATCACTGCAGGTGAATTCCGGGATGGTTCCATCAAAATACCATTTCCGAATTCCTTCCTGTTCCTTGTTGCCAATTCTCTCCCTCCTCTAATGACTTCGACAATGACTACGCATTAAGCCACAAAGACAGAAAAAAACTTTTGCTTTGTAAGCTCTGTTTGAATTGGAGACTCGGAGAGCAATGGAAGTCTAATACCGACTACTGAGCATGGACCACGCATTTTAACGACATTATCTTTCTCCGTGGTAGACGTAAGGCCGTTCTGTGATTGTTAAAAATTTATTCAAGTGCAGAGAAACCACTCGGAATGTCGTAATAAAAAGAAAAAAACATTTTTTTTAAAAAATACTTAATATTAACCATTAAATGTTACTACAACAAAAATTTACATTGAAGAAATGTTTGTATCAGTACGTTGTGATTCTTCATCTCAAGGTTTGAAAGTTTTTGCAGAAGTTCTGAAATTCAAATCAACAATAAGATTCTAAAAACTGTAAGGAATCACTTGGGAGAATCTTTGGAAATTTTACTGTCAATACCGAGAGACATTTTCCACTGACAACACATAAAGAAACGGAGATAAATTTCATTTTTGTAAAAGCTGCGCTTAGTGTTACTGCGAACGAAGTAATACCTGCATGAAAATGTCATTAATTGGATAAACTACTACCTATGCCGCACTAAGCCGATAGATTGATCTATTAAATATAGTCAGTGAGTTGTAGAGAACTTCTTCTGTAAGGAGAAAACTGTCAGCGAAACCTTACTGGACCAGTCATGCTGAATAATTTCGACTAGTAAGCTGTTCAAATATAATCTTCCATGTCCTTCTAAAACTGACGCATTAAGTAACATTTCTTCTGAAAGACTTTCTTTTGGTTCTTTTATTGCAGACACCATTAAAAGAAAGTAAGGGCACTAAACAATACAAAGGTTTCACGTTTAAATATTTCTCAGTGAAAGAACAGCTTAAAGGACTCCAATAAATTTAAACAGGAACTTTATGAAGCCAGAAGTGCTTAGGAAAATATTTACTCCTCTAACTTCAATTTCAGTAAATATTTCAGCGCTTGATACAAATTCATTTGAAATGACACATGAAGTATGAATATTGTTGGAAACGACAAAACCCAGAATATGCAGGTATGAATTTATTATCTGGTGGGTTCTACTTGAGGGTGCGACTGTTGATGAGGACAGTGCTTTCCCAACAGGTTGGTATTTGCCGACTTTGCGGTTTGAGTTGCGCCGTTGCCGAGTTACAGTTCAGATAGTGCGTCGTGCTGTGAATTAGATCCGTCGCCAGAAGAGGCTTCGCAGAATTGTCGACCGCACTCGGCTCGGTGTGGCGACGCCGGCGCCAGATGTTTGCAAAGTTCGGCCGGCGTCTCGCTCGCAATGCGCCAACAGTGGCGAGCGACCGCTTCGAGAGTCAAAGTGGCGACGCCTGGCGTCGGATGTGTCTAACAGCGCAGAAACGAGACTGCAGCATTCTCTACAATAGCAGGTCGTCAGCTACTGGTCTCTCGTTTATCTGTCAAACTATGTTTACTTGGAAATAACAAAGGATAGGGAAAATAATCCATCACTCACCAAAGCTGAAGGCTGCAACGAGTGAAAAATATATGAGACGAACAGAAAAATACAAAACATTTCGGCTAGACATCATATTCATACGATTTGGAGAAAGTTATTTGCATCGGGAGGTGTACACACACCGAATTTTATCCTATGACTAATGAAAATATCGCAGATAATAAAAGAACGCGGGTAAGGTGTTATGAAATACAAATTTTTATAGGTTACTTTGAGAGAAAACAAATATCAGGAAAAAAACAATGAATATGTATCTGTAAATGAAAGACACGTGGGATGTGGGATATAATCGATTTTGTTCCGACACTGGATGAGTCATGTAATGTGCACACCTCCCGAATCAAATGGCTCATCCCCTATCGTATGAATAAGGTGTTAAACCGAAATATTGTGTATGTCAAATATGTTTTTCACTTGTCGCCACCTTATACTTGGTAGGTGACGTTTCTCTATCCTTTTTATTTATATTGTACGTTTTCTTATAAGGGAACAGTATCTTTATGTTTGTCTAAATAAACCTTGTTTGTCACTAGAGCATGTAATTTTTCAACTCGTGTTTGTAACATCATTTTTTGTAAAATCTAATGTTGACCGATAAACTATTAAATTATTCATTTCTGAAAATATTAAAACATTTGAGAGGGACTAGCTTTGTGTATTTGGCCTGATGAGATACTCTGGTAAGGACAGCCAATAGACCTCCAATGGTACTTCGCTCACAAAGTCTCTCTTTTTGCCGTAAGACGCCTCGAAAAAGGGGATTTGCTGCGAGAAAGAAATAACAGAACTGAGATGATTGGAAGGTTCGTTTGGCTAACGATATCAGAATTATGTTATACTATAAATAAGTGTATCTATCCGCAGATAGATCTCGCGTGCAGTACATGAAATAAAGATTAGAGTGCTGTATTTGGTATCTTTGTCGGAATGAAGTGACTTATGTAACGTTTTTGAACGGCTGCTATTGCTCATAAGTTATATTACAGAATGAATGGAAAGAACAATCTGTGAATAGTGAATAAATTGTTTCAGTAACTTAATTTGGACGTATCATCAAAAATAGCATGACAATGAAACGTCATTCACATATTTAAAAATTTATTTTTCCTACTACGGTTATGGCGTGGATCTCTAATAATAGTGCGGATGTTCCTTATCTCGTATGGTACTGAGATGTGTGTGTGTGAAGGAGAGCATACTGTTGTTTCAAAATACAAACAGGATCATAAAACGTCTTGAACAACTGGTAATAGATCTGTGATCGTACTGATCGGAATACATTCAGTAAAAGAGTTGATCGATAGTCTTAGTACAAGATTCTTCATCGAGGTCCATAAATTAATAAATCAATATATGGATGATGGCGGAATTTAATAAAGGCTTTAGTCCCGGCCAAAATGTGAGAGGGTCGTATGCAATGGTACGGTCATATAATTTCGCAGAAACAACACTTCAGTTGCGAGAACAGCACTTGATGTAAATCCTGAGGAACGAAGAGACGAGGACGTCCCAGAAAGCGCTGGCTGGATGTCTTGCGGGAGAACATGAGACTAGTGAATGTCTCACTTGAAAATTCGCAAGATCGGCTTCGATAGCAGAAGAAGTCAATTTAAGTATGCGGGGTAAATGCTAGGAAGATGAAGAACAGGACGTATGGAAGAAGGCTCTTTGTAATAATGCTCAAGCCTTCACCAACCGTTCTAATCAATGCCTGGGTAATATGTTATTTATACACCCGCGCTATTGCTATCAATACTGACAAACAAGCTAGGAAGAACATTTACTCGGTACAGTTTGAGCTGAAAGTCAATTGTCGTAGATTATTTAACAACTTTCTCATGAAGCGCTTGAAAGTGTCTGACAAGCTGCAATAACCGGTTGCAGACTCTATGCCCTTCTTAGTACCTGCAGTGTACAATTTGCTATATATTTCCCTTCCTTTATTAGTTGTCTTTATTTCTATTAAAGAAGTTAAATATTTACTTTTCTTATAATTACTTTGCTTCACGTGTAACAAACTTTATGGCAGTTTTTGGACAGAATTACGGACACGAGAAGCGAAGCCGGACCTCTTGCCAGGGCCTCAGGAATCAACGCCGACTTCCTGTCGTGTATTAAATCCGGACTAGGCGTACTGGCCTTTTGTTCGGTAATGGCCCCACCGGAACAAAGGCGGCATGAAGGGATTAAGACGGCGAGCGAACGTTACAAAGAGCTGCTACCTGTACAAAAGCCTTGCACCTGGCTACGAGTAGGCAGCCAACTTTACGGCCCCAAGGCTGGCCGCTGCTGCGCTGAGCTAACCGAAGTTTCTGGAGGCCCAACTCTCGACTCCAGGTTCGCCCCGGGTATGAATTAATTCTCGCCAGCAATCCCGCGCATGACGAGCCAAGGCAGCAAACCGTACTGCTTGCTGGTACCGTACGCTACACTACTTGAAATTACGAAACAATGTTTCAGCGTGGCATTAATCTCGCACATAACATCCCAGACACGTCTTACTACTAGCGTTGATGATAAAATTTAAACAAAATCGACTGTAAATATTATCCTCTTTTTAGGAATGATGCACAAACATAAAGCTGTAACAAAATATTAGGAATCAATTCGTAATACCGGTAAGTCGATACGCTAAAGTGAAGTCTCTGGTTTCTTTTTGGGAGGGGGGGGGGTTCATTTTTTTTCGTTTTTGTTTTTGTTTTTTTTTTTTCGCTTTAAGCCTCGTAGACGTCGAGGTCATTAAAGGTGAAAAAGGATTGGGGCAATGACATGGAAGGAATTTGGCCATGGACTTTTGAAGGAACCGTCTCGGAATATGCCTGGAGCGATTTTTGGAAATCATGGGAAACCTATATCTAGATGGATGGACGGAGATTCTAACCCGCGCCCTCAAATCTCTGTGTTCTCTGCGCCGATGCGACCGCCTGGAGCGATTTTGTGAAATCAAGGGAAACCTATATCTAGATGGATGGACGGAGATTCGAACCCGCGCCCTGAAATCTCTGTGTTCTCTGCGCCGATGCGACCGCCTGGAGCGATTTTGGGAAATCAAGGGAAACCTATATCTAGATGGATGGACGGAGATTCGAACCCGCGCCCTCAAATCTCTGTGTTCTCTGCGCAGATGCGACCGCCTGGAGCGATTTTGTGAAATCAAGGGAAACCTATATCTAGATGGATGGACGGAGATTCGAACCCGCGCCCTCAAATCTCTGTGTTCTCTGCGCCGATGCGACCGCCTGGAGCGATTTTGTGAAATCAAGGGAAACCTATATCTAGATGGATGGACGGAGATTCGAACCCGCGCCCTGAAATCTCTGTGTTCTCTGCGCCGATGCGACCGCCTGGAGCGATTTTGGGAAATCATGGGAAACCTATATCTAGATGGATGGACGGAGATTCTAACCCGCGCCCTGAAATCTCTGTGTTCTCTGCGCAGATGCGACCGCCTGGAGCGATTTTGTGAAATCAAGGGAAACCTATATCTAGATGGATGGACGGAGATTCTAACCCGCGCCCTCAAATCTCTGTGTTCTCTGCGCCGATGCGACCGCCTGGAGCGATTTTGGGAAATCAAGGGAAACCTATATCTAGATGGATGGACGGAGATTCGAACCCGCGCCCTCAAATCTCTGTGTTCTCTGCGCAGATGCGACCGCCTGGAGCGATTTTGGGAAATCATGGGAAACCTATATCTAGATGGATGGACGGAGATTCTAACCCGCGCCCTGAAATCTCTGTGTTCTCTGCGCAGATGCGACCGCCTGGAGCGATTTTGTGAAATCAAGGGAAACCTATATCTAGATGGATGGACGGAGATTCTAACCCGCGCCCTCAAATCTCTGTGTTCTCTGCGCCGATGCGACCGCCTGGAGCGATTTTGGGAAATCAAGGGAAACCTATATCTAGATGGATGGATGGAGATTCGAACCCGCGCCCTGAAATCTCTGTGTTCTCTGCGCCGATGCGACCGCCTGGAGCGATTTTGGGAAATCATGGGAAACCTATATCTAGATGGATGGACGGAGATTCGAACCCGCGCCCTGAAATCTCTGTGTTCTCTGCGCCGATGCGACCGCCTGGAGCGATTTTGGGAAATCATGGGAAACCTATATCTAGATGGATGGACGGAGATTCGAACCCGCGCCCTGAAATCTCTGTGTTCTCTGCGCCGATGCGACCGCCTGGAGCGATTTTGGGAAATCATGGGAAACCTATATCTAGATGGATGGACGGAGATTCGAACCCGCGCCCTGAAATCTCTGTGTTCTCTGCGCAGATGCGACCGGAATGCAACTTCGTGAGATTCTTCTCGTATTCCTCTGATTTGGATTCAATCAGAAATGAAAATATAATTACAATATGGAATCATTTTTTGGTGGTTCTCCGATTCTGTGTAATTGTTCTACTAATGCTGCTTTCTGCTGAATAAATAAATCTCCAAGTGGTTATTTACACAAACTCAGTTTCTAGTAACTGATCTTTTGAAATTCAAAACCCACATTCAAATAATACTATAATTTCAATGCCGTTATTTACAACATGTCGTTCCTGTTATTCTTTGCAATTCGACGAAACCGTTATAAACGTTCAATTTATTTAATGCTTTCTCCATTTTATTTGAAAATATTTACGTTTTTCTGGACGGGATAATTATGTTATTTACACAAAGAGAAACAATATTTCTTAATAGAAATTAGATAGGAGCAAAGTTTTGTGCCAAGTAGCAAACGTACTATACAGTACACTTCAATCGGATTGTCCGTATGTAAGAACTTGAAGTTATTTTTCATTTTGCTGCTACTGCACTTAACGATCTGCCTGCAACAAGGAATGAGTGTGAACAGTAAAATATTTTCAATCGAGGCGAATAAAAACTGTAGAGATTGGTAAGTAAATGGAATTGTCACCAATATTGAAATCTGTGTAAGTAATTAGTTTTGGCTGTATCTCTCTCTACGAAAAAAAAAAAAAAAGAAAGTTCGACATGGTATACATGTTGGTCACTTTTTATGTTTTTTGACATGTAGATGAGATGGGGAAGAGCGTACTATTCATGAAATGATACCACAACTGAATCCCAAATTTTAACTAACAAAAGGAGCAATTTTACTTAACACTTGAAGTCATGCAAGCTACAAATTAACTCTGAGTCAATAGTCAGTACCACATTTTCCTGAGGCAACTGAAAGGGATTTCCATTGGTTTGATCAAATTAAATAGCAGTTTGGGGACCGAATATATGTTCGTCTAATTGCAGATTCATGGCAATGATGAAAAATTGGTTGTTCCAGAGATCGAAAACTTTCTTCAACAGAGGTGCATATGTATATACATATATGTATTAAAAGAGATACAAAACGTGCATGAAAGTGTGAGAGGTGATACAATGATATCAATCATTAATAGAGATACTTATAAGCTGAATGCTTATTTTTTGTGTTATATAAATCCATAAGGAAAAAATGAAAATAAAAATCTTGTGTTATACCGGTTGATAGAAGTATAAAGTAAATAAAAACTAGTGTGAAAGGACCCTTTAGAGGTAAGTAATATGTCTGATTCATCAGAATTATTATGAATGTACAACATATATCGAGACGAGGTACACATAGACGGTTACTGTATAAGGGTAGCTAAAGATTCTGAGGTTTTGGTCCTTTTAAATCACGCATTCAGACTGTTGTATTACGATCACAAGTTGCGGGAAAACATATTTGGATCAGCGCCTGGTTAAACATTCATGTATTTATGTTTCTTGCGTAACATTATTCATATCCCGATAATTGCCAATAGCTACACCAAGTATTTACAGTCCTTATTTGTATTTGATTTAAAGCAGATATAGATGCAACGCAGTGTCATATTACCATATTCATTACTTTGTCTGGTTTATTTTTAGAAATGTTTTCATTTTATAGGTAGGCCTACTAATTAAAACACGTATGAAAATATTGATACGAATGCTCTGTACAACACAAAAGTAAAGGTCGTGAATTAATAAAGCGATCGAAGGGCGGGCTGTTCTAACGTAAATATCCACTGGAAGTAACCTTCCTTTATGTAATGACAATTGTTTGCTCGTATATTTAATAACGGTTGCTAACACGACTAAACAGTCTTTAGCACAACGTTTGTCGTGTTTATGGTCTCGCGTGTGCAAGGAAATTAGACACACATTTATTTAAGGTATAGAAATGTTTTGCAAAAATTTGTCAGAGATTCGTATCTGCCACATTATTAAACATATTTAACCTGTGATTTTAGATTGGATGAAATTCAGCGTGTAATTAATTGTGTAACAATTGGCTTCAGTTTTAAATTATGCATGCGGCTGGGAAATGTCACATATTAGGAAGTTTTAAAGTCGTTGAATTCATCGAGTGTATTTTGTAAAGTGGAAGTGTGGAGGCGTATTCTAGTGCTACTTCAGTGCGAGTTAAACAGCGTGTTGTCGAATTTTAAACTGCTGAAAAAGACTCCTACTGAGAATCCTCGTCGTTTAAAGGCTATTTTTGGTGACGTAAATTGGTGGGTCAGTAAAATTTCGTGTTTACGAACCTGGAAAAGCCATGATTGTTGATGAAAAATGCAGCGGACGTCCGATCACTGCCACAAACGATAAACATCGTAAACTCGTCGATGATTTGATTCAAAATGACCGGCGAATCACTCAAAAGCGTGTATAAAACTATATAGACTCTAAAACACCTCCGACGTCGAGATTGTCATGTTAAACGTCGAGTTTATCGTGTTAGAAAAAGCGTGGCGCCAATACTCTTGCAACACGACAACGCTCGTAAACATGTCTCCTGTGCAACTGTAGAGATTCTGCGAAACCCAAAGTTTGAGCTGATTCCACACCGTCCTTTCTCCCCCGATCTTGCGCCTTGCAATTTTTATTTCCTCCACTCAATAGAGACCTCAAAGGTAATAATTACACCTTGGATTCGAGAAAAGTCGGAAGAATTTTAGAGTGACGGAATAAAAAAACTTGTTGCAAATTGGAAGAAATGTGTTATCCTTAACGGTGACTATGTTGAAAAATAAATAAATGATTTTGAAGCGTAAGAATTGTACTTTAATGTACTTTTTGCCCGATCTTGCTATTAATTTCTATTAGTGTTTTACAAGCATGTGTGCATTTCTTTTTATCCTGCCCTCGTATTTTGAGGCAAATATATTTTCTAGAATACGAATGTTCAATAAGCATTCTTGTCACCTAGCTAAAAGGAATTTTCCAAAAATTTAATTCCGTTTTAATAATTATCTGCACACTTTCATCATACATTAAACTCCTGCACTAATTTCAAGAAAACTTTTTTCTTATGTATTCGTGGATAAGATATTAAATTTGAAAAGTTGTCTACGATTTGATGCTTGTTCGAGGAAGTTGTGTGTGAATGAGGTTAGGAAATAGTGTCCGACCTTCACAGAAAAACGTATACCATTTGCTCACTTCAGTCTTCGAAAGTGTATCACTACCGAATTATTCCGAGAAAACGTTCTGCTGATTTAACATCTTAGACTCCTCATAACTTAATGACCATGTATTGTGAAATTGATATGTGAACCAACTGTTCTTTTATCTTGATAATAAGTATCAAATGACTTAGGAACAATCGCGTAGCATCTAGTGTTACTGTTTATTAATTCAAAATACACTCTATTCTATATTAATGGGCGTTAATGTAAAATTCTTATTCATGCTCCAGTGGCTTTGGTACTAATAATAAACAGCAATTAATCACGAAAAAGGTGGGGAGAGTAATTTTGATACTACTTACTTAGAACGAATTATCAGTTACTTTTAAACTCATTCTATGAATATCTATAATTTTATTTTTAAACTTTCTGTTACATTTTTAATTAGCTTATGTAACTGAACCTAATAAAATAAAAAATTGTTTTGTTTTGTAGCGTGTTCCTAGTTTTAGTGCTTTTAAAGTAATGGAATCAAAGCTACGAATATTTCAATGAGTTATTCACATTTACATCTCTCAGGGGCAGCTGACAAATGTATCCATAAATAACAGAGCTCACATGTCAGCCACCCATCAAAACTACAGTCATGTGCGGTTACTGTTAGAACAATGCAGAACTTCTACGGCACTATACCTGTTAATTTTTTTTTTTAAAAAAGAAGATATTACCAAAAACGTAACTACTACACAGAAAAGAAATAAATAGAGACTATAGGAGAAAATTATTCAGCCTGCAGGACTGAATCATGAAGCAAACAATGAGAGAATGTCTATAGAATCGCTTATAACTGACACAACAAGAAGTCAATACCCAGAAATAGAAAGTTAAGACACAATAACACTGTAATCTAACCAGAGGCATTATATGCATTGGAAACTTTGATTATTTCGGGTAGATCTCTGATTACGGATGTTGTAAATCAAGAAAGGCAAATCTTTAAAAAAAATCCTTGGCCCAGTTTGAACAGCAGGAATTTCGATAAAAAGGAAATCACATGAACTACGTGTATCAGAATTCTGAAAAAATATCAGACACATTCATGAAAACACGAATTAAATCCTGCGGCCACATTATCATAGTAAATAACAACAGACTAACCAAAAGGATTCTCATCTTGGCCATTTCAATAAAAAAAAAAGGAAAAACTATTGGCTACTTGAAATTGAAAAGGACCTCCAGGAAATCGGAATCACAGATGATATCATACAGGACAGATGAGGATTCAGTAGCATGGTAAATAACCATAAATTTGCCCCAACAAACTGCATATTAGTAGAAGTAACACCTGAACGGAGGAAAGTAGAAGAAATCTTTGCGAGAGGAGGAAGAGATTTTGGGGCGTGATGGGACTGGGACAGGGAACGGGAAGGAATTCGGCCATGGCCTTTTGAAGGAAGCATCCTGGCATTCACCTGGAGTGAGTTGGGGAAACCATGGAAAACCCAAATCTGGATGCCCGGACGGGGATTCGAACCGACGTCCTCCCGCATGTGAGGCCAGAACGTTAACCGTTCACCCACCACGCTCCGTCCCACTAAATCAGCTATTTCCGAACACCAGATGGCAGAAGAACATGAAATACTGTGGGAAAATACAAGAGTGCTAGCTAAAACCGAAGGTTTTCTACAAAGAAAAGTAAGAGAGGCTATTGAAATATTCAAACAACCTAACAACATCAAGAAAGATGGTGGTTATGGTCTTAGCCAGGCTTGGAAATGTGTGTTAGATAAAGAATTAACTCTGTACCCACAGATATTAAATCGTAAAACGCATATCTCTGGGTAATCGATATTGTCAAACATTCGACAGTACAAATACGTAAACAACCAGCCAGGCCAGTCTCCAGATCAGAGTCTGTAGCAGATTCGGTAGACGGCCCCTGATGAAGACCTAAGCCCTGGTCGAAACGTCGGGAAGAAGAAGAAGGAGTGTTTCAACGCAGCACTAATCCCGTAAGCAAATTATATTAAGTAGAAGTTTAGTTTTTCGTTGACGGTGTTTACTGTCGCTGTGTTTTTGGCTTCAACGACAACACATGAAGTATGATCAAATACATCTATTACAAGACGTATGCTAAATCCCAATCATTTCTGACTCCGTTGAATTCTGGCGGATAAACATACCTTTAGAGCCATTTACCCTGTGAAATTCTAAAATCTACCAACCATACCACTATTCGAGTTTGTTACGCACTGTATCACCCAGATCCCCTGTGTCCTGTTTTCGTAAGGCACCCTTTATGTAGCACTGCCTGCCAAACGAAATCTGACTGGTATTCGTCTGCAGACCGAGCCGCCTGACAGCGATTACTCCGACGCAGAAATTAATTTGCGAAAAAGCTTAAGTTTAAACATTTTTATAGCGTTAACATTCCGCGGCCGCGAGTGGCGGCGTGAGCGCATTTAATATTTCATGCGCTGGCGAACAGGCTTTCGAGTTGGGCGAGACACATCTCTACGAAGCGTGCACGCTCTGAAAGGTATCCTCAGGCGGACCCACTCGGCCTAAATGCTTTTAATTACAGCGAAGTGCTACCAACCTGCGCGCCCAAATGTCTTCGCTGCCGCCAACGCTGCCGTTTATTTTATCTCTTTTTTCCCTCCCTCTCCCTCTTTCTCTCATTTTTTAAACACTTGCTCAGATGTATGATGCGCGCATAACCTCTTTTGCTGTCATCAGAATTAGGGGAATACGCCGTCGTGGAAGTTCTGTAGCTTAGCGGGTTTGATGATAATTTTTAAAAAATTCTCATCATCATTAAATAGATGAAATTAGCTTGTTTTGACTATGGAAAAGACCAACGATAGTTTTTTTTAACTTTTCAAAGATATTATTTTTAGGTTTTACGCCTCATCGATGTCGAGGTCATTAGAGGCGGGAAAGGACTGGGAACAAGGAACAGGGAGAAATTCGGCCATGGTTTTTGAAGGATGCATCCCGGCATTCGCCTGGAGTGATTTGGGAATTTTAGTTTGAAGCAGATTTTCTCGCAAAGGGGATGGGGACACTGAAAGGCAACTTACGAAAAAATGAATTTTACGTAGCTTACAGCGAAATGTTTGGACAGACAGATTGTTTCTTAGAGTTTTATGGATGCTTTTCACCGAAAAGCTGTTTTGATATTCATTTTTTATTGTTATTTATATATTTGAAAGAAATGAAGAAATTGAGAAAATGACAAGTTTAAACATGTGTGACCATTCAGCTGACAACAAGACCCGTGAATGGATCGAGAAAAGTCATTTTGTGAAGCAATATCTGAAGTAAAAAATCTGATCAATATATCATTTAAGCAGTGCAAATATTTATCGATAATCCAAGATTTAATAGTTAAATTTCTAATAAATTCAACTAGCATATCGCAGAAACCTTAACGTTGGTAAATTATCGTTAAAAATATAATCAGTATGATGCTATCGACCCTCATTTGAGATGGTTCAAATTTCTTATTATTCCGATTGTAGTTGTCGTCGTGAGGAACAGAGTCTCTTATCAAACCACAACACTTCTATCATTAGAAACATCCATTCTGGTTCCTTGCCTAATGTTATTGAAGCAAAAATGTGGTCCAGTCAATAGGAAGTAATGTCACACGAAAAGTGTTATCGACGTACCGTTCATGTTACAACATAAAGGTGATGATTTATAGAACTGTCACGTACGTATATATCAATCATAGCGCCAATCTCTTAGGACTAAAAACAGTCGCTACGCGCCATTATTTCTAATACCGTGATTTAATCTTATGATAGTTATAGGTAAATTGTTACATCGATCTGTCTTATGTTTGATTTATTGATATAATTTGTGGACGATTTAAATCAATGGATCCCAACAGAGATCGTAGTAGGCGTTTAAGGTCCAATGCAAACTTAGGTGACTTTACTGCAGCCATCTTTTTTCCGGTGTTATGTTCACCTTTAAGGATCGCATCCAAGAAGTTTTTAATTCCATTCTCATAATCATATCTAGCCAAAAAAACATTTAGTGAAGTCAACAATTTATCAACTAAGAAGAGAAACAGACTGTCAGCACTGCAACGGGGGGTGATTTAAAATTGCTGACAACAAATAAGGCACGAAATATCGAAAAATTAGTGTTATTACACCAATCTCAACGCTGTAATTAACAATATTTTTTGATAACATGTATTTGTTAGTCATAATGTGAACAATACACCAATAATGTTAATATCTTTTATCACAGTAATTTTAAAAATTTGTCGTTTTTTCTATATGTAATATTGTACACTTAACCTAAAAGGGGCGACATGGAATCAATGTTTCAAAAAGTGGGTTAGGAGTCTCTACACAGTTGAAGCACTATGGATTATTTAATTTATTACTAGAAGGAATTTTTGTTTTTTGTTTGTTTGTGTGTTTGTGTGTGTTTTTAAAACGGGGCAGAGAGTAATTTTTTTTTCGAAAAGGGGGCGGTGAGTAATTTTTCTTTTTTCAGAAAGCTGTGGTAGGCCAAAAAGTTTGAAACCTATGATTTAAATGGTACTGCAATTGCGCGATGTTAGAAATAACGCCATAGAAACAGCAGCTTTTATCGTAAGAGGTAGAATCTTAACATCATCGACAGCAAATGGTACCCTACGGGGAGGTACCACTCACCGCTCGGTCTTGAAGAGATTATAGTAGGCGTTTCAGGTCGAAGGCAACAACTGTTTATGTGGAGGCAAAAATGGAATCGGATACGACTTTTCGTGAAGAATAAACATTAAGGAAACTGTTCTTCAGGTTTAATGACAAGAGCTTGTACATTTAAACGCGTTGTGGTTGAACCAGACAAACAATAAGCACGGACTGTCAAAACAGCATTCAAATTGCCTGACCTGATCCCAAGCAAAGGCAAACCAAGCTAAGCAGCTAATCCTTCGACAGCCCAGACAGTAAGCCCAGCAACAAAGCCGGCAGCGATCAATCAAGCGGTTCCAGGCAGCCAGCACTGTCTCCGGTCGGTTACTGTTCGGCTTACGACGTTCTCTCCGCGAAGAGCTACTGATTTAATTTTTGCTGTACGCCAGAATACCCAAAATGCTGCCAGAGGACCACAGACGGCTAGCGACAGTTTTTTTTACATAATTTAAAAATATTACCTAGCACATTTGATGCAGAACATCATCTGTTAATACGCCTTGGTCTGCAATTAATATTTAACTGTGTAAATATGACTTTTACAGTTAGAGAGCATTAATTACACAGTTTACACGAAAAAAGTCAATGAATAGCGTTTATAAATTGCATATATCATGATGTTTTTCAATTAGGTCTGCTTAGCAGCTTCAGATTTTTTATATGGGCCTATTCTAAAAAATTTTGCGATTGCATGGTGAAATGAAACAGAATACTTCCTTTTCTCCATCGGCCCGGGATTCTGGAGGTTATGATTTAATGTCAGATATCAAGCCATAGATTTAAAACATGTAGTAATTTGATCAGAGAGAAACTTTTTTTCTGTGATTACAAATGAGAAAGTTTTTTTCGCTGTCTCATTTCCTTTCTTATTTTTGACTGGATCCTGAGATGCTGATCGAATCTACTTGGTACAGTACAGTGTTTTCTACACATAATATGAGAAAATTTCTATATGAGAGTTTCTGCCACCAAATTTTCAATGTTTGAGATATTCCAACACTAGGATGAGAATATATGAATAATGTTATAATTAATTTCATATCAATTTTTCTGAGTAGTTTTCCTCCGAGTTTGCTACAAATCCTGCATTATTTCATCTTATTTCGCTGTAATTTGCAGAAATGGAGCTATGTATTTCCATTCTAAACCTTCGACGCTAAGGACTGGACAACGTTGCCAGCGACTGTTTCAAAAGTTCTTTTAGTTCCCCAAGGAATTTCCATCAGAGCTACGTAGCTCGCTGAAGATGATATTTAATCTTGCAATCAACATTTAAAGTTGTCACATTGTAAGTGCAGTAATCTTTAGCATCGAAGTTGATTTTAGATTCTGGTTCTTACAAGTAATCCCGAGAACAGCAACAAATGTTTCTTTCTAAACAAAACGATTCGACCGCTTCCTCCGATTATTTTCAGGTGATAGCGATCTATGAGTTTTAACAAAATATCAACGTTTTTGGTATCTTCTGGTCAGAGATCCAAAATAGAGCGGTGTATGCTATATAATTACATGCCTAAAAAGACTCTATTATCATTTTAGTCTCTTTGTTTAAGCTTTAAGAAGCTGTACTGCAACTATTAGAAAGTTAAATCTATATGTATCGCTAGAGTGTCGTTCATTCTTCAGAGCCGAAGAGGTTTCGCTTCATTAAAAACTTCTGCGATCGTCCACAGCCCGTTGTGCCCGGATAGTAAATCTGTGCAACCAATAAGTTAGGACCATTCACTAATGCCTCCCTCTTCATTCATGAGATCCTCCAGATCAAGAGCTTTGCATATCTTTAAATAGTCTACCAATAAAACAGATCGACTTAATGTGATCACGACAAATTAATGTCGACAACTTGCATCAATATTTTGTTTAAGATTAGTACATATATAGCACATTAAATCTAATCCATACCACAATTAATTTATTGTGAAAAAGGTATTCTGAATATTTTTTGCAGTGAAATGGAAAAACTCAATGCCGACGGAATAAAACTGTAGATTTTTATTTCTTATTCAATGAAACTAAACATTTTAAGTCGGTAACAAAGAAAATAAATTGGGCATAAAGATTAATATTTAAAGTACGAGCTTATTATTTCAGCAGTAATTAACTAATGTGTTTTCCTGATCGTATTCTGAATGTATAAAAAATAAATAAATTCAAAATTGGCAAGCTAGAATTTCAAAATTGGAAGTGCGCATGGCAATCAATAAAAACTGATGGAAGATAAGAAGAGGCAACATCACATATTATTGCTGCTGATTAGGAAGGGACGCTTGATATTAAAAACTTCGCGTTAAGTTTGTTTACAGGTTATCAATCAATTACATTTCTGATAGGTTGAGGAGATAGCTACCTTTACAAAGCGACCCGATATCTGTCCTTCTCCAAATGGATCAGCGGAATGTTGAAGTGTAAAACTTTGTAAATAGCTATTGAACAATCACGTTGGGGACTGCAGAATAAGCTGTTCATTTCGTGTAGTTACAAAAATGATAAGTTCGCTAAGGAGAAATTAAAAAAAAAACTGAAATAAACGTTATGTGATATTAAATTTTAGTCGTGATGAGTATCTAGCCATTAAATTTACTGCACTCTGGGAACGAGTAATATGACCTTTTAAATCTGCAGAAATAAGCATGGACGATATTTTAGAAACTGAAAAGTAAAAGCAATTTTCCTTGGACAATTACTGCTATTCAGTTTATAGTACAGGAATATACAAAACGAGGCGTATATAGGGCAGCGGATAAGCACGGCAGCTGTCATTAAAAATCACCGAACCGTCACATTTTGGACTCTGATAGCGTTCCGGAATTATTCCAGCCTTAACAAGCAGCGGGGAATAAAACTGTATGAAAGGATGGCTCACGCGTAATAACTCGGACAGACGGTACTAATGACGTCACGAGAGAGCGATACCGTACTTATATCGTGTCCGTTTGTCGGCGGACCTTTTTAATTAAGCCCGGTGAGCTATATGAGCCGTGAAATGAGCCGCCCCTGGTCCGCACGCCGCCCGCTTAGCACAGTATTTGAGCTATTAACAAGTAGACGGCTGTGCCCACGCGCACACCTTTTTGGGCTTTACGGGTGGTACGGTATGGTGAACCGGCGGTTACCAGTTTCATTTGACGGCCGAAACGCTGGTTTTGATAACGCACCTTAATACGCTTCCCGACTCATTACGGGACACGCATAGCACCGAGACGGGCGATCATATGTGAGCTCCGTGTGCGAAACTTGGCTGCCTTTTAAACGGTAGGCCAGCATTATTTACTACAATTTACTTACGCACCAGTCACATAGAGCTGTAAAACACTTGCAGCAACTTTGCTAGTGCAGTTCATCTGGGGGTTTGCGTAGACCTTAGTGGAGAAAATCTTTAAAAAGGTCACTTTTTAAAGTTTGATCAAAGTTTTGTTATATTACTTTATATTGGGAGCATACAATGGTCATGTGTTCATAGCAAACCTTCTTTGTCGTGATCTGGTGGAATCTACCATCGTCGCTGATTGAGTGTAAAACTCAGGGCGTGGCGTTGATATGACATAAAGTTAGCTCGAGTGGCAGCACGAGAAACCACTCTCATTTGCCTCGGTTGTATAGAAAGGACCAGTCTCATCTTACCACGACCACCTTCACCAATTCTCACTTGTATTACTTATTTAATTTCAGGTGGTCAGAGAATGCCTTGCAGCTTGTTCAATAGTTACTGTTTCCAAATTGATATCTGTGACATAAATATAACTGCAAGTATTTTTTTAGAAAATAAGTTCGTTGTTGTTGTCGTTGTCATTGTCGTCATCGTCGCCGTCGTTGCCGCTGTCGTCGTCGTCATAGTTGTTGTCGTAGTTGTCGTCGTCGTCGTAGTTGTCGTCATCGCCGTAGATGTCGTCGTCGTCGTCGTAGTTGTCGTCGTCGTAGTTGTCGTCGTCGTAGTTGTCGTCGTCGTGGTTGTCGACGTCGTGGTTGTCGTCGTCGTGGGTGTCGTCGTCGAAGTTGTCGTCGTCGAAGTTGTAGTCGTCATCGTAGTTGTCTTCGTCGTCGCCGTAGTCATTGTTGTTGTTGTTTTAACAGAGCTGTACACCTGTATTTTGATCTCACAGAATCTTCTCAGCACACATTCTGCATCAGGTAGGTATGCGAGAATAGAATATCTCAGGAATGAAGAAGTAAGAACAAAAAAGTTTATGGCTCAATTCTTAAGGGATTAGTAAATCACACTCCTGTAGTATCTGGCTATTATAATTCGTATATAAAGTGGCACAAACACACCTCACATTCATCCCATCGTTAAATCTTCATTTAAAACAAAGAGCTGTCAGGAATATTTTGTGATGTTTCTAAAGTCTTTAAGTTTATCCATCTTAAGACTATAAGATTATGGCAGATTGTAAATAAAGGTGAGATATAAAATTAGGAAGTGGGATTGGTTTTAAGAATCATAAGTAATGTTCTACATCCATGAGAATATTCTCACATGGGACCAAATTTAATATATTGAATCTTTCAACCCTGATTCACTATAAGAGCTTTATATTTTGATGTGTTGCAATGCAAGGAGCTATTAGGAACCTATTATATCATAGTTCAGCCTGCCGTAGAGTACCTGCGTTCAGTTGATAATAGAAAATGGCTGACGACGTAGCAAAACGTTATGTAAACAAAAATAAACATAAAACTCGACGCGTAATCGGAAGAAAACTTCATTCCAGCATACAAATAAACGTATGTTTTTTAAGTGCTTCTTTCATTTACATCGATTAAGAAAATTACTGAACAGTTAGCTGTAGGTAACACTTTGACATGTAATCGCTGTCTGTCTTTGCCGGGAAATTTTATTCTTATTCAGTATATGAACCAAAGTCTTGCAACTTCCTTCACTGAAAGATGATGGAAAAAAATTGACAATGTATATTTTTACAAACAAGCGAAGACAAGAATTTATTTAAATGTTCTAAAATGCAGAATGAACTTTACATTCAACCGAATAGAGAATTACCTGCTTTCGTTTTAGATGTATAGCTCCGAGCACATTTTCAACGATTGTTTCCAGTTTAGTATTCAAATATGTGTTCATAAATAATTGTTAAGTACGTTACATTACGTTCCAAGTATTTTTACAATTGCACACTCGATTTCACCAAGTTGGATTTACATCGAATGGAAGACGTTTCATAAGATATATAATGAAAATTGTACAATATGGAAGCGATTCAAGGAAAGAGAGGAAGGGAAAGACCGCTCGCTAGCTTTGGAACCTGATTTGATATAAATATTTTTAATATTAGCTCCAAGGAAAAAGTAACAAATGAAGATTTTTTTTAAGATCTGAAGACTGCAGTTAAAGTCATTAAAAACAAATAGAGACCTGCTAATAGGATACACAATATGCTTCGGAGTGATGCTTCAGGATATATGGCTCAAATAACAGGAGATATCAGCTGCGAGTGAAACTACAAACTTCAGAGTAAAGATGAAAATAGCGTAGATACGTTTCCAAACAGCTTTAGGGAATCCAACACATACTGAGAGAATTGTAATTAGTAACTGAGAAACAATTAATTACTATTATTACTATTATTATTACTCCGCGGTTCACTAAATTTGGGTAGTGGAGGGTGCATTACATCTATCTTAATGTGTAACCGTTTGAATAGAAAGGGATATACGGAATATGACAGGAGGCGCCCATAAGCTATTTTCAGGAACCATCCCCGTATTTGCCCGGAGCGATTTGGGAAAACCATGGAAAACCCAGATCAGGTTCGGGAAAATCATCATGTTAAAGCATATTTATATTGCTGAAATCTCTCTGAATAGCAGATAAAAGAGGAGAATCATGCAAGGAGGAGGCAATAACTATTAAAGGAAATGGAATAAAAGAAGATATTCGTGACCTAGAAAAACTGGAATTGCTAAGTCAGAGTTACAGAAAGCTTATTTCGAATACGTGCTGTGTATTTATGGACGAGATGCGTGTACGAGGTTAATAGAACACAGTACGTTGTCTCCGCCTTGAGCCCCTGGTATTGCACTGATCGGCAACCCGCTGCGAAATGCATTAGCCGTCCACGTCGGGCAGTATTTTATCCTGCTGTCCTGGCGGCCGCCTTGCTCCTTGGTTAACGTCCCCTCGGCAGGTCCTTTTTAATCTGGCCGGTGATTTATTACAGCGGCTCTTCCACTTGCTCTACTCTGTGTCCGGCAGAGGAGGATCTGTGGAGCCGTCTCCGAACGGACAGCACGTAGCTGTCCCAACCCTAGCAATTCGGTTTAACTTTATCCAACAGAATAAGGCCAAGAAACTATCTTTCTCTGACGTTTTACTTTTTTAACTTGAGAATACTGAAACTATTTCGTAGCTTCGGATTATATTCGATTTTATAAGCACAGTTTTCCTCAAATATCTTCAGTCTTGCGAGGAAACGTCATGCAGGGACGTAAAATTTCTAATAATTTACGTGTTTAGATCATGAGCCTTATAGGAAACTTAACAAATTTCAATTATTGTTCTACAATAATGAGATTAACAATTTCAGCACTGAATGAATACATCATACTTCTTATATTTCTTATAATTAACTTATATCACAGACTTGCAGAGAATAGGTCAACAATGAAGATATCTTTTTTTTGTTATAGCTTTACGCCTTGTCGACGTCGAGGTCATAAGAGGCAGAAAAGAACTGGAGACTAGGAATGGGAAGGAATTCGACCATGGCCTTTTGAAGGAAGTATTCGCCTGGAGTGATTTGGGGAAACCTTGGAAAACACAAATCTGGATGCCTGGACGGGGATTCAAACCAGCTTCCTCCCGAATACGATGCCAGAGTGTTACCGCTTATCCACCATTCTCGGTTGAATGATGATTATTACGTAGACAAATAAAAAACTAAAGATTCTTTATGATTATAGGGTGGAGGCAGAATTACTTATTGAAGGCTTGAAGTGTTCATATGTTGGTATAACGTTTGATAATTAACTCAACTTAGCAGGACACGTTTTCAGGTGGTAGGAAAAGATTATAAAATTCTTTATTTACTGGACACAGTGATCAGAGGATGTACCCGAGAAGTTAAGGATTTGGTTTGCAAAACTTTGGTCAGTCTATTGCTTGAATGTGGTGGTGTAGTTTGGGACCCACGTTTTGGGATCAAATACAGTATTGGGAGGATGTGTAAAGGAGAGCAACTAGTGGTTAGTTTGTTAGTGTAGATTACCGTAGGGCTTACAGTTACTGATATGATAAAGGACCTGAATTGCGAGTCTTTCGAGACAGGAGGATGGTGAAGTGAGTGGTGGGAGTGTACAAGGCGTATGTTGGTGAAGGGGCTTGGAAGGATATTGGTCGAAGAATTAGGAACAGTGCATGAAAGAGGAAAGATAACCATGGGCACAAGCTGGTACTTGATTTAATGACTAAGAGAGTGGGGAAATTGTCTTTTGTGGGTAATGTTGTCAATAGTTGGAAAAAGTGACAAGGTGAAGTGATGAATAATTTCCAATAGCGATGAATTAAAAAAAGTAAGTGGAGGAATTTAACATTTAAAGTAGATAAGATAATAATAATAATAAAAATAATAAGAAAAGTGAGATTAGATGACTAGTGAAATTGCCACTAGAGCATGCAATTCAATTCAGGATAGTCATAGATTTCAATAGATCTGAAATAGCAGAAATTTAGTTTTTGATCCATGCAAATAAAGTGAATACAAACTGCAGTAATAACTTTAATGCCACGGTAGGAGGTTATTCTTGATTAATCAGCATATGTTATTGCCGCACTTAATCGATAGTTGCGCCCTATCTTGGAGTCAGATAATACTCAGAATCACTGCAGTTGCCTACCACTCACTGGAGAAGAAATCCTGTCGAAAAGGAATACTGTTCACTAAATAAAAACACCATTCACTTGATTTCACCGGGGAGTCACAAAATTAAAGAAATACTCCATGATTTATCCGTTTGTTGCGTATACTCAGTAAGTAAACTTAATCAATTGACTGGCTCGGCTGATTTACTTTGATTTTAATTCTCGGGACGAGCGTTCTATATAACTATGTCGCTACCAATTTAGAAAATACTTTCACTTTTACAGAATCTCTTCGTTCACTTCCACTAAATACAGTTGACTGCGTACTCATTTCTAAGCGCAACCCTTCCGTATTATTAGTACGTTCCGTGCCCTCAAGTTTTGTTGGCTGTTCTATGCTGCTCAATTACTTTTAATTACGCGATAAGATTACTTAGACTAGCTAGTATTATAAATCACTTGCGTACCAACTTACAAAGTGGACACATAAATAGATAAGCCGGGAACCAGTGATTCGAATGTAGCCAACTAGATAAATACAAATATATCATTTAAACACCTATATCACTCTAGCTCTCCTCGAAACACACCTTACAAGATATAAACTGTCATTTTCTTTATATTATTTTTGGGAAATAGCTACGGATGTCGTATGATATGTCGCTGGCCTCTCTGAATTTTGGAAGGAATGAGTGAGGCAATTCGGTAAGCAGTTGTTTTGACTCTTCTTTTTTGTTTTTGTTGTTATCAGTCTCATGATTGGTTTGATGCAATCCTTAATCCCTTTCTATCCTGTGCTAACCTCTTCATTTCAACATACCCCTTGCATCCCACGTCCTCAATTATCTGCTTCACATATTCTAATGTCTGTCTTCCTCTATAGTTCTTAACTTCGACTGTTCCTTCCACTAACAAGTTAAAAAATCCTGAATGTCTGAAAATATAAAATTCTGTCACTTCCTTCTGTAAAACTATTCTACAAACTTCTTTCCTCTCCCATCATTTACAAAACTCGTTCATTTTGTACTTTACCTGTCCATTTAATTTTCAGCATAATTTAAAAGGATTTAATTTTCCTCCTTTCTGCCATTCCTAAAGTACATGCTTAATTACCACAAAGTGCTGTGCTCCACTTTTGAAAAGTTCTTTTTTTTTTTTAACAGTTTAACGTCCCTTTTTAACAACGTGGTCTTTAGAGACGGGAAAGGATGGGGGCAAGGAATGGGAAGGAATTCGGCCATGGCCTTTTTGAAGGAAGCATCCCGGCATTCACCTGGAGTGATTTGGGGAAACCATGGAAAACCCAAATCTGGATGCCCGGACGGGGATTCGAACCGCCGTCCTCCCGAATGCGAGGCCAGAACGCTATCCGTTACACCGCCCCGCTCGGTGAAAAGTTCTTTCTGAATCCTAGATCATTCATTTCAGTATTAGGTAACGGTTACAGAAATTTCCTGTTTATACAAAAACTTGTTTCTTAAATTTTTTGTTACTAATTACCTAATGTAGCGAAAACAGATTAAATATACACCTTCGTTTGACTGGGAATGTGGTTGGGAGAATGAACTTAAACTATGTTACAGAGATAAATCACAAAAAAATCAGAGCCTTTAACTGAAAAAAAAAGAAACCAGAAAAAGGATTAAAATAATCCGCTTAGCGACAGATCTGTAAGATATATTGGAGTTATGTTTCATCTGTAAACATCTATGTATATTACGATACTAACACTTGTTTAAGGTGCAAATAAATTTGAAAATAAAAATCCTTTTAGCTCCGCCCATACAGACTTATAATGTTATAAGAACAACAATTTTTCCATGAAAAAAAATTATTTGTATCATTTTTGCTAGCACTATCCGTCACGTTTTGATGCAAAAATCTTAATACCCAAAAGATAAGTGACCAGATATGATTTTCTGATGAACAACGCCATATCTATTTTTGTTTGTTTATTGCTGCTGTTACCTTTATATTATAGTCGTTTGAAGTACTGTGATTATTAAAAATTGTGATAATGCAGCGTACACGAACGTATATGCTAGTTTGAATGCTCTGTAGGCTGCGTCCAGCGAACATAACCTGATTATGGCGTTGCTGCAGCAGTGAGCGGTCGTTGTACCTGCAGGAAAATGCGAGCAGGCTGCAAAAACCCGTTAATTATGAATTCCGGTGGGTGGCTGGCGCACTGCGCTGGTATTTAGGATTTAATATTTAAAAGGTGCGACCCGCGCTTTGGTGTGCGCGGGACCCAGAGTTGCGCCCTGTGGTATGAGGCGGTGACGTCACAGAGATATGTGGCTCCCGCGCCAGGAGCTGGGATTGTAGCCGAGACAATGGGCAAAAGAGAAGGGCGTACCGGCAGGAAGGGAGAAAGCATACAAGATATAAAGAGAGATGGGAGGAACAGGAGAACTGAAGAGAAAAAAACCTGTATCAGATAGCAAAATTATAGGATGAAAGTACAGAAATTATCAATAACATAAGTCAACGAGCTAGAAAAATAAATCAACATATACAGCTATGGAAACAAAATTAAAAAAGGAATATATATTGAATTTTGATATATATACGAAAAGAGGTAAACATAAAAAAAGATTGATGGAACAAAATAAATTAAACCTTATGACTTCTGAAAGAGACGAAAAGTGGTCAACGGAAAAGAATGGGTCTCATGGAACAAAATAGTCAAAACCCTTAAGTAAATAATGAATATTTCCAGATTTTTCTCCGCTAATTTTTACTCAGCTAACAGAAATGAAACCGAGCCTATCAAACTAAACAGCTGAGCATCAGAGATGAAAATTATTTGGTCACTTACTAAATAATCATTTATTTTAAATACTTCCTCGTTCATTCTATATAACATGGCTATAAGATACGATCACAATATGCTTTAGCCAAATGTATTTGACGTACATATCTCTATTTGAAGGAAAGTACTATCGCCAAACCTAGAGTTACCTGGAAAACTAGTTAGCAGTTGACTAATGTTCTAAAAATTTGCGAATTATTTCAAAATACTGAAAGGAAACTAATAAAAAGAGAATTTAATTATTATAAGGTATTAAATAGGTTCCATAAAATACATTTACTTAGTATTAATTAACAGCAACAGTACATAACTATTTTTTAATCGGATTTTACAGAGCGTACCATTTGTTTCAATTTTTTTCGCTAATTTCGTGTCCATTTGTTAAATTACAGTGCTTAAAAAAGACCAGTAGAAGTCAAAAAATTAATCACGAGAGCATTGATCTCTTGTTCTGATTGATCGGTCTGCAGATTGTGTATCAGAATCAATTATCTTGAAATTTACTCTGTAAAAACGTTTTTGAAACAAGAAAATTGTGTTGGAAACCATTTTTTTTTAAAGAAAAAAGTGATTTAGAGACATATTTGCTATCAGCCTCACGAAATATTTTTACTGAAGTAATGTATATTGAGAAAAATGTGTATTAAGAATAGAATTTTATAATTCTGATTTTTTTTATTATTGTTATTGAGAAAATCATGAACTAAAGAAATATCGCTATAGTTTCACTGTAAGTATGGGAGACAACACATCACTGTGAGGTATAAAAAAAATTTCGGATCAGTTGTTATTGAGATAAAGGGGAAAATATCATATTTTATTTTTATTTTATGCCAGATCTTGGAATTAAAAAAAAATATTCAGAGAAGGCGTGTAGCCAGTTTTGATTTTAAAAGCGCGTAGCATAACTAAATACCAGGTATTAATGATATTCATCCCTAAGATGGTGGTTCGTGAATCGTAACTCTCTGACCTCGCATTCGGGAGGATGCAGGTTCGAATCCTCGTCCCACCATCCAGATTTCGGTATTATATGATTTCCCGACATCAGTCCAGGCTGATGCCTGTATGGTTAATTCAAAAGGCCATAGTGACATTCCTTCTAGTTCTCTGCCACCAGGTCTTTCCCGCCACTAACCACCTCGACGTTAAGAAGACATAAGAAAATGAAAAAAAGAATACGCCATAAATGCCTGTGGGGTACTAATAAAAATAAGGTACAATTAATAGTAACAAAATTAGAGGTTTCAGAAGAGAGTTTACGATAGTCTGGTAGACATACCGACAAGTGGGTATTCCTTCTTTCATTCAGAAAGTACAGGAGCATAGAAGCTAAACTACAAGACTTCCAGGTTCTTAATACTCAATTTAGGAGCGTCACTTGAAGTTACCGCACACACAACATAAATTATCCTAAACGCAGATGACCCTTCTATGTCTTGAAACAATATTTTGGAGGATTAGTAATAATTTTTCTGCTACCACAAAAGGCAAACGAATTTTAATTGTAGCGGATAGACAGAGAGGAACTGATGCGGTTAAAAGATAGGTAGAGAGAGTGGTAGATGTTACTACGACAGTAATTGATGAGGATGAGTGGAGTCGCCACAATGTTGTTATTATTTTTTTGTGAGAGATAGTATAACTATATTTTGCACGTCACTAGACATGAGCGATGGCTGTTGTATCGACTCTACGTATGCCGTCGATCCCGCAACCAATAGACCAGAAGGGCTTAATCCCACGACGTCATCGGTCGCACTGCCACTCCATTCTATCTATCTGTTTCACTCTGGAAGTAATCCGGGCCAAAGTGCGCGAATACAGCCAGGCCCATAAAGGGGACCCCGGTTTACTATTACGACATGTCGTTAGGGGCTACAGCGACAAATTCGGTGGTTTACGACGAGGGAGACCGAACTGCACCTGCGGGAGCCTGCGCACTGCACACATCACGCTATTACTGGCGTGTTCCCCGGGGAACGCCACTGGCCAATCCCAGATACGGGAGTGCGCATCCGAGAGTGGCAGTTTTTCTGTATGCTACTTTGTACCTGAACTTACGCCAAATCTTTGTCTACCATGAAAATGTCAAGCCTGGATTCAAGGTAACGCCATATCATCTTTACACTGTAGACAATGCTGGCTGAAATCAGTAGTAACATATACGAGTGTTAGTCGAAAACTAGTGTCTCCTTAAATAAGTGAAAAATTTGAATTTTACGCGATGCCTCAAACCTTCTTCTCCAATTCGTTGGAGTAATAACTTCCTGTGTCACCAGGTGACAGCACTGCATCCGCTTGCAAAATGGTTGACGTTGATGTTCCTATTATATTATTTTTTTTTTTAAGAGGCGGGAGGGGATTGGGGACAAGGAACGGTAAGGAATTCGGTCATGGCATTATTAATGGAAGCAACCCGGCATTCGCCTGGAGTGATTTGGAAAAACCATGGAAAATCCAAATCTAGATGCCCGGACGGGGATTCGAACCCGTGTCCTCCAGAATGCGAGGTCAGAACGTTAACCATTCACCCACCTCGCTCGGTGTTCCAATTAGAGGTTGTTCTGTGATTGAATTCTTGAATGCGGAAGGTGATACGCCAATTCGCTTTTAGGAAATAGTGAAAAATGTGTATGGTGATGCCAGCTCGTTTAGACAATGGGTTTTTAGTCGTAACGAAGATGAAGGGTAAACACTGTTTACTGACGAAAACCGGAGGTGTAGTCCGGCGACTGCAATGGCTCCACGAAACACTCACCTAGTCGAGTCGACATCATTCATGGTGACCACCGGGTGACAACAGATGAATTGTGTTACATTCTCTCCTTCAGTAAATGCAGTGTGATGACAATTATTCAACAACTCAAAAGTTTTTTCACTCAGAAACGCGCTAAACCTCTTCCTCCAACTTTCAGCAGATTTGTCAGCACTTTCCTTTGATAAGCCAATTAAGTCCTCTTGATTCCCAAGTACATCTCGTTCCGGTAATCAGAGCCTTTCACAGCGTTGTCCTTTGATAAGATTAAATCCTGTTGAATCACAGGTTCGTCTAAGAGTGGACAGAGGAGCAGGTGATCTTGTGTCTGCATTGCTGCACATTCCCATGTTCGTCCTTTATATAGCCCCATTTCTTAAGGTTGCTTTTACATTTAGAGACATCTGCGCTGAGGCGATTAAATGCTCACCAGAGGGTATACCTTAAGTTATGTCACCCAGGTAGTTCCTCTTTAGGCCCGTGATTATGATCACTATAATTTTCCTGACAGAGCTTTATTCGTCTAGTCTCTGGAGTGGTTGATAGGGGTATCGTTTTCTTGAGGAAACTCTTTCTGGGCCCCAGTCGTTGTGGGACGGTAGCGTGATTGTGTAGTGGGTGCCGAGCGTCTACTAATTGCGCCTTTCTCTCTTTTTCTGCGACTACTGTTCTTCTGGTCTGTAGTAGCGCTATACCCGCTAACTAATATACCGTGGTTAGAGGTGTCGGTCTCAAACATCCAGTAACTATTCTTGCTGTCTCGTTTAGAGCAATGTCCACGTCTTGTTTTGAACGAGCCGACGCTTCCCTCACTAGAGCCATAGCCGTAGTTCTTAATACTTCAGGATGAGCTCCCTAAGATGTGCCAGTTAGTTTTTTCAGTAGGCAGTTCTTTGTACCTAATCTCCATGTTAGCTGGCGGCAATGCTCTTTGAAGGTGAGAGTGTGAACCGACCGGAATAAATAGAGAAGAAAAACAATAGCTCTGAACCCTTGAAACGCTTCCATTTGGATAGAGAGGAGTTTCTGGAAAAAATAAAAAAAATAAAAAAATGATCGGAAACGAAACATGAGTACTCTTTTTTGAACCTGAATCAAAGAGGATGTCAATGGAAGGCACCAGTTAGGAAGAAAAAATTAAACCTGCGTAATCGGGAGGAAAAGTTATGGCGAAAGTGTTCTGTGAAGCAAAGGGTGCGATTGTGGTTGATTTTTTGGAGGAGGGATGCTCGATAAATTCTGTCCAATACGTCAAAACACTTAGTCTTCAGCGAGTTC
This sequence comes from Vandiemenella viatica, assembly GCA_031002005.1. NCBI lineage: Eukaryota > Metazoa > Arthropoda > Insecta > Orthoptera > Morabidae > Vandiemenella > Vandiemenella viatica. The sequence continues at coordinate 77,351,719 of JARYHS010012519.1, forward strand.
GTCCGACTAAAGCTATTGCCCATGTTCTTCTTTGGCATGACAATGCAAGACCACATACCATTCGTCACACCACTGAAGAAATTGTGAAAATTGGATGGAAATTTTTGCCTCATTCTCCACACAGCCCTGACTGAGCATTATCAGACTTCAATCTGTAAGAGCTGCTAAAAGAGGCTCGTCGTGGGATGCATATAGAAGCTGAGGAGGCTGCGAAAACGTCCTTGCGTCAGTAGCTTAGGAAGCTTTCTACCACTCTAGAATACCTATCCTTGTTTAAAGGTGGACAATGTGAAATGAAGGGAGAATATATTGAAAAGTGACAAATTAATCGTTAGTGTTGTGGTTTTCAAGTTATGTAGTTCAATTTGAATTTATTGACAACTGAAGGAGGAAAAAAGAAAAATAGGAAGCATTAGTTTTTGACTGACCCTCATATAGATAACCTAGCTTACGCCGGACCCGGGAGTTTAATGGCTCGCCTTCTGGGCCATTAGTTTGATTCCAGTCCCAGAAATTGATGGTTTTCAGGTTTAACGTTCGTCTCGTGTTTATGGTTGACAGTAAATACTTGAGAGCTGCATGTTAAAATCAAACAAACCTTCTCTTAGAATAAGTATGTTGCTCCTATTGCATTTTCGCTTCTTGTAATTTGCGGAGGCATCATTGATTGCTTATTTTATTACGACTCCTCAACAACAGGAATCCCAATAATTTTGTCATATCGATCAGTGCGTTCGTATATACTCAGCCTTTGCCGCTATTGTGATGAAAATTCACAGTCTCATACATATTATTGATTGAAAAATAGCTTTATAAACAAAAACTAATTTTTCCAGGGTACCTCCTACTCCTAAAAAAAGAGTAGCTTCTTTGTATTGTACGCCATCGTGTGCGATATTGTTGAACGGGTATTGCAAAATACAATCACTGTTATTTTGGGCATGTTTATTTTGTTGTGTACTTTGCAGGTGTGATCTCCAAAAATCGATACAAATGTGACCATCCTCTAATTTTGAGTCATATGATTGAAAAATCGGAAAAATTCGTGATTTAAATGAGGACATTAAATAAAAATTATTTTTAATTAGATACGTTGACAAGTCTGTTTAAATTTTCATATTAATTGCATTTTTTGTGACGAAATTTTGTAGGAACATGTCTTTTACATACCCAAAGATAGATCCGCAGAAAAATACTAAAAATAATATAAAATATTGATTTTAAGATTGTTTTGTAGGGAAATAAAACAGTTATATTTAACAGCAATGATCGTTATCTAATTCTGAAATACCTTACGCAGAATTCTCAGAATTTGATTATTCTCTAAGTAACTGCAAAAGTAAATATATCGTTTGCTGGTACTTTGTATCTTCGGCAGTTACCGTATGACTGCAATAAGCTGAAAGGAAGGAAAGTAAACATTTGGGAGATGCGAAACCTATTCAGCACGCACTGAAGAAATGTTATTTCAATCTATGAGTGCGCTCGGGTTTTGCGGGAGCAATGTTTTTCTACTTTCCGCAGATCTCATTACCTAAGTGGCAACAGCTGCTTGCTAAGGCAAGTGCTTCGTTGCGCGGGGATCCGCAGATTCGTGGCCGGCCTAATGCATGCCGAGCCCCGCCGACATCAGCGAAATGAGCGGGGCGCCTGCACCGGCGAGAAATATCGGAAATATTCCGCCCGGCGCTGGAGAGGGGAGAGTTTGTGCGTGATGCAAAAGTTGGTCTGCCATACGGCGACATGCGAACCGAAAAGGAATGTTCGCCGCACAACTCTTTGAGGCGGGCGAGGGAAAACACTTCGCATCACAGTGCGGGTCGAAGCACTGTCTCTCTAACTTAATCCTCCTTTCTTTTACATGAATACGATGAAAGATTTTATTAATATTATTATTATTTACTAGCAGAGTTCCCGGCGTTGCTCGGTATGATATAGGTTGACTTACCCAAACAGTAAATACTGTCATAACAGAGGTCAGTTTTCTGCACGTAGGGAACGTCCATAAACTACGTAACACCATTTTGGCATCTTCTGAACGCCCCTCCGTGCTCCCCCCTTCCCCCACCTCAGAAGACGTTTTGTACTGTTTTCCCTTTTCTATCGTAAATTACATACGGAGATAATAAAATGACGGAAATAAATATTCACAGGCTGTGTTCTGTACCTCATTTTAACCATGACAAATAACATGAATGAAAATCTACGAGGCTTGGTTCCAAATCACCCTTCCCCCCACGTAGCCAAGATTAGCTTTCTATCCAACTTTCCTTCCCCCACCCCCACCAAGCCACATAGTTTATGGACGCTCCCTTAGGAATCAAATTTCATGTCAGTTGCTCCATTTTCTATACGTATTTAAACGGCTAACCTCCGGTGTAGCAGAAAAGAAATGGGGTTGATTTATTCATGCAATATTTTTCGCCACCCTATCTGGAACATATGTACCAAATTTCATCAAAATAACCAGCAACAGAAACAGTTTTTTTTTTTTTTCAGGAAATTTGGTAAAGACAGAATCATTCAACAATAAATTAGAATAACACTAGAAATGCCAACACTATAGGTTCTAAACAGTTCACTATTATGTTCAAACCGATCAGATATGCGTTACTTAATATCAACAGCGAATATAATTTCACTTCCAAACATCACAGATTGTAGCTGTGTGACATGAGATAGTAGTTTCGAAAAGCAACAAAGTTCTAGGAAGGTTCTACACTAGAGGTTTTAAACAGTTTACTTTAATGTTCAAACCCATCAAATATGCATTACTCACTGTTAACAAAGCGAATATAATTTCACTTCCAAACATCAGAGATTGTAGCTGTGCGGTCTGAGATAGTAACTTCAAGAAGTGAAAAAGATATCGAAATTTTTCATTATATTATTAAAATTAATTTTTGTGTTTTCCACTTAACGTAGTTTCCTCTTCACATTCAATAAGGCCATCTATAGGGTTCAAAGACTAAAAACCAAAATTTTAAGCTAGCAAACGTTATTTGGTGTAATATTTACGTCACTTTCGCAGTATTACTGATAGTTTAAAGAAACAAAGGTGGAACAGTAGGCTACATTGCGAGATGTATCATTAAACTTCTTACATTATTTTCACAATTTTTTCTCATGTCAAAAATAGAAAATTACAAAGATTTGTAGTTGTAGTTGAAGTTTGAGTGACATAGAATATGTTATGTCTGTTTTCAATATTTAACTGGAGAAAGTTAATGGTATTACTAGTAATACCAGCACAATGGATGGAGATATTTCCACATTTCATCAATTCGGAACCAATGTAGTTCACACACATTCACCACTGAAGGTGATATATCTATAATGCACGTAAATCTCTTGTACGTGTTGTATTGAGTTCATTATACAACCGTTATTGTTAGAAAGAACGTAGAACCTCGTTGATGTGCTAAAAAAAATATCTTAGCATTATTTTTTTTGTTATGGCTTTACGACTTGTCGATGTAGAGTTGATTAGAAGGGGATAAGGACTGGGGACAAGAAACAGGAAGGAATTCGGCAATGACCTTTTGAAGAAACAATCGCCAGGAATGATTTTGGAAAACGATGATGAACCCAAATCTGGACGGCGGGATGGGGATTCGAACCCGCATCCTCCAAAATGCAAGGCCATAGTTTTACCGCTCACCTACCACGCTCGGTCCTGACTTCATAACCTTTGAGTGTCACGCAATTCTCAGTTTCGATTGAAGAAATTTTGGAGTGGTTCCTTCGCATGAGGCACTGCAATTTTTTTTTCCGTGCCTCTATAACAAACCATCAAAATTCAGCTCCAATTTTGGTTCCAAAATCTTCGACTTCTTCGCGTTTATTACCAAACTAGTGTAAGCCCGTGACTATTTTTTCTCTATCGTCGCAGGTCTAGAATAGTTCCAGTTTTTAGGATCAAAGATTATGACAGGTTGACCTGATTTGACAAAATATTAACTTAACCTGTGTTTTAGGGTGAATGAATTCTCCTTAGCTTGAAGAACTCAGAAGCATTAATAGAGGTAGATATTAATCACGAACAGGGACGATAGCACAATAGTATAATTGTTTCAAAGATCATAGACTCAAACTTTCTTAAATAAAAATTTGTATTTGACCACTCTGCAAATTTAAAAAAATTCCTGTTTTCTTCGAAAGCATCATGTTTTTTTTTTTTTTTTTTATTGAGACTGGGCAAACACTCGCAATCATTGGTCATAGAATCTGTAACGGTCAAAGATTTTAATACACTTTCAATATTATTAAACAGTTGAGCAACTCTAAAGAAATGAATTGCCAGAATAGTTGATTCGGCAACATTTTTGGTCTGACGTTCACTTAAAATAACATGAAGAAAGACAATTAACGAAAGTTATCAGTAAAATACCTAAAAATCAAATAAACAGTAATGCATAAACTTTGGTGAAGCAACAACATTAGTGAAAGTTTTAATTAAATTGAAATTTATCCTAAGCCGCAATGACAATTGGCATTCGTGGTTACAGCAGAGACCATGAGTAATTAATTTTTTTAAACTTTTTTTATGTTGCTTTCATTAGCAACATGTTACTGAAAAGCAGATCCCCGTTTTTTTCAAATGTAAAGTTTATCGATACGCTACGAAAAGCAAGCTTAATGTATGTATCATGACAATTAATTTGGTAGCAGTTGTTTACCTATTAAATTGTGAAAATAACCACGAATTTCTTCTAATGGAATCTCTGGTCGCTGTTTTGCGAGCGAAGGCTGACACGTGACACGGTTCTCCAGCCAATAGCTATCGAGGTGAATGAGTGAGTGAGCTTACGAAATTATAATTAGCTAGGATGAGTTTTTAACGAAAACTGAGTTTACAGCACTGATTAGTACTGAAATTTGTTAATCGTTAGCAGAATTATAAGCAAAATGACTCTGATCTTGTAATTTGACGCCGACTGGAAGGTATATCCAATATGGTGAGTCTTACACTTGACCAAAGATCGATAAATGGAATCTTAACTACTATTGACACTGACGTGCTCGGGTCGGAAGCCGTAGAAGCAGACGTGTGTGTGTAGCCGCACCTAATCATGGCCATGAATATTTACGATCGCGCCAGCAATAAAGCCAGCCGCCGCAAAGCCCGTAAAATATTGTTAAGTGCGGTGCCGATGGGTGCGTGAGCAGGCCATTTCGGACGCCTTCTCGGCCTGCATCCGCATGAATATTTCAAGAATGAGCGGACTGCTGGCGTGCCGCGAGCGACCTGCGCCCTAACTGCTTAATTGGGGGCTAATTTAAGACTCGCCACGTCTCGTTTTTTTTATCGCCTGTCTCGAACATGCAAGAACAGAAGAACCGCACCAGTGTATGGAAAGAAGCTGCAGTGTGTATGGAAATAAGGTTTTGACTGTGTGTCCAGGTTCAGGGTTTGTATTTTGCTTCGAAGTGTAACCAGGCTCTAGAAATCTCGTAGGTTACTGCTCAGTATTTATAAAAATTAAGTGTCATCTTTTCTGCTCCTTTTTACCTTTTAAATCCATGTGTCGGGATTTAATGTATGAAGTCCCATAGGATGATACCCTCTTTTCATTATTACCTTCTTTTCTCTTTCGTTATTGGAACAGATAAAGGTGATTCTGTTGTGAAACAGTTAATTCAACTTCTATGAATTATTTCAGTTTCTGGAATTGTTTTTCGTTTTATTTTTGTTTTGAAATGTATACTTATGATTCACAATATAGAGGTGCAAGAGACAAATGTATTATCAGGCAAGTGATTACAAAACATTACCCATTCCTTCGGCCTGGTTTGTTCGGTACTAGGTATCTTGGAGTGAAGTAGTTGAAATTATATCACCAACCATTCTCACTACATTTTCTGCGTACTTATGATTCTTGAGAGTGAGGATAGAAGAGTTGACAGGAAAGAGGAATGAAACTAACAACATACTTTTTTTTTTTTTAACTGTATTTGCCCAATTCATTTACTCAACTCTGTATTTTTTTTTTTTTTACTTTACTATAGCCCATTGAATTAATAGAGGCGGCTCAAGGTCAGACTGCTTTACCCCCACTCCGCTGCCCTTACATGTGGAGGGGAAATTTGCCACTCGACTACCTGAACACAGCGGTCAACGGAGGTAGTAGGAAGAGAGGGGGTGGTCGGATGAGGAGCGGGGCTAGTGGAAATTTGATCTTGAGCTGCCAGCAGTTGAGGGTAAAGAGAGTCATAGCTTAAATAACAACACAAATTTTAAATAAAACCACTCGTGTCTTTGTCGGAACTCAAACCAGCGACCCCTGCAATGCGAAGCCAACTCGCTAGAATCGCTCTATAGGTTCCTGCACGACAGATCTATTCAGGCAACATAATGATATTCGTGAATCCTGTGGAAACCAACACCTAGATGGTCGGACCAGATTACAAATGGACCAAGCTTGAACATTACCGTTCACGTGGAAAATTTTATGATTACTGGGGTTATTTACTATAGCTCACTGAGAAAAAGAGCTCGTTTCAAATAAAGAAGAACGTAAAGAAATTTAGTACAGTTTATGCAGTGTTCAGAGATATTACTGACTGTCACCATTGGTCTGATAAAGTCGAAATCAAGTTGGACGGTCTGATAGTGGCAGGATTCTAACTTGCGATCGTCGCGTCTCACCCTGCACAAATCAAAATCTAGCTAACAAATGGAGGTAAAGTTGTGGGTAAACAACTTACCAACGGAAACTTGTATTGTCTCAGTCTTTTTATGAAATTATTTTTACTTTCTTAGGAGTAGTGTCAATTGGAGATAAATGACATACTCTTTCTTTATTAATATTTCATATTTTGAATTCATTCATGATGATACTGGTCTGGAAATTGGGGGTGGGATGGGTAGTGGCTTACAGCATGTTATTAATATTACTGTTACAATGTTGTAGAGGTTGACTTAATCATTATAAAAAGATTGATACAGATTTTACATACGGGAAAAGCATTTTACATTCACATTTGTCTTAGAATTTAACAAAACGCTACTTTCAGCTATACGCAGGTATAGAGCACGCAAACCAGTTCCGTTGGGTAGCATGGTGGTTTGAGCTCCTGTCGCTGAAGAAACTATCGAATATCAAGACTAGGTTAGACTACTGCTTATCTCCAGACGGCACATCATAGACCTGAGTTAAATACAAACCTCTGCACAGTGCGTTTGGAGACTGGGCATTCGAGACTCTTTGTGGTGATATGACCGCCGTAAAGGGTCGTAAAACTTTGCAGCCCTTTGATGTCTTTCGTAAGAGTGGACACCGGATATTATCCTCTCCCTGTTTTGATAACAAATACATACAACACTAAATCCACACCATATCTACCCACAAGGCCGCATTTAGGCACAGGCTATCTAGGCTGTAGCCTAGGGGCCCGCACCAAATGCAGAAATAAATAAAAATATCAAACGTGCAGAAAGAAAGTAATCTATTTCCGAAACGGTTTTAACACGAAAAGTACTGAAATGCTAGTTGTGATGATCTCAGTGCTTCATCACATGTTTATTTTAGAGGGCCGTGATTGTGTTTCTCTGGACGCCAGATAAGGTATACATAAAAAAAGACGATACATCTCTCTGGACGTGGAAGAAATGAATGGATGTTCGAGTTGAACTTTTTTTTGAGAGCTGAAATTTTTTTTTGAAGGTGGGATGCTATCAATGTTGTATTTTTGTTAATCCCATCAGAGAAGCCATCGTCAGCAATGGTAATGTACCTCATAATATAGTGACTGACTTTCTCTGCCAATAGACTTAAATGAGAACGAGCTGTGGACTCTATTTCATACATAAAAGACAGAAATAATTGCTTATATCTACGAATACATTGTGTTTTCTTTATTAATTAAATAATGTCAAAAGAATTGTAAGGTATAAAACTGTGATTTATGTTTATTTTCATTTGTTTCAAATATAAATTAAATGCTCTTTAAATATTAAAGTGGCTGACCATTTCATTGCAAATATAAATTAAATGCTCTTTAAATATTAAAATGGTTGACCATTTCATAGTGAAAACCGAAAACAATGTTCGCGCATGCGCAGTTCAATCCTTTGAACTACGGGTGTACTGTGAAATAATATTTCAGTGCACCTATACCGACACGTAACAACTTTGATGCTCAACGATGAGGACTTATAACCCTCGTAACATAAGGTTGCAGTATACTGTGGTAATGCGTATGAATGTAGATTATACTTATTATCGTACACCTGCAATTCGCATTAAAATTCCCTACCATTCATTTTCGGTATGTTACGAAAATAAATTCATTTTGTATTCGATGTAAACAGCAAGTAGCGGTGGGAAGTCCAAGTTTTAAAGAAAGTACTTATATTAAGAAAAATACGTTCGACTATAATTGAAGTAGGTGTATTTAGAATCAAATACTAATTCTATTTTTAATCCGTTTTTGTTTAATTTCTAAATTTTTAGTTTTTCAAACTTTATTTGAGCATTCATGAATCTCGATCACTTGGTGTGACGTGGGAAGGCTCTGATTAGTGGACCACTATATAAAAAAAAATTAGTTGCTCTCTTCTTGTTGACATGCGTGTGTGAATAATCAAAATTGTGTTTTTAATCTTTGTCATTTGCGTGCTTTGGTGATCTTAATCATCTTTTATCGTGTGTTTTATCTTGATATTCATGGTGTCAGGAATGAAAGGATAATCCTGCAATCACAGATAAGTCACATCAGGTCCTACTAAATAACAAAATTTTATTTTAGTAAAAGTCTCACCATTTTCGAAAACTTTTTTTTTTTTAAATTTGAAACAAGTGATTTTGTTCAGTTTATTCCATGCCATTTCTACAAATTAAGACTTTTTGATCCCTGTTTTTTTATTTACTCTCAAATAAAATTTTTTACTCTTTAATATTGTTACTAAAACTTTTGAGTTTGTAATACCACGGGCTTTTGCTGAGAGGTTGTTTGGTTGCAACAACACATCTTCATTAGACAGCACTTTATCTATCGATTGTCAGTCGAAACATTGAAAGTGTGAGCATTGCTTGCTAATCTCGGACATTTCAGTCTTAGTAACGTTACAGGAAGCACGTTTCGAAGTTTGAGTCCTCAGTAAGTATTCTTGTAAATTTTTACTATAGTTACATTATATAAAATTTTGCATTGAAAGGTTTATTAATTTAGTAACAAGTAATAGATATTATATATGTACACATAAGGGCCAGCACCACAGATCCTGAAGGGCCCGCACCACAGGTATAGCCTAGGGGCCCACAGTTACTAAATGTGGCCCTTGTTACCCATATTCGTATTATCAGCAACACTTAAGATCACTTCCACATTAGGAAAACTACCCCGGAAGGTTTGCTCTACAGTGGTATCAACCTACATAGCTCACAATAGCAAGCGTGTGGCACATTATTAATTAAACAGTACACAACACAGATGAGGGAAATAAGATAACAGCAATTGTTTAATAGTATAATTTGTAAAGATAGTGCAGGTAAAATACCCTTTGAAGATATGTAACACTGCTGGAGTAGATTAGTAAGCAAAGAAGCGAAAATGAAAGCCTTTGTATGCGAAGGAGCTCTGCGAGGTTCTCGTTTGAGGCAGAAATTAAATAACGAAGAAGCACGGCCGGGGGCGCATCTCCGCCATAAATCAGCTGGTCTCTTGCGGGGGCGTTAATGCCAACTTTATAGCCCGCTACCTCCCTGCGCCATTCTCACTTCCCAATAATAAGGATTAGGCCAGTAAATAACGGGTTGGCGACGGGTAACGAACCCACACCGAGTTGTGCCGAAGTTGGCGACTGCGGTGGGGGGAGTGGGAAATGAGGTGGAGGGGAGAGGGAGGTGAGGCGGAGGGGTGTCTGTCGCGTGGGGAACACCGCAGCGGGAGCGAACTCCGGACTCTCGTAAATCACGCCCCAGATAACCCGGCCAGCGATGCGTCTCCGCATTACGCAGCCAGAATTCTTAATTTACCGTAATAAAATGTGGCACACCATCACACCAGCGCCAAGTTCTTCCTCCGGATTTTCTGGTCCGACCGATAGCTGGAGCTGATAATATGGAGAAGAGAGAAAGGGTGGTGGCATCGGACGTTGGAAGGGGGGGGGGGGCGAGACGAGGAAGGGGTGGGAGAGAGCGAGCGTCGGCTCTGGAAAGTAGGTGACGTCAGCAGGAGAAGGGAGGAAATCTTAAAACTTTAATTGCCAGACCGCAAAGTCTGAGTAACGGCAGCCCTTACGCTAGCGGTAATAACGGGGGAGGGGCTGCCGTTAACTGAAATTACCGTCGTTTGACGCCGCACCTTGAGAGGGAAGGAGGCAGAAAGGAGAAACGGAATGCGTAGCGGGAATAATATTTTCCGCGGAGAGCTGTGAAAAAAAGGTGCCGAATAAAGAACCTTACTTCTGTGCTAGAGAAATCAAAGAGATACTAACGAGAAAGATAATCTGCTATTAAATCCGATTTCAGGAGAAAAAGGACTGCTTTAATTACAGCTCACGAAGAGAGAGGAACTATTAAGAAGTCGTGAAAAATTCCCTTTTCGACAAAATGCTACTGAAACGATACAAACGAAAACATTGACGTGATAGCACACATCGATTAATAATGAAGAAACATTGCTGCTACTTGGGATCACATCCTAAATTTTTATTTGCCTTATATCATAGTCAATCTACTACAAAGCACCTTTTACACTACACTGCTGATATGTGAAATACTGTTCCGAGTATATTCCACAGGATAGTGACGAGAGATGATATACCTTTAATACCTTACTGTTTTGTCGAATACTTCCTACCGATCAAATATTGGGACAAATATCAGGTGTTGGTTAGACAGAATTTTCTTGCCTGATCTGCCTCTGTTAAAAACATTTGACACAATGTTTAATTCAATTAACGTATATCATAATTAAATAAGGTTTGTCATAATTCGTTATATAACTGATGCTAAGAATCTACAACAGAATTATTGTCATAAAAACAATGTTATAAAAATAATATAAAAGTTTTTTTGAAGAGGATGTGGGGAAAGGAAAAGAAAATACTGAATGCGTTATTCTGACCAGTAGTATTTATCAGAAAAAAATTCATCATATTTCAATATGAGCACCAGAACTTCAAAGTTCCATTGTCAATCAATAAAGCCTTATTACAGTAGTTGTGACTCTTCCTAAATACTTCACAATTTTTTGGAACTTGTATCTTAAGCAAACATATAGCGGCCGTCCAAAGAGTATAAAAATTTTCCTGGCTTTCTACACCGCAGATGAATAAAGCGCCTGCGTTGGATATGATTGGCTTTGACACGGGGGATAGTTGTTTATATTTCAGATTTCCAATCTCCAGGAACGTTATGGCGCTATTTTCACACTGTTTTTGCAAAAACGGTCTGGTGGCTCAGGTGGCAAATGCACGTGATTGGGAAATGGAAGGTACCTGGATCGTATCCTTGTCTCGGTTGCAATATTTACTGGCCTTAAAACTGACCTTCACCTTTGCCAAAGCTTTGCTTTGTTCATGAGATGTACGCTCCATGGTTCTGTTTCAATCTGAAACTGTAGGACCTTCAGGGAAGCAACGATTGAGGCAGCCGAAAAATTCTTCGGCATCTTCCGTCCAACAATGCCATACGCATTTACATTTTACGTCAACTTCGCAATGCCGACAACAACTTACACCAAATATTTTTGTTCTGTTTTATTAAAGTCGTCACTAGGGACGCTTTAAGTATTAAGTTTTAAATTGTGGTCAGTAAGAATTGAACAACTTCTCTAATGAATCATCAAAGCGGAGGCTCTTGCGCCGGGTGGAAACTTTACGGGGGAGGCAAAATTATGTCTGAAGGGGCGGCAAATTCCAAATTTCTGTGGCGGTGACCTTTTTTTTAAGCTCCAATGCTGCCCCGGGTGACAAAAACGGGGGTGACAAATGGAGGATTTACGTGATGACTATGGGGGTGGCAATCTCATAGTTTTTGTCCAGGCTCGGAAAATTCCTAGATCCGCCACTGCTCTTTTCTCCGTAATAATACTAACACATGCAAAGAGGGAAAAGATATGTAACTGGTTTTATACGTGATTTGTCGGCCATAAGTTATTCACACTATCTTGATTGCTCTTTGATGATAAACAAGCAAAAAATGGTGGTGAACGCAGCGTCATGATCAAAGTCCAATGGCTCCAGATATCGTTGTAGAGTTCATAACACAATCGGCACATTGACAAAGGAAAAAAAAATAGTTTGAAGCGCTGATAAATAATCAATAGCAGAACTGTGTTGTGTTTGCTGCAAGAGGTACTTAATTCTTTTTCATATTCTGCTTATATTTCTTTTGTTGAAAACAGAAACAACATTCCAGAAAAATTATACATCTTTGTTCGTAATAACCGAACGTTACAGAACGTTGTAGATATCATTTTATAAAATTTGAGGTGCTATTTATATAACGAAAAATTCTGAGTACTAGATTACGAAAGGTTGCGGTAAGAAAAAAAACGTTTCTTGAATTCTAACAATACTTTAATAATTAAATCCGCACAAAAACAATCAGAATTAATACAAAATCATTCACAATAACCAGGAAACACACGGAAATAAAAATTAAAGATAGTTACAGGTATTAACACACAAAATTATCAACATAAGCCAGTCAAAATAGTTGAGAATTGTCCCTCAAAATATCGTGGCTCACATCAACAATTACATAACATGTACATAGTTTCTCTCCATAAAAGAATGATCATTTACAAAAATTCACTATTAATTGCATGAAAAATATACAGAGCCGTAATTAATCAACTTCAAGCTTGCTATAGGTAATTCTTAAAATAACCCTTCATTAACAGCCTGGGTGTGAGGGCCGTTACAATATGATAAGAGTGTCTCACCAGGAATCCAATGCTACTCATATGAGCGTATTAAGTGGTGTCGGAAAAACAAAAAGTCATCAATGTATACGTTGCCACTTGAAGTCCACACCTCCGACACAAACACACCAGCTTTTGGAGATGAAAAATCTTTTCTCACGGGCGAAGTGTATGAGCTGAGTGTAGGGGTCTCCCGGGAGCGGCAGATTGCTACGTGTGTGCCCGCTCTCACCTCACACCCCTATTGCGTGGTCGGCGAGGAGGGTGGGAGGCTGTTTCTAATGAGGGGACTGCAAATATCAGGCAGGCAGGCTACGGGCAATATCCCCGGCGCGAGCGGCCGTTAGAGGCCTCGCTTCGCCTCCACTGCCGCTGGTATTGCCCCTCTCTCTTCTGCTTCCCCTAGAGGCACTCGCGCGCTAACCAGAACGACCGCCGATAAAACGCTAGTGGTGCGCTCTTTACGAGCTCGCCACGCAACTGCGGGGACTCCTCGCGCACGCCTGCCAACCGTTGTGCAAGCAGGAGGGTGTTCCACCTGCAAAGTGTCAGCCTCGTGTCGTGACAAACTCGCTGGGCAAGGAGACAGTTGGGAATTAAAACTTCCCGCTACACCAGGATCCCACCAACCCACACCTCGTCTCCACTCTACATTTCCTTGTGCAAGAGAAGTACAGTGACACCCAATATAAGTATGACACCTAAGCAGTCAGTGTAATTAGTCAATTGGTTATTGATATGGTCGATTCTATTAAATATTTGGGAGTAACAGTACAAAGAAACATGAAATGGGACTTACACATTAATTCGATAGTAGGTAAAGCTAATTCTAGGCTGCGATTCCTAAGTCAAATATTGAAAAATTGTAATGAACAAACAAATGAGATAGTATACAAATCTCTCGTGCGCCCACGTTTGTACAACTGTTGTGCCGTTTGGACAACTGTTGTGCCGTTTGGGATCCGTTTCGTAAGGGGTTGATTGATAGTATAGAGAAAGTACATAGAAGAGCCGCTCGATTCGTGACCGCTTGTTACAGTCCTTATAAAGCGTCACAGAACTGATTAGAAGACTAGGCTTGGAGGCTCTGGTAGATAGACGACGCACGTTTCGTTTAAACTTATTGGTAAACGTGTGTACTTCCACTTTCACTTACGAGTGTAGTGAAATACTTAGTCCACCAACCTATTTGAGTCGGAATGACAGGAAGGAAAAGATTAGAAAAATAAGGTGCCGCACTGATTCTTATTTGAATTCTTTTTTCCCTAGTACCATTCGGGATTAGAATGCACAACAAAGAGATTAGCTTTGGTGTTGAGCACCCTCTGTCAACCACAATTTTGTGAATTGCAGAGTATTTATGTAGATGTGGATATGGTGTCTGCAAAAGATTCGTTGCTACGTGTTCTCCATTTTTCTCTACGGGTGTGAAAGCTGGACCCTTCACCAAAATCACGACAAAAACATTGATACCTTTGAAATGTATCTATATCGTCGTCTCTTACGCATATATATTGTGCTAAAATTCTCAAATGAAGAAGTACTTCATAGGATATAGAAGCAAAAATAACTGCTGCTCGCTATAAAGGCACATTATGAGAGGCGAGAGGTACCAGTTATTGCAACTCATCATTCAAGGGAAGACTAAGTGGAAGAGGTCTGTTGGAAAAATAGACATAACATTAAGAATTAAGAAGAATTTCCGTTTTTTTTAAAAATTTTATTTTGTTTTTAAATCTGAACATATTTTGCTTAATAATCTGAAACGCAACAAACGATTTAATAACGTTTTAAATCGTACTATATTCATTCATTATTTCGCAGTTTAGCCCGTCTGAACCTATATTTGGCTGGTAACTGACGGTGCCAGGAAACCTTTGAAGATGTTGAAAATTTTCTTCAAACAAATAGGAACACAAAATTCTACAGACAAACAGGACAGGGAACTTCACTAATTACCCAAATTAAATAGTTTTCATTTTTTTTCACCAAATAAACAAGTAACTTAGTAATTAAGTTGGTCTACCGCATTGCTAACTTTTCTCCTGTTATGTCACGAAATTGTTTTCTACTTTGACCAAAGAACGTAAGAAATTTCTTCATAACTAAAAGCATATCATATATTGTTTTCTATTGGTTTTTCTTTATGAAAAACACTTTATTTCACACACAACAGCTACTACTTCCTGTGAAAACCAGTTCCTTCATGTATGCTATCATATTACACAACATTTTTGGTTCTTTTATATTGCAGTCCTGCCAACCTCTAAGCATACAATACGCATTGCCAAACACGGACATCATTTATAAGCTGCGAATTTCGTGACATGTATAAGACAGGGAAATAATATTTACTTAATTTATCAACACTGTACATCGGAAGAAGCGTGTATTATCAGAGATTAATTGCACTCTGTGAGACTATTGCCAGGGAAGGCACTCCGTCTTGGTTGGTAGGAGTCGATGTCTCGCGCAGTTCCTGATCAATAATTACTGACAGACAGGACCACTGGAGGGCTGCAGAATGGCACTATCGCCACAGGACACCTGCACCCAGCTGCAGTATGACGGCAGTGCAACAATCTAGGTCGAAGCACGGACTGCAACGTTAATAGAGGCGAGAAAAATAAGGGAACCTAATGGTTGAGAGATAATGTTTCTACCTGGTTCAGTTTCCGGCATTCTCTTGTGGCTTTTCATGATCTTCAAAAACCACTTCAGGTGAAGGCGAGGACAGAGTATTCTTAAAAACCAGGCTGATTTCCTATCCATGGGTATCACAACCACTCTCATTACTCCAAGAGGATAGTTCTCTGCGTTTTAGGTAGTGTACATAAAAGAATTCTAACCAAACAAAAGTCAGGTAAGAGCACAAATAATAAAAACCAAAAATATTGTGCTGGCAGGTAGGCAGGAAATATTCCACGTCTTTGGATCGTTCAAGTACTTGGTAATCTTTTTTAATATCAGTGCAAAATGGATCAGCATGAAATACCTAGGATGCTAAATTTGGAAAAAGGGTATTGAAGTACTACTTTAATTTTTCCAGCATGTGACTCAACACAAAAGTGTTCGGTATTAAGACGGACGATGGTTTCATAAACAGGAACAAGTATTATTTTCACTTTCGTATACTGAGAAAATCATCTTAAGAAGCGATTAATTGAGGTTGAATTAATAGTGATTTTAAATTTATTGGAAATAAACTAAATATGATTTGATGTCTGAAAGCATAACTACTCAAGAATCCTATAAAGAGACTAAAGTCACTTTCTATGGACTAAATGTGTTTTCTCAACACGAGAGTGTAGAAGATCTTAACATGATAATTTTCACGTAAGATACCATAAATTGTTATATAAAAGCTAAAGTTACATCTGAGGTTTTTTTCTCACAACTTTGACTTTCAACGCATCAAAAAATTTATAAATTGGAAGAGAATGTTTATTCTATCAACCACTAGCAAAATAACGAATAAAAATTTTTCCTTATAAATGAATTTTAAAAAAGTGGTATGCTAGAGATTTTGGTAACATGAATTATGTCATCTTCACAGTATTCTGTGTGAAGGATGTTTCTGAAGAAAAAGTGTTGATTACGAAGAGTTCCACAGTAGATTACACCAATTTTTTTTATATAACAATGCTTTCTATCACTTACTGTTTAAATGTTGAGACGTTTAAACCCTTTACTTGTAAAATATAACGTGCATTGAGTTAAAGATAACAAAATGTAACGTGCATTGAGCTGAAGATAACAGTTCATAACGAGAAAGTACGTGACATTCAACACGTTGTGCCCTCAGAAGATTTTTTATAAATCTTTTTTGGTAAATATTTTTTTTTTTTTTTTTTTTTTTTTAAAAAAAAGAAGCAATTGCCATGCATCGAGAAGTATTAGGACTATGTCAAATGTTTCAACGTTTAAGGGAAAAAAATAATATAGGCTTGTTATTGACCTCAGAGAATATTAATTTTATATTCTGGGAATGCATAGTATGGAAAGAGATGTAGGTACAGAGTGTTATTAGAACAATGTCAGGTGTGATAAATAGAAGTACGCGAAACAGATTCTGAGAAATTCCAACAGAATTTTTCTCGAACAATAGAAAACGGATGAGGAACAGCAAGAGGGCAACAACTGCGCTGACAGCTACGTCGCACGAACACAAAAAGAAACTGGGGGAGAAAGGGGAGCCAGCATTCCGTTAATTTTTTCGGAGCTAATTTTGGCAACGGATTGTGACGCATTGTGCTGTCGGATGCCTCAGTGTGAGGGAGGTCATCCGGTGACCCTTCCCTCCACCAGCTCTGCCACCGAAGCAATCAGGGGTGTCGTGACGTAGACGTATGGTGCAGCCGCGTGGTTCCAAATTGAAAAACGGCCCCTCCGTCCCCACAGGTACGTCATCTCGTCCATCCTTAATTGTCACATCTCCGCGTGCGACGGACGAACCTCCGAACGCCTAAGTCAGTATGACGGTTACTACTTTCCTTTTCGGTTTTAATTTTAATCGTTTATTAATGAACAACTACGAAGATCAGTTTGTTTATGGCAGTGAAAATTAACAGTTCCTTTTAGCTTCTTATATCACTAATCGATGACATATGTATTATTGCATACGGCGGGTAAAAATTAATGATCGTACACAAAGTGATGTGTTATAGCACAAATATTAGCATAGACGGCTGTATGTTGAAGTCACAGAAGAAATGTTAGGTTATCACAAAAATTATGTGTGTATTATTCTATACGATTATCAGCTGAAGCAAACAGGAATGCATCTAGCGAATTTTTTAAATTTGTATTTCCATGTATGCAACTAGATCGTGCTTTCGCCGTGGCTGTGTCGTGAACAGATTTAAATTATTATTAAGTTACATAATTCTGTAGATTAACTGAGGAAAACTGTATTGTAACTTACTAATATATTACACTGTTAGTACTACCAAATTTATTTTACTTCTGTTGTCAATTGATTAACACTCTTCATAGATATTATTAGTAACTTTTCAATTTATTGTCTGCGAGTTTGTATAGTTAAACAGTACATATTAACCTTAACTTTGGCTTACATCATAATCCAAAATGTAAAATCAAATCAGAGAACCATTTCTACGGGTTGCATTCGACAGAAAAATATCACTATCCTTTACGATTGAAGTCAAACTCATTCCTGAGAAACCATTTGAAATGTGCTAAGTTTTTACTATTTTTTATGTTTTTACGTTAAATGATTATTTTAATACCTATCGAGAAACCAGGAGAATGTTAAGGAAAAAAATATCGAATTTTAATTATTTTTTTTGAAATAATTTAAATGTCTTCTATAAATAGTAAGTTAATGGAAGGCTATATTTGGATATTACTTCAACTTTCATTCATAAACCCGAATTTTATAAGACTAAGTTTATTTATTGATAAATAAATAACGCCAAAGCAATTGAATGTATGTGCATTTACTGAATTCCCGAACGCATTTCACTTCTTTTGCAGAAGCATCTTCTGCTGGTTCTCCTGGTATTTACGTAAAAATGTTACAAATTGGTTATGTTGTTGTGTTTTGTACAGTTAAATTATTATCCAAATCATAATCTACTTACATTTTTCGGTCTATTGCATTTTACTACACATAGCATTGAAAATAAATTAAAACGAAAAACATCGACACAGGCAAAACAATATTAAACAAGGACACATAAAACCATAAAAAACTAATGAAAACCATTTACATTCGAAAAAACGCGACTAACAAATGAAAGACTCAATAAAACAAAACAGCACCGCATAGCGACTCAAAGTCAATGGTAAACAAAACGAACCGGCCATTCGTAAGAAACATACACTGCAGTGCAGTGTTGTGATAATCACTAGGGTAACTAATAACCATCTGGAAAATGAATCACTTCTCACAATGACAGCAAAAAACATTGTTGCTGAGAGTGGAACATGAGTAAAATGCAGTAGACCGTAAGTAGATTGAAATTTAGGTAATATTTTTTTTTTGTCATCAGTCTTTCGACTGGTTTCGCGCAATCCTCCATCACTTCCTCTGCTGTGCTAACCTCTTCATCTCTAAATATCCCTTACAACCCATGTCTTCGATTTTCTGCTTCATATATTCTAATCTCTGTC
Source organism: Vandiemenella viatica (assembly GCA_031002005.1). NCBI lineage: Eukaryota > Metazoa > Arthropoda > Insecta > Orthoptera > Morabidae > Vandiemenella > Vandiemenella viatica. The sequence goes on from JARYHS010012519.1 coordinate 77,370,730, forward strand.
TTCCTCTACAGTTCTTACCTTCGACTGTTCCCTCCAACAGCAAATTAACTAAACCAGCATGTCTCAAAATATGACCTACCAGCCTGTCTCTTCTTTGTGTAAGCTTCTTCCACAGTAATAATTGCACTGTAAAAAAACACTACAACATACCAAATTTGTAACATTTGTACGTAATTACCAGGAGAACTCGCTGAAGATGCTTCTGCAAAAGAAGTGAAACGCGTTTGGAAATTCAATAAATGCACAAACATTCAATTGCTTTGGCGCTATTTATCTATCAATATTATCAGCAATTGAGGAAAATGATCCACAACGTCCAAATATTAAGTTTATTTAATTGAAAAGTGTATTTTTTTCTTTGAATCAACTCATTGCATTTTCACTCATAGTAAAAGGTTTTCCTAACTTCAGTCTATTTACAGATGTACTGAAAAATATTGCTTACTGTCTGACGTGGTCTTACAGTGGCGTACAGATAAGGTATTCAGCTCTTCGTAGTGCAGTTCTAGAAATAAAATTACGAGAAACGATTCACCACAGCATTAACACAAAATCGGTCACTACACATTGAGTAACCCGAAAACTAATTGACGTTTGAAAGGCAACGTCGTGATCTGGAATAAGAAAGTGGGTAAATATATAAGAATCTGTCTCTTCTGAGCCAACGTCTACATTGATTGCCTCCATCTAAACTTTGTGGTCAAGAAGTGAAGTTACATTTCCAAAAAACTTATTTGAATATTTTGCGGTATGAGGCTTAAGGAAGAAAGGGAGGGAGGCAAACTTCTGCTTAATCAACATCATCACGATATAATTATTAGCTGAGTAATTCGTAGAACTTGAGGCGACTACTAAATTGAGGTATCATTTCAACAGTAACCATTGGAAACTAAAGCACGGTTTACTATTAATTATTGCCTTGATTAAGAGGTGGACAGAAAAAGGCAAAGATCATCCGGAGATATGAGCAGAAGTGGTTGAATTTCCTTCAGACAATTTGCCTCTTTAATTTGTATGTATCTTTCCCCTATAACTGCGACTTTGAAGAACTATTCATTCTCAATTATTTTTCCAATTTTTTTTCGATTTTTGTATCTTTCTGCTACAAACTATAACTAACAATGACAATGCAACACGATAGAAAGAAGAGACTTGGGTTGGAGCTTAGGCCTATGCCCAAGATTCACATTTGAATCTCCTGTCAAGCAGAAATCAGTTTTCTTATGCTACCCCTAACCCTCCGGCGAACAGTCTGAATATTTCCCAAAAAGAAGTCAAAATTATTATTATTTTTAAAATGGCATTTGGCTACGAGGCCACACAGCGTGCACTATGTAATTTTGTGGTTTGTAAGTGTGTATTGGATCACTCGATGTATTAAGATTCTGCTTGGTATATACGATGTAAGAAACTTAATTAAAACTACCCATGCCCGAGGCGGGACTCGAAACGGTGACCCCTGCAACGCGAGGCCTGCACGCTATCGGGGTCGGTAAAAAATAATTGTCAAGTATGGGACGCGATGGAGGCCCCATTCAGCCCCGGTGTTTGAAGCGGCGGCCGCAGTGAGGCGCTGGCATCGTCTCCCCGCCGTGTCGTGTCGGTTGCCGCCGGCTAGGCTGTCCAGGAGTTGTTAACACTGGGCAAACAGGGCGGGCGATACCGACAGAGCGGATTTGTGACTTTTGTGCGGGCTTGGCAGGGTTGTACTGTGTCTCCCACCCTATGTTTGCTGATTGCGATCGCACCCCAGCCTTCGGCAGTCAACGGTAGGGTACTTGGAGGCTTTCCTGTGTGCGCTCCTAGTCTATTCAGAGCTGCTGCCAGCACTTCCTGCTCTCATGTCACACAACTTCAAAACGAAATCCAGGTAACGATGAAAAATTAAACGCAAAAGTAACAACTTAATTTTATAAAGAAGGTGTTACGTTTCTTTCAAAATATAATTAAACAAGGTGCCAAACATAATTTACCAACGTGTAAAAGAACACTATGCAATGATCAATTGTGCCTCTACTAATACTTATTGATTGGGAGTGCAGTCATGAAAAATACCAGTTGCTGTCGATAAACGGACAGGATATGAAGTTGGGTTGGTAAACATGGGATGAAGATAAATGCAAAGAAGAGTCAGCTTATTAGATACACAAATTAAAAACTAATGGTTTATTATTACTATAATGAGGGAAAAGAATTTCTTGTTGAAGTCTTGAAATATAAATATCTCGGCATTAGATTTCATAACAAGCTTAACTGGCCAGGACCTTTTGGGCAGATAGTAGGAAAAGGTTTCAAAATTCTGCACTTGTTGGAGAGAGTGGTGAGGGGATGTACGAGAGAAGTAAAGGAATTAGGTTACAAAACTTTGGTCAGACCATTGCTTGAATATGGTAGTGTAGTACCCACATTCTGAGTATCAAATACAGGGGGTTGGGGAGGGTGCAAAATAGGGCTGCTAGATTTGTTTCTGGAAATTATCACAGAACGCAATCAGTAATAGATATGGTAAGAGAGCTGGAATTGGATACACTGGAAGACAGGAGGAGGGTGAAGAGGGTCATGAGATTGTACAAGGCGTGTATATTGGTGATGAGGCATGGAAAGATATTGGTTTAAAAATGAAAAGTAATGCATGGAAGGGAAAAGATGATCATGACCACAATCAGGCACTCGATTTCTGGCACAAGGGTGTAGGAAGATTCTCTTTTTTAGGTAAGGGTGTCAGGGATGGGTGTGTAGGGAAATTGCCACCGAAGCATGCTCGCCATTACAATTTTAATCAAATTAAATTAAAGAAGTGGTTTTCGAAAGGAGCCATGAATTTACGAGAGGTATCACAAAAAATAGAAACTTTCACATACGATTGAAATGTGAAGGGACTCGTCCTTTTCTTAAGGGCAGAGGAACGGTATCAACCATTTTTGGTCTGGACTCAAAAAATAGTGGTGACAGGCTTTGTAAATCAGCGCTTGATATATACAGCTAGTGGAAGACATAGAACTGTTCAGTGCTGTAAATATTAGAGATTCTTTTACGTTTGTGTAGGCTTCGAAGGTTGCTTCTTGGGAAGTAAATTATTTTCGTTAGCTGAGAAACACCACCAAACCGGTGAACTATCTAAAGCAACAACTGACGTGACTGCGTGGTAACAAGTTCTTGTTTTCTGTTACATTTGATCCAGTTGGAGAGGCCTGTTTCTCCACGTGGTGCCCCAATTTGTTAAGTTCTACCTCTCCATTGAACACGGGAGAAAGCTAGAGGATAGTTACATTACGCAGAAGATTCATTATTGTTACGTCTAGATTCCCGATTGCGAGAATTACGGGGATTCCGCCTTGGGCTGACACAACTACCAAGCCAGACATCAGCTGGATCGGCCACATAGAATCACAATGAAGGCGCAAGGAAACAATGACGCAACTCACCTGCCATCACTGTGGTAAACTCGTCAATACGTGATTTTCTACAGGAGTCGAACGTCTTCAAACGCTCTGTCATTCAAAATTGAGCCAAGATTCTCATGATCTTTAATTCAATTGTGATTGTGACCTGTTAAAACTTAAATGCTTTTTAAAATAATAAAACCTTTCTTTTTTGATGTTTACAAGATCAAAAAAATCCCTAATATGTATTATAGCAATTTCATTTATTTATAATCTCTTTTTAATGTGTAAAGTCTGTCATGCAACTAAGGGTTACCTCTCATATCAATATTTCTATTAAGGAATAATGAATAAGAATTCTGCAAACGAAAACACCAACAGCTTGTATATATAAACATTCCAACTTAAAAAAAAAAATTACGTGCGGATGTGTAAATGCTTTCACACATATGGAGTCGCAATTACTGGCTAAGAAATGGGGCATATTGTACAGGTGCTTAGACTGTAATTAATGAGAACTGAACTTCAATTCCTGGTGCGGCCATAAAGATTTTAGTTTTTTCAGTTTTAACTTTTTTCAGATGAATGTTTGGGTGCTTCCTTAATAGATCAATCAGTTGAGTTACTACCCATATTTGCACTAGAAATGTCAAAGTTGTCGGCATTTGGAGGAATTCGGTTAGTGGACAATATAAATATTTTATCATAGAATTAATTCACTATGTGTTGGGTAATTCTTTCAGTTTCATTTTTTCCATGAATTTTGAATCGAAAATATATTTTACAGCAAACGAGCATCGTTATCTTTGAGATTAGATTTTGTATTATCGTATTAATGATTTTTTTGGTCAACGTGACACGAAAAATATGAAATGAAAACAAAATTTCCGCTTCTGTACTATGTAAATCATGCCTTTTACGGGGTCTAGTTGGTAGTGCCCATCTCATGAAAATGAATATGTTAAGGGACAGGATATCAAATTTACTGTATAACTAAAAATAAATTACTTACCGTTCTGAAGAGTTTGAAACCACAACGAGAGCCGCCAAAGTTCGTTCAAAGAACTCGGTCTCTGCTAAAGGGAAAGTAGAAGAGAGCGGCTTGACTGTCATTCACTTACCTGCAACAAAACAAAGAGAAACTTCTAATTAGCTTACTGCACAATAAGCAGCAACACAAGTCAAAAAGTGAAGAAAAAAATAAATCAGAGAGCATGTTTAAATGGAAAAGGGAGCAGAGAACGGGAAAAAAAGGAAAGATTGTTGAAGTGTTCCAGGGTCGGTAATTAGACGATGCTTCTAAAAACGCAGAGGTTTCTTTTAGAGCCGGGAATGTACGCAGAATGCGCGAGCTCTGGTAAACGGAAAAAAGAATAATGCGGGTCGCAGTGTTGTGACTTGGGGCCTTTGAAGAGCAGCGACGATTACCGACCCGAGCTTGCTCGGCCCAAAGAGCGACCAGGGGGACCTCTGAATCCAGACTAACGAGTCCCATTCTGCTGGCACGCATTACCGCCGGAGCTTTAGCGGCGATGGTTCACTGCAGAAAACGTTGATGTACCTGTGTCGATGTGTGTGTGTGTGTGTGTGTGTGTGTGTGTGTGTGTGTGTGTGGTATGAAGGTAGTGGGAGAGAGATGCAGGTGAGGGTAGGGGGAGGGGTGGGAAAGGCCGTAAAATTTTAAAGGGAAGAGAAAGAGTCACATTATGTTCAAATAAATGTTGATAACTATTTCAACAATGTACCATGCACATAAAGAAAAGGATAGTTAAAAAGCGGGAAAAAGATCCCGGTTTATCACTAGAAGATAAACAACATACTGAACAGTTACACTCTTAAGTGCAATGATTCTCTCAGCTTTGAGAATTAATATAATGTTATCGGGTGACTAGCGGAGTGATCAAGGAGGTTAGACACTATATTTCGGCGATCGAATGCTCTGTCACCATATTCACCAGGAGATGGCGAGAGAGTATTCAGTCATCGAAATATCCTGTGTAAACACCTTGTTTACTACTAGTCACCCGAGAACATGATATTAAGTTACAAATCTAGTTCAACATTTTATTCTTATTAATTAACTAATTTTATGGCCACATGCCAGCATAAAAAATTTAGGAGGACAAGTCGCTTTAAAAAATTTGTATCATTCACATCTTTACCACCATTAAAAATGATCAGAAGATTACAGAGGCAAGAAGACATGAAGTAATAATATTATTTCTCATCTCTACCCAATTACTTGCTACTGACTATTTAAAAGGGGTGACTGTGTTCGTCAGCTAGTAACAGAGTTCTATATTCTTGTTTTTTCCGACTGTATGAAATCATTCTGCACCAAACCCTCGAAATAATTTTTTGTCAATTAAATTACTTCTCCACTGCTAAAAGCCAATAGCAGAGTTGAGACTATAGCATATTCCGGACTTTTTAGAGCGTCTTTAACTGAATGATTGTGAAATTTACTGTTAAATATGAAACAATTGAAAATATTTGTCGAAATTAAACCAAAACTATCGAAACTGCCACAAAATAATAAGTAAATTCTGAGCATTAATAAAATCTCTCGTAATAATTTTAATACAGAAAAAAGCTGTGTTTATTTATGGTCGGGACTGCGGATAGTCCCTATCCCTAATTGGTCTCAAAAGTTTGGTTAGTACAGGTGCGTTCCCACTCATGTTAATCTAATGCATGGATACCTAAACCAACAAATTGTGGTTTTGGAATTCAGGCAACAGCATATTCTAAGGAAGAGTCTTGTAAACTGCAATAAATTAAGTTACGAGTCGCAAAAGGATGAATGAAAAGCAGACAGCAATTGATTGTAGTGGGATACGGATGTATGCGGGCAATGACCAAATCTAGATACCCACGCTTTTCTACAAATCAAATAACATGAATAATATTTATGGCAGTCACATAATACAATAATTATTTTGCTTGATATCAATTGTATACAACTATAACTGAAAATAAATAGAAGTACAATAAACAGCGACGCAATGTATAGCTGATCGGTACAGGTTAAGAATGTGCGAAGTTGTCAATCCAGAGTATTTAAGAAATAAGGAAGTTATTGTTTATAAACCAAATTGCTGTCCACCGATCGCCTTAACTAGGACTCTAACTGTACCATGATATTCGGCTTTGTGATGAAGATAAGAGAATCTAATAGCGACTGCGTAAATAAAATGTTGATTTCTTTTATTATTAAATTATAGGCGCGAAAGTTGTTGCCAGTACCAGAAACAAGGTGGCTGAGAATAACAAGCTTTATGTTTCTTTCACTGAACAAATATTCACTTCCCTTTGGAGTGCAACGTTTCCACGTTCGCTCAGCAACAAGTATAACACACCGTCAGTGAATTAACAGCTCGTGGGAGGGTTGCATCCATATTGGCTCCACTTGTCAGACGATAGATCAACAAGATCTGTAAAAATGTGGCATCGGAAAATGGGCGAGAATGAGTAGAGCCGCGTGGAGCGGTCCTCATAGAGACACGAGGCCCGTTGATCGGCTAGCGGCGGACTCCCGTTTGCAACCATCCAGTGGGGAGAGAGAGAGAGAGATCGTTATATAAGCGCATCCTCATTCACGCAATTGCAATCAAGAAGAGCGGTGCATCAGTTGCGGGGATGGACACCATGCAGTGGGCTGCACGAAACAACGCGATGAAGCAATTTGCTGCAACTGTGAGGGGTCACACGCGGCTTGTTACGGGGGCTGCTCAGCAAGGAATAAACTCCAAACAAAAGGAAGCAAAGGACGTATCCGGTCAAAGCAGCCCCCGATCACCAACAGAACGAGATAAACCAGGAAAGCTGACCAAGCGACTCACAAGTGACGGAACTCAACAAACGGATGTCGACGCAACAAATCACCAGGGTGAGATGAAACCCCAAAACTATAGAAAGGCTAGCAATAACATAAATGGAAGCTCAACGACCGGAGAGAAAAATCAACCAGAAAAAATCAGAAAGTAGCAATGGACAACAAGACAGAATATCATTCCCTCATCACGTGGATGGTAACTCACCACTACTGCGCAACTCACGAGAACCAGAATTCCCAGACGTCGCACAGTGTGTTATTTTCCAAAAAGTCAATTTTGACACTAGTCTACAAAGGCAAAATAGTTATTTGTATTTAAAGTAGACAAACTATATTATTAGGAACAAAGGTTTATTTTACGCGTATCTGCGCCTAACAATAGAAAAAATAATTTGAACAATGGGCTTCCTGTGACCCACCGATCAAGTGCTCCATTCGGCCGCGCCATTCGACTGAGTTTGGTCGATGATTACGCAGTGTTTCTGTGTGGTATTTGGAATTAGTGTGTTGCTATTGCTTTTGGTGAGTTTCAAGATAAGTTTATGCATGATTTTTCCGTAATACGTTTTAAAACTGAATCATGAGCATCATTAAAACAGAGCGAGATTATTTCTGATAAAGAAAAACTACTGATCCAGTTTAATTTTGAGTTTTAGTTTATTATACCACATTATACCAATCTATTTCTATATTTATTTGAAAGAGCTAATTTTTAACTACAAGAATTACCTTCATTTGTTTGCGCATGTTTGCGACACCCATACAACTTTTCTTCAATTTCAGAATGACTGCACAAATTTAGCGTACAGAATTTTTCAACGTTTGGTTTGCTAACGCAAAACAATCAAGGATACATGCTTTTTTATTGTTTGTATTGCAGCAACTAAATGACAGATCGTTTTCAAGTGACATTATAATGAGTTTAAAAGCTACCATCAGAATTGATTCTCTAAAAATTGAGCAAAGATGGTCTAAACCGGGAAGACATAGAGACCGCTTCCTAAACACATATTCTAAGTGGTTACAATGAAACGTTTCATTACCTGATATTGTCGCCAAAACTGCACTTCCTGGGACGATTTCGGGCATATATGGCAGTCCACAAAAATACTTTGAGAGTTCAAGTATTAAAGCAAAAAGACGACGAATCAAGCATATCCCTGAAACGGCTAGCCAAGAAGAAATTTCGATGGCAACCGAAGTGCAGCTTCGCTAGTCAGGAAAACCAAATTCTGCAGCAATCGTGAAAGAGCTTTATCTTCATTCACCTAGAAGAGTCACTAATATTTCTAACCACTTAGAATATGTGTTTAGGAAGCGGTCTATATGTCTTCCCGTTTTAGACCATCTTTGCTCAATTTTTTGAGAATCAATTCTGATGGTAGCTTTTAAACTCATTATAATGTCACTTGAAAACGATGTGTCACTTAGTTACTGCAATACAAACTGTAAAAAAACATGTATCCTTGATTGTTTTGCGTTAGCAAACCAAACGTTGAAAAATTCTGTACGCTAAATTTGTGCAGTCATTCTGAAATTGAAGAAAAGTTGTATGGGTGTCGCAAACATGCGCAAACAAATGAAGGTAATTCTTGTAGTTAAAAATTAGCTCTTTCAAATAAATATAGAAATAGATTGGTATAATGTGGTATAATAAACTAAAACTCAAAATGAAACTGGATCAGTAGTTTTTCTTTATCAGAAATAATCTCGCTCTGTTTTAATGATGCTCATGATTCAGTTTTAAAACGTATTACGGAAAAATCATGCATAAACTTATCTTGAAACTCACCAAAAGCAATAGCAACACACTAATTCCAAATACCACACAGAAACACTGCGTAATCATCGACCAAACTCAGTCGAATGGCGCGGCCGAATGGAGCACTTGATCGGTGGGTCACAGGAAGCCCATTGTTCAAATTATTTTTTCTATTGTTAGGCGCAGATACGCGTAAAATAAACCTTTGTTCCTAATAATATAGTTTGTCTACTTCAAATATTAGTAACTATTTTTCCTGTGTAGACTAGTGTCAAAATTGACTTTTGTCCCTCTAGATTTGGAAAATAACACACTGTGCGTCGGGTCGATTAGTGAAGTACAGGAGAGAAGTCGCTCAACCCACTATGAAAATAACAGGGGTCACCAAGCACAGGATAAAGGTATTTGCACCATGTACAGCCTAAACTGGCAGCCCAGCCGTGGCAGCAACCTAGCAAAGATTGTACAACTGCTCGTGCAATTAGTCGCAACAGTGGACACAACTTATGAAATCTGAAAAGTATTCAAACTACTAAGGACATTACCTATCTAGATGTACCCACAAACAAGTATAAATTTTAAAATGTTTCAAATAAAGAAATAAAATAAATACATTGAAAGTCACATTTACAAACAATTGTCACATGACATTACCTTTGGATGATAAGCTTGTAACTTTCTACATAGGGCCACCTCAGGCCATCAGACTTAGAATGGAAGATTATATTGTATTGTTCTGATATTTTAAATCAGCAAATATTCTTGAGGAAGAAGATAGAGCTCGTTTTACCGGTATTGGTCTATCTGGTTGAAAAATCGTGAAGACTGCAAGATTTTTACATTCACTGGTCTCTGTAGCGTAGGGCCTAGAGCGCGGGCTTCTCATTGCAGGATCGCTCGTTCGAGTCCGGTTGAGGGTTTGGGTGTTTACAATTGAGCGTTATGCCCACCATGTGTCATAATTTCACTTGTAGCAACCAGATACAGTGTAAAAGCTTAATACAGTAGAGATGAAAAATCGAAAACACTGAGAGCCGGCTGCATAGCTGTAATGCCAAATACCAATATTGAGTGTTTGTAAACTTACAACAGTATCCTGTGCTCGAAGCTAAGAATCGGGACACAGAAGCCGCTCGTTTTTGGTGTAGCTCAATAAGTCCTAGTTACAGTGTCAGGCGACAAATGTTTGAGAATGTGACGTTCAAATCATTCTCTCCACTGCCACCTCGTAGGCTCATTGTAAAGCAGGCGGGATCTGAGCTGTCGGTGGGTCGTTTATCTACCTGTGCACAGCCGACACCTGCTACTTGTGAAAGGTGGTGCTCAACACTGTGCTCACTACTGGGAGAGGGCGCTAGCGGGCTCAGCCACAAAGCGGACAATTAACAGCAGAGGCGACACAATGGCAGGGGAAGCCGCAGGCATGGAACACAGTAACACGCAACTGAGACACTTTCGCCGTTCATCTCTGTGGTGTTTGCTGAGAAACGATACCACCAAATGCATGCCTGAAAAGTTGTTTCGTTTCTCATCTTTGACATGTGCAGATACCTACCCGCTGGACCACCACTAATTGTGCCCGGTTTAATACACCATCGAATTAGGTACGATGTAGTGAGAAACAATTGGCTTATGTGCGTCTCTTAAGGTGTTCTAGCTTCAGTCAGCTAATTTAAAAATGCGGTGTATAATATTGAAAGGTCGTAGCCAGTTAGTAAAGTGTTACTTTCCTTTCCCTGCGATTTTTTATATTCGAGTATTAAAAGCAGTCTTTTTAAACTTCCGAAAGTTAAATGTGTATTTCTTTATTCTTTAGCTGTTCTAAAATTGCTAGTAAATACACTAAAACATATCAAAAAATATAAATGAACAAGTAATGCAGTTAGAGTATTATTTGCATAATTGATCCTCAAGGTGGCATTATTGAAAGGTTTTGACTGTTTATGTGGTTTTTTAATCAAGCTATTTCAGTTTCGTCTTCTATTTGTATATCTCAGGGGTGGCCCGCCTTGAACATTTTTGTGGCCCGCGAGATTTATCACACTTTTAAAAAAAATATTTATTTTATAATTGACAAAATAGTGAATAGCGATGTATTAAAAAAAATACTTTATTTGTGCATCCATATATTCAATAATTAACTGTCGAAATTATGAAAAAATTAAATTTTATTTTAAAATAATTAATTTGTGAATATATAACAGATATTGTCTGTTTATTTATGAGTTTGCAGAATAATTAAATTATATTCACTCCAAAAAATGTCTATCGTGGGTCTAAATCTAATTTGGGGATAAATAATTTTATATGCTGCCCGCGGAGTTATGATACAATTCCAAAGTGGCCCGCATTGGCCACCCCTGGTATATCTCGTTCTGATATGTCAAAACTCTCTCAGGTGTTAAGACCAAATGAATTTATTACTATCCAGTTTTTCAGATCTTGAAAGTATAGTTTGCATGTATTTAATTCAATAGAATGAATTTTCTTCAACTTTATTGATGTTTTATTTCAAGAAAATTTAAAGATGTGAATGAATCATGAAATCTGTAGCTAACACATTTAACTTATGAATCTGGATTAAAATTGTTCGTTAAAAGAAACATGTCACCCCAATTACAGAAACGCAGATTTTCCTAGAAGTGAAGGTTTAATTTAATCAGAAATAATTTAGAAATAAGTTTGCTGCAATTCCTATTCTTCTGCTGTAAATTCCTTTCCGGATTCGTGTACGAAATTTTGCATTACGCTGACGTCAAGACTGAATAATGCTACAGTATTATTACGAACTATTGAGTGAGACCCTTGTGCTATTAATGATTTATTAACTTATTTCTGTCGTCAGTAAAATTATCATGAAAATTTGAGCTGTACAGCTATGGAAAACATAGAGAAACTAGTTACATGATGTATTCCTTTTGCTCATTAGGCTCGTTTTGTTTAAAAATTCTTCACCTACTGTAAAAATAACTGATATTGATCTTACTTATTATGCACTCAGATACTTGCTAAGTCACAAGCTTTCCTGCAAATAGCTACCTCTTAAAAGTATGTTGCTAGGGCTATTCGTACTTTATCGCCAGTGCTTCCAACTGTTACAGTCGAAATTTTGCGTTACCGGACAACATTATCGATCCACATAGTTGTAATTTGTAATCCGTTACAGAAAATAAAGCTATCGTCGATTACGTACAAGAATACTGTACTTAGAAATTATATATCGTACTTGAAATGAAATCAGCGTGCATTATAGAAGGGTAGACTATAACTAGTGCTTTCCTGAGCAGCAAATGTATACCTCCTTTTCGGGAGAGACGTTATTTTCCTTTTTTTTTGCCTTTGTCGAGTGGATTCTTTAGTTCCGCGCCTGCGATCAAAGCTATCCTAGGTCGTTAGCGAGGTGAAATAAATTACGGGAGGGTGGGACCGATTTATTACTAGGCCCGTCACAGCGGTGCGCGCTGAGCGCCTCTAATGATATTACCGCCTCACAATAACCCCTTCTTCTTCTTCTTCTTCTTCCACACGCGTCGACGAATCCCCGCCAGGCCGCTCCAGCAGTCCACGTCAATTTTCACCGCCACGCTATTGGTTTCGTGACAGCGGCACGTGATCGTTCCTCGCCGATCGTGTCTCGACTTAACGACCCCGAATTATCGATCCCGACTGAGACGGACCTTACCGACACCAAGTTGACACCTGGGGCCCCACTTGACGAGTGAACGAGGTGGAAACAATCGGAGAATTGTCGGTTGGAAGTGTGATACTACCGGCATCATGGTAAAATATACAGGAAGTCTGCAGTAAGAGGTACTCCAATTCACAGGCAGATGTAACCGCAATAACAGTTTACACCCTCTGGCTTCGTGGGTTCGAATCCCCGTCCGGCCATCCAGATTTGGTTATTCCGTTGTTTCCCCAAATCAATCCAAGCCTGGTTCCTTTAAAAGACCGTGACCGAATTCTTTCCCGTTCCTAGCCTCCACTCCTTTCACGCCTCTAATGATCTCTATGACAATCAAGAAAAGCTTACGCCCCTTCGGAGCAAAGTTAAGAATCTTAGAATACCGCTTACTCAAAATTAGAACATGAGCTCCTTTTGTAGCACGTTTGTATGTATGTTTGGTTCACAAGCGGAAGTTTGGTAGGATTCAACTGCGGGACACCAGCGTGTTTTTTTTTTTTTTTTTTTGGCTTAACGAGGTTGAGATTATTTGAGGCGGGTAAGGACTAAGGACAAGGAACGGCTAGGAATTCAACCATGATTTTTGAAGGAAGCATCCCGGAATTCACCTGATGTGATTTGGAGAAATCAAGGAAAACCTAAATCGGAATGTCCGGACGGGGATTCGAACCCGCCTTCCCCCGAAAGCGAGGCCAGCGTTTGTCACAGATAGGACGGCTACTTACTCTCCTTCTGTATGAAGAGATGTTATGATTACTGTTAGGCGTAGTGTGTTGTGTTCATGCAGATGATAGGAAGGACGGAGTGATATCTTGAACCAATTCACTCAGACTTACCAATCTAAAGTGCACAAATGCGGGCGTTCAGTTTTATATTCCTATCCGAGGGAGGAATCAGTAGCAAAGGGGTCATATAGCCCTCATTCCATACGCAACGCAGAAAGGTTTGAGATTCAACGCGGGAATTTGGTACACAAACTGGTAATTTATAATTATTTATGAACATTTTTCCTGCTCCTCCGGCAATTTGTTCAGCTACCAGCACCAGACGACGTCAACATTTTTAACCATCTTCGCCACGAAGCGAATTCGTAAGTGGCAACAAAAACGTTATTCTTCTCCTTCTTTCGGTTTTGGCCTACTTTTGACGACGGTAAACAACTGGTTTACCGGTTCATTATTTTTAATTGCCTGAAAGCTTATGTCCCACTGGCAATTTGTCTACAGGTCTGCTTTCGAATTTCGTCAATTTGTAAAGTCTTTCATCGTTTGAGATAAACTGTTAAGCACCTCCGAAATACTTTCTTTTTGTCACTGAGTTCCTTACCTCAAATTTAGTGACATTTTATATTTACGGTCATCTCTATCTCCACTACTGCTCCTTACTCTTAGCTAGTGTACCCCTCATATGCAACGCAACCAAGTTTTTCTTCATCTAAGTTGTGAAGCCAGTCAGTATGTTATTGTTTACTTAGTGGGGAAGGTTTACTCTGCATACATAATAAATACATGCAGCGATCAGAACATGTTTGTAGTTTGCCTTATTGTCAATTAATAATATTCCAGCCTTATAAACAAAACCAGCAGGGCTAATTATTTATTTATTTATTTATTTATTTATTTTTTATTTTTTTTATTTTTTTTTGCATATCATAGTGATTTTAAGGAATTTTTAGCTGAGTACATTATTATTACTAAACTAGATGTTGCTAAAATGTAGACCAATTAATAATTCAAATTTTCCAAGCTCTTAACTCACCTTTAAGAGTAGGAAAACCTGCATTGTATATGTTATATCTCAGGATAAACTGATATCTCTGACACACTGGTTTAGAACACCTCTTATGAGAGTATTCAATCAAACTTTATGTTTTGAAGTAATTGCAACTAGTGCTGTATTAACTTCAAAACAATAGACAAGGGAAAAGACGGAAATGTCTTGGATACTTAGTTCCTCACTGATGACCGGGTTTCCGTTTATGAATTTTTCAAAATCGAAGAATTTAATGGTAGAAGAGTAAAGAGAAGATTTTACCAACTCAGGGACAGAGGTGCCAAGTGTATAAATTCTAAGTGGTATGACTTTACAAGAAGTCTTGAGCAAGAAAAAAAAATCAAATAGAATTCTAAAATTTAGACAAAAAACAATTAAATGCCTTGTTACGGGTACATATAATTTAAAGAACTCATGAAAGGAGGATAGGTAACGCAAATATACATAGCATATTATTTAATAGAGCGGAAACATGGGAAATGATAAAGAGAGGAACAAAGGTTGGGAGCTGTAGAAATTATGAGTAGTAGATTTAGGGTATCAAGAGAAAATTTACACATGAGAAGGATAAATTAATTAATTCGCTGGTTTTATTCAATGTTTAAGAAATCTTAAGGTCACGCTTGGAAAGGTAGGGATGGATATCTTTTCCAAAAATAGAAGAGGAACATTGACCCAAGAGATGGCAACCACCTTTTACAATAGAGAGGAAGACAATTAAAGGAACTGACGATAAAAATCATCTGGAGTTTGAAAAGGAGAAGTATCAAGGTCAAAATCCAAGACTGGAGTGAGAGGGCATTAAGAGGGAATTCCAGAAAAGACCAAACATGTTTCGTTGATTAAAATCATTTAATAACCTTTGATTGCCTCAATCAAGCAGAGACTTGACAACGATGGTAGGCAAATCGTCGTACAGAATTTTTTATACTTGATTAAGTTTCAAAAAGCGTATGAGATTATGCATAAACTACAAACATAACTACTTAGAACTAAAAGTAAGTTATCTAGCTAAACAATAAGGACACACCCTCACAGAAAACTCAGGCACGTTATTCAGGAAACTGGCTAAGAACCAC
This sequence comes from Vandiemenella viatica, assembly GCA_031002005.1. Classification (NCBI taxonomy): domain Eukaryota; kingdom Metazoa; phylum Arthropoda; class Insecta; order Orthoptera; family Morabidae; genus Vandiemenella; species Vandiemenella viatica. Next base: position 77,386,247 of record JARYHS010012519.1, read on the forward strand.
ACTTCAAGAAAGCTTTTGCTTCTATCGCGGCGTAATATCGTAATGAAGTAGACAGCAGCGACGCGGCCACACGTGCGGAGAGTCGGTGAATCACGAGCGCTGGCGTAACGTCGCGTGAGATAGCGACGCCGGGCGTCGCTTAAAGCTCGCGTCCCGACGCCCGTGGGGCGCGGTATTTAACACGAGCTGGCGGAATGGCCGGTCACGGTATTTACAGTGCGTGCAGTTTGCGACACGCACGTGGCACGCACGTCACTGCCAACAGCTGTCCGGGTAAAACACACGCTTCTGATTAGAGCGTAAGATTTGGGCATTCTAGGCGATATAAGCGAGTTCTTTCTTTTCTATTGGTCCAATGGCTCTGTGGGAAAGTATTGTGTATTAAACAATCCCTAATTTGAATGCATGTTGGGGGTTTTCAATGGCTTTTATCCTGTCTTTCACCTCTTGCAAAGCATTATCTGTTTATCTATACGTTGGAACAGTTCCATAGTTTGTGTTTAACATAAAGCTGTAGGTCCCTTATGTTAAGACTGGATATCCTGTTGGTTAGATTAGATTACATACACTGATGAGCTGAAACATTATAACCACCTTCTTAACAGCGTGTTGGTCCACCTTCAGAACGCAATGCGGTGTGGCACGGTTTCAAGTCTTTGGTAGGTTTCCGGAGGAATGCGGCACCAGCTGCCTACGCACAGTTCATGAAATTCTCTTTAATGACGGGCCAATGGTTTATGGACACGAAAGCATTCCAGATGTGTTCTGTCAGGCGAATTTGGTGGCCAAGAGCCACGATTCTGGTCTCCCAAGACGGACAATTTTGGTGCCTTCGATCGCTGCCACAGGTACCATGGAAGCCCAGGTGAATTCCCCACACAGCACAATAATAACCCTAACGGCCTACTCCGTTGCGCGGTGCATTTTTACAACCATTAGAGCCGTACATATTGTGAAAAACATTTCTAAAGAAATCTTTGAAAACATCGCCAACGCATTCTGCTGAGGTTCTAGTAAAACGGGAGTGGGTGGAAGTTGGGGGGGAGGGGAGGGTCAGAGCTTAGGAAACGTTATACACAAAAAGCTAAAACCAGTGGAATTTTGCGGCTTAGTAAAAAGAATTAGCGAAAAAGATATTTCATGCGTTAACTATAGACATCCGTATGCTGATTCAGTGACTAATCCTCTATGATGCCATGGAGAAGAGTACACGAATTGTTTGGAAGGTCCATTTAGATGCATATCCTAACAGAGGCCGCTTACTTGTTTTTACGAGACAGTTGAGGTCTGATTAATTTTGGAGAGAAATGGTGATCTCATCGTTACAGGCCTACTCTTGTTATGTCTTTTCTTTTGGTGTTTCGGATTTTGTGTCATGTCCAAATGGAGGACGTTAATGATCATGTGATCTAAGGACACGTAGTGACAGTTGCCGAATGTCTGTGTACCGTGTAAGTTTTTCACAGCTCTCATGCTTGTCAGAAGAATGTATAATTTTGGTAGTAGTCAATAGTCCAATAATTCATCATGGTGACCACCACACCGACCTCTCACAACGTGAAGCTTGACTGGCTACTTTCATAAGAGGGGAACTTCACGTAGTATGGCATCAGTACATGACATCGGTAGTAGGAAAAGCTAGTTCTAGATCGCGGTTCAAAAGTTGAATTATTAGAGAACTATAACGTATCTGTGGAGCAAATAACACAAACCCTTTCACATCGGAAGTAGTTTTGTGCTGAGTGGGATTCGTATAGTAAGAGATTGATTAATGTACAACTGAGAGCCATGTGATTTGTGATCGTTTGTTGCAGTACTTACCAAAGTATCAAAGAACTAATGCAGAGATTGTGCTGGAATTTTGTGGTAGATAGATGACTTATATTCCCTAACTGTTTATTAAAATGCGAACAATTTCATTTACTAATGTAGTAAAATACTTCTCTCAACAACATATTTGTATTACAAATAACTGGAATAATAAGATCGGGGAATAAGGTGCCCTAATGATGCCTTGCGGAATGCGCATAATAAAAATTAGTGTGTTTATGAAGCATTATTTGTGACCCAGATTTTTTTTTAATTACAGGATATAGATATAGAATGTGGGGAAACTATCCTACTATCTATTATACTTCTTATGATCTGAATCGATAATTGACGGATCCGCAATGTGCTGGAATATTCGTATTTGATATCAATGTAGTTTAAGGGAAGTGTTAATTTAAATTATAAGTGCACGAAATGTTTCTCGCTATTATTTATTAATTTTTCGCTCTCCGATAATTAGTCGAGTAAACGCGGTGTTCTGACATGACATTTCGAAGATAATAAACCCAGTCGCCATTTTCGATTTAAGTTCTGACGAGGCCGGAAGACCGGAACTTTATAGCCTCCAAGGAGCACACGATCTTGATCGTCTTATTTAAATTACTGCGCTCGTATGTTTTCCGAGTATCTTTTAATCTTCAATCACATACATCGTTCGTTTTGGCGTCTATTCATTTAATATAGTCTTCACTTAGTACAGAGAAAATGTATAATAGTTGTGGTGTTAATGAGACTCTGTTTTCTTAATTCACGAATCCTGATTGGTTTTCTGTTTGTTTACAATATCTTGCGGAATTCTGTTTGTTTCACAACAAACACTCTTCAGTCAGAGATTTTAGAGCAGACCATCAAACCACAGAAATCGTCCCTTGTGCTTGGGAAAGATAAACACCTAGCGGGAAGAAGCTGTCTGCACCTTGTAGCAAGTGCTGCCCCCGGGAGGCTCCGGACCACAGCCAATATCGATATCTCGCTGTAGTGAGGCCGTCAATCAATCGACAGTGGGTCGCCTCGACACGCGGCGGACCGCTCCATGAATAAATAACCGCTCCAGCAGGCAGCATTCTGGTTCACGGTGCGCCCGTGTGTATTACCCGCCTCTATAGACTCCCCAGGATGAATATTTTACAACCACTTCCACACTCCGCCGTACCGCCCCCACCTCCACCTGTCACGCATCTCTCCCACTTCGCATCCTCTCCACTCTGTCTCATCTTTTTAACGTGCGCAGTAATCTGAAGAAGGAGGAGTAATGCAAAGTTTTAGGTTTGCACTTCTTTCTAAGCAAAAAGGAAGACAAGTTGTCTGATAGCGCAAGTGGGAACTTAAATCAACTACAGGCCACTAACTCTGCAACGTTCAGTAAACCGTAAATCTTCTATTCTCAATTTTTTACGTAAAATTCGTCCCTTAAACAACTCAGTGAGAGAATTTAACGGGTACGATTAAAATTAACATATAGTTACTGAACAAAATCAAAGTTACGTGACAATAAACTAGATTTTAAATTAGACTAACCAAAGATAAGTTTAATTTGGATCGGAGAACTCCTGGAATAATACACCCGCATAATTAAAACTTTTCTGGTGACCATTGTCACTGTAAAAATGTTTCATATATGCAATGGAGAAGGTACGGAAAATGTAACATAATTCGCTAACATTAAATACAGAGAATGTTGAAGAGTTAGTACCAGGATGAAAGTTAAGAGTTTTAAATACCAAAAACGCCATATCATGAAACATTTCTTTCTGCTCAAACACACACACACACTCACACAAATTACTTAACCTTAACCAATACGGATATTTTCTAACTAAAGATGTGGTAATATATAAACATTTAGTACCGGATGTTCCTTTGAGGCTTAATCTGTACCTTTCAGTATTGGTATGATCTTTCTGTATCACCAACGATAGTTAAAAATTCGTGCGGAGACAGCCATTAATACAAAAATCAGCTCCGGATTTGTAGAGCAACAGCAAAGAACTAACATTGACTCGTAACCATCTGCTGATTGAAGGAAATTATACCTAAGCTTCTGTGTGAATTTTGTTCATCTGCAAATAGTTACGTTCTGTACTTCACTTGGCCAAAAATGGAGAAAAAAATATTTCAAATTCGTGAAACACACACACACACACACATATATATATATATATATATATTACAACAAACACTGCGTTATACTGCCTCAATGGAATGATAATAGAACATGAAAGAAGTGACTGTCGAGGACATTTCCTTGTATCGTCTTCGTTATTATACAGCAGCCTTGGCGTGTGTTATTCATTCGGCACATAACGTCGCCAAGAGAGGAGTATATAATTTCCACATTTGTGAAATACTTCTTAACGATGAACGCTACATCGTAGTGCTTCTATCGAAAGCTAGTAGAACATAGAAAAAGGATTCTGGCAATTCAGAATTCAAATGTCGTTTCAGTGGGTATCGCGGAAATTCCGTATATCGTCTTGGTTTAGAGGCAACTCCCATTAGTAAATCATTGACTTTAGTTGAAAATATCTATCCCATTTTGCAGTCAGAAAGAAGACACATGGGTGTGTTGCAAAAAGTTGCTTCAGATCACACGTATTTCAATATTTTACATTGGATGGCGTAGGACTGTTGCAGAGGCTCAAGTACTCCTCGCAGATGCATCAGTTTTCAGCTTACTCAGCTATCAACAACTTAAGCCTAACTGTAGGGAGAGCAGTACTGGAAGTGATTTTGGAAGTATAACTTTGGCTGACGAAACACTGATTTATTGTTTTTTTAGCTACCCTTATGTTTCATATTTAGTTACAGATTCTACAGTGATATTCTCCACAAGATGACTATTCAGAGCATGATAGAATGGCGTCGTTGGATGTTTCTTTAACCAGCAAAAGTAACACTGGCTTCCGTGCTATCGAGTACGCGACCTCGCTCATAGTAAACTAGCGCACTACGTATGTGTCAAGGGAGAAGATCCCCTTACGTGCCCCAAGCGAGGCGGTTAAGGTATTCCCATGGCAGCACGCCACTCCTTTCATGCTGATGAGTTTCCTTTTGTGCCTATCGTACTCGCTTCCGTCTTCTTTATGCATGTTGTTTGCCTTCCATTCAGGGTGAACGTCCATACAGATTTAGCTCTCTCCTCGTATCCCTCGTTTTCTTACACCCCGCTTATGACATGAGTGGAGAATAGTTGGACATTGCTCATCTTGTCCTTGTTATCGTTCTACTCATATGTTGTGCGGATTTGTCGAAGAACAATGCTTTAGCATTGATTTTTTTCTGCTTAGCGCTTATAGCATAATGTTTCGACGACAGAACGTATGCTTCCTGAACAGATTTGTTATCTGATTCCACGACAGAGGTGGAATGCGCGACAAATTGAAACTCTTTCACTTGCCCTCCGAACAGTCCTCTGGGATCCCGATACGCACTTACTTTTTTCTTATTTAAAAACACTTAAAATTGTTATAGGAACATTTTCAAACACTCTGTAATGACGTATAGAGTGATTTCTTAACTGTAGCTAGACATTCCATTCTGCCAATATATATATATATATATATATATATATATATATTTGCAAGCTTAAAAACGTACCGCATTCTTCGATTTTTTGTTTTGTTTTTGATTTTACGGTTGGCCGACGCAAAAGTCATTAGAAGCGGTAAACGACTGGGGAAAGGAAGGGGAAGGAGTTCGTCCGTGGCCTTTAGAAGGAAACATCTCGGCATTCGCCTGGAGTGATTTGGGAAAGCCAAGTAAAACCCAAATGTGGATGACCGGAAGGGGATACGAACCCATTTTCACCCGAATGCGAGGCCAGAGCATTACCGCTCACCTACCACGCTCCGTCAGTGTGTTCCTCCAACATCTTCATCGGACTTTATACGCATTGCTCACAGATGTAGGTAACTATTCTTCCATCCGCACAGATACCCCGTTAAAGAGATGCCTCATATTGTGTTTTTACTGCCTGTGTCGTGTTTTTACAATAGGTAAACTGTTTACCAATAAAAAATTTTAGACCACAGAAATGCTGGTATTAGTGTCTACCCATTATAAGCAACTAGCGTCTGTCCTGTTTTCCTCCCAATCTGGAAATTTGATTTTAAATGATTTATAGCTGGATGTTTTGGTATTGGCTTCCACTATCTTTTGAGGACCTGAATAATTATATACTAATAGTAAGCGATTTGTTTATTGCTACTTGTTTTCTTAAAAATATTTGGCTTTTGGTATTAAAGTTAGTATCGTTGTTTGCATTAATTCCATTTCGATTTTCTAAGTCGCATTATAATACATACCGTCCACGTTGACATTGTTCCCCAGAAACGCATTAAATGATCAGAGATTAACAAAACAAATGTTAAGAATTGCTGTGTTTATCTGCATCACGATCAATGTATCCGCAGCCACCTATGGCGCAGTTTGGACGTCATTGCTCTGTGTGAGGAAAGTGGAAGTTTGGTTAAGAGTGCAGCCACTTCACTGTGTGGGAGCCAGTCTGCTACTTGGAAGCAGCCCCTGGATCTCGTCCAGGAGCACATTTCTCGGGAATGACATTAAGGCGGGCGAGCCTACGAAAACAAGAAGGAAGAATGGGAACAGGTGAGCCCTCAGTGTCAACACAGGACGCCACCGCAATTACTATTTACCTAGCCGCCGAGCGATTCGATTATGCTAATGCCGCCGACATTATTCCAGAAACTTTCTCCTCCTCGTTTCCACGGCCGACCCTCCGCCAGTCCGCAGCAGGAATGAGTTTCCGCTTTGAATTTATAAGCGAGTGAGCACTTTGTCATCCGCTGACGGATCGGCACGGTAGCAGCAGAAAACACTTTGCGCGCAAAGCGACGCGCATCTAAGTTCTCGCCCTTTCATGACATGTGCCGTGGCGATTATATGACACATTATTCGTCGGTGTTGTGGTGGCCACACCGTACCTGTAATTGTGCAACACGGAACTGCAGCCATCTTTAGATTTCTGGTTTAAGTAACTTTCCGTAAGTTTAATCATCTAAACGGAAGCTGAAATGGCGACATATCTTTAAGTCGAAAACTTCTTTATCAGACTGAAAGGTAAAACACTGTTACGGGATTATACATTTTATACTCAATGATACAACTTCTTACTATTAGTCTGTCGTTTTCTTCCCCCTAGTTTCGGTGATATAACATTTATCAACAGGAACATCGATCTTTCTACTTATCCTAAATATCGTAGTGATTTCTTTCCTATATTTTTTTTCAATACTGTTTCATGGGTGAAGGGTTTCTTTCTTGTTTATTCTGCATGATTAGGGCCAAATAAATTCAGTAATTCGGCAACTAATGATTACAGAACATAAATTTCAACACTTCTTTGTGATAGTACCAGTATGAACCTGATTTAAAGTATATTGTACTAACCGATTAGACCATGCATTTTATAGCACATTATTCGACGTAGATACGATGGGTGGCAATAAACTGTTTCATACAACGGCTCAGAAATCATTCAGTATGATACACTATAAACCAAAACACAGGAAAGCATATGCCGCTAAAATGTCTGACCAACTACTACTGACTGCTCGTAAAATTCCTTCTCACTTTTGAGCGTAGGTGGACCACCGACATAGCTATTTAGGTGGTTTAGGTGGTTCACATAAAGAAATCGCAAACAGGCGATAGCACTCAACATCTTTCTTATAGTGGGTGACTACTGTATTTTCAAGCCTGTTAGCTGTTTATTCTATCCGATTCTGGTACCATACAACACTGGGTTCGTTTGCTACTGTTTTGCAAACAAGGCGATTCATAGTAACAAATCGTATTCCCCCGACAGTAACTGTTTTTTTTTTGCCATGGACTTTTGGAGAAACCATCGCAGCATTGGACTACAGTGATTTCGGGAAACAATGGAAAATCCAAACCAGGATTGCCTGACATGGATCCTCTCGAACGCGAGGCCCGATCATTATCACTTACATATCAGGATCGACGTTTTTTGATTTACTGCACCCACATCTACATCTAGCACTGAGAAGCACATTCCTCACAATTTAAAACCTCTGTATTTTAATTCCCGTATTGCAGAAGTTTTGAAGGTAACATGGTTGCCATAATTTTTGCTATTCTATAAAAGGAAGACTTAGTTCTCCAACAAAACTACTATCCATTTTTACCTCTGATACCCAGGAAGCATCTGAAGAAACCAGCACCGATGGTGGAAATTCGACAGAATTGTGGATCGAGATATCCGTTAACATCTGTCATCAAGGAAAGTGGCGTTCAGCTGTTAACTATTATCGTATCCGGAGTTCAAGATCAAAGATACAACCTCAATTCCAGTACATACCACGCTGCCATTATTTATCTAAGGACCAATTAAGTCACCCCGTTGGTGGGGCCTGCAGCTTGGAGAGTATGTCATGGCAAGGCCACAGCGCGGCGCCACCTGTGCCATCGATCAAGCGGTTAATTACTGGGCGGCTACACTCAGGCGTTGGGAGTTGACACTGATTAAAACGTCTGCCGTAGCGTTGGCTGGTGCAGTCCAATCGCGCTCTGTGGCTTCATCGTGCTGATGATATCTTCTCCTGCTATGATACTGTAGCTTCGCTTTCTTTAAGCCGGTATAGCGTCTAATGTTACGGATATCACTGTCATATTCTGCCGTCCATATGTCATGTATTCACAACTGTGTGGCAACATACTGCTCTACGGAACCACTCCATATTTATTTTCTAAGACCGATTTCAGTAAGAACAAGAGAAAATCCTCAAAGGTGCTGTAGTAATAGTTAATGTATGAGTATAATTTGCAGTCTTAAAAAGATGCTGCAGATATATGTCAAGTCATTTTAATTGGGTACTATGTTTAAAATGGTGAATAATTAATTGTTTCAAACCATATTAATGATATGTTTAATCGTAGGTAAGTATTCGAACTATAATTACTTGAAGAGCTTTCATACTACCATGCTGTGCGTAATGGTTATCAGGTAAACCAAAAAAATGAGAAAAATACGTGCGTGGAGTCAACCAGAACGCTGCTTTGTTATCAAGAAATACAGATAATATTTTAAAGGTTTCTGATCTCAGCGAAAACGTGAGTGGAGCGGGATCGGTGGAGGACAGCCCGGCTCTCTGCAATGCAATATTCATCCTTTATTTGCATACAACGCGCTTCCATTAGTCGAGCTACCACGGCCGCGGCGATCGATTCCACAAATCTTGCGGGTGGTGTGGCGCTATCTGGCGACCGTGCCAGTTAATGAACGCAATCTGTGTTGGCGCTTGTTTATGTTGCCGCTGCTGCCACCTATCGGCAGACGTCGTGAGATATGCAATTAGGCGCTTTGCACAGGCTACCTAAATAATTCATAGCCGGTGAAATATTAAGCCAGATCTCAGCAAGTGGCGACCAGGTTGGTGGACTTGGTACTGAACGTCTACAAACGCAGTGGGAGATTGGGTATCACCTGCCGGCTAAATACCTGTACCTGCTACAGTCTTTGAGCTAATGGCGAAACTGTCTAGCAAGCTAGACCAAGACCGGAACTGAGCAAATACTAAAGAAGCTAGCAGTATTAGAATATTGTGTAACCTCATCATAGAGGGATGCGCCATTCTTCGATGATGTTGCTTCAGATGATGACAAAGTCTCGAAAGAGCCGTTCACCGCAACGCAGAACCAAGCACGCAAGTTTCCAAGCATGCAAGTTGTACTGCAAGTCTGCAAATTATTCGGTTAGAGAACTCAAGAATGACTATATGTTAAGTGTTGTCTGTGCTTAATTGAAACATAATACGATAGAAAGTGATTTATGTATGTATTAAGAAAATTTTAATACACGATACTGGAGCTACCTGTAAGGACCATTAGAAAAATAGTTTATTCGTTAAATAAAAAAAAAAAAAAATAGAGCATTTGCCCCAAAGTAGAAATTTCGGAACAGCTCTCTTGGCTCACGACTGCTGCTGTTAACTGACTGCCGGGGTGGAGTTTCTCTTTATCCAAGATTGTAAATATTGTCTTATTTCTTTTTTGTAGTGACATGATATAAGTGAGATGTCTGATACATGATTTATAGCTTTACGGGCTATGCCGTGTCGTTTATTGACTTATCTAAGCTTTCGGCTGTTATACTCCAGCCTTCTTCAGATATACTGTTTGTATTTATGTTCACATAGCAACAGTCGCCAAGCATCGCAGAGGAAAAAATCGCTATCTTCGTTGATGTTGTTGGAATTCCTAAAGATTTCTGATGCCTCTTTCACACGTCGTGGCCACCACTGGTCTTCTCTCCTCACTAGCCTCGTGTCTTGAAATTTTATTTCATGCCCGGTGTTAATAGCATGTCTGATGTTTGTATCAGATTAGTTATTCAAAATTATTTTTAAATAATTGCAGCATTGTTTTTTGTTTTGGACTATCTCTCTTACATACAACTAATTATTTATTTGTTTCAATGTATTCTTTTCGTCTCTTCACAGACAACCAAAAAAATATATATACATGTGTGTTTGTCCCCTATTCAGTGATAAAGATACATTTCAATATCATTTTCGTTTCATCTCTCCGATATTCTTGGTTGTAAAACCATGTTACATATTTCCGGATCATCTATTTTCGTGGATTTTATTTTTATCGTGGAATGATGTTTCGCATTGGGGCATTAGTAAACCACGAAAATTCTGCAGAAACAATGAAAAGTAATCCGATAAAATCGCATAAAGCGTAGGTTATTATCATCCCTAGACCAACGATATTCTGACAATAATTAACGGTGATTAGGATAATTCCCAGTTTACAGAGTATGGTGTTAGTTATAATAATATCTTCGTCGAAACAAAACGGAGTGGAAAGGATTGGTTTTAGTGGTACTAAGTAGATAAATATTTACCATCGAAGTTTTTCGCGGCGTTGTGTATAAATAAACTCTTATCGGCCTTCCAGCCGCGTAAAAAGTCACACTTTTGCAAGGCGTCTATCTCAGCCCTCATTTACAACCACAGATGTCACTGTTTGTTTAGGTGTTAATAAGTGACACGTCCCATAAGTGTGACGTTTTTACGCAGCTGGAATCCCGAGAAGAGCTTATTTAGATGAATATTGCCAAAATTCTTCAGGGAAAAAAGCGCAGTGCTGATTTCCAGATAACTCACCGTTTAGTAAATCTTCTGAGTTGAATCTGGAAGTAAAGCGGAAAAACGTTTATAAAGATTCCCAGTCGCACGATACGGACATTTTCGACTGAAGTCCATTTAGCTTTCTGTTTGCTGCCCTTAGCGTCCGCCTGCCCCACTCTTCGGCAGTGCTGTTGGTCTGGGTCTGCTATATGCAGTGCTCGGCTAGACGGCCTGATCCAGTAAATCGCCATAAATGCGATTAATGCGCCCTTAGGAGTCACGGTATCGGAAAGCTGCTTTGTACCGAGTTTTACGTCGGACATAAAGCCGCTCAGGCCTCGTAACTCGGCACGACTCCCGATTGGCGAGATCTGCACACAGCCGCTTAAAATCCCCGTCTCTCTGTCTGATCTCTTCCGACCGGAATGCGCAGAACGTATTGCTGATCAAAATGAATTCGTACGTATATTATATTAAAGTCGTCCATTTCTTTACCACTTGCTGCCAAGTAAGTTGACAGAAACTGTTCACTTATTCACTGAATTGTATATTCGATACATCTTTGAATCCAAAAATAATCAGTCTACATTGAAACTCCTATGAAAGTACAAATAACGTATTTTTTTAGTATCAAATAGATTCTGAATTAAGTGGCGCAATTTCGATAGGTTATGTGCAATAAACTTAGGCACTCGTATAATCTAAGTTGCATCTGTAGGGAACTGTACTACCATATCGAAGTGAATAAAACTGCCACCATCACCTGCTATCCACCTAAAAAAAAAACCAGGAGATGTTGGTAAACTTATTAGTTCAGATGACCATTGTGGTCTTTTGCAAATGAAAGGACCACACCAAGAGTGGTGTGTGAGCGCTAACGGTTTGGTCTTGCATTCGGGAGGACGCAGCTTGAATCACCGATTCGGGTTTGTCATAGTTTCCCGAACTATGCCACGATTTTTCCTTCCAAAGGTCGAATTACTTCCCGATCCTTGTTCCCAGTTCTCTCCCAGGTATAATGACCTTGACGTCAATGTGTAGTATAGTCAAAACCCAGAAACAGAAAGAAAAAAGTACCACGATCTGAATGCAAATTAATATGTCAGTTGGATACTATGTTAATGGCACCGTCTTGGTGACTTTTATCATTTTTTGTTTTCCACGCACTATCTTGCTATTGAGGGATGAATCATTTGGAACATTATTTACAGAAAAACCGAGTCTTTTTGTGTAACCTTTTGCTGATTGGCTAATATTAAACACTAACGGATTTGGACGGTAACGATGCAGTTAGGTTATGGCGACCACAATATTGTGCATTTAATACTTTTTCGTCCATGATTTTAATATACAGTTTTTGTTAGATATTCAACAAATTTATATATATATATGTGTGTGTGTGTGTGTGTTTTGCTTTTTAATTTATATACAAATTAGGAATCTGCTCCTATGCTGCAAGACTGTTCAATCAGTAGCTGCCATGTTGCTTTCTTAAGCCTTCCATCGAGTTTAAAGACACATTACTCGATTGTTATAGACAAGAAATGATAAGCGACGCATGATAGGTTTCTCGTGGTTTTATATATCTGATGAAATAATTAGTCCAGGAGACAGATTTAAGTTTGTAAGACTGGAGATTTTCTCGGCGTTGTAAATGAATAAAATTTTCTCGGGTAGCTAGCCGAGTTAGTACATCGTTTGAACACGACGTTTCGGCGGTCACAAACTCTGCCGCCATTGTCAAGTGACTGCTGCCGGTAGGTTATTGAGGTGCTTATATATCACGCGAAGTCCGCGCTACGTCATCCTTTTTCCGGTCGGCCAATGGCTAGTGACGGGAATTTTATTCAGATTTAAGTTTATTTATTTCCAGCAGACTCCAAAGATACTGGTTGCACATGTAAACACAAGCTCCAGCGATTACACTCAATACCACTTTCAAAGACAATACTGCCATACACTCTCACAGAATCTCTGAAAACATAAAACTGTTCAAACTGTTAGCGTAAAACTGTTCCAAAACTCGTCCCTGCCAATCGCTTAACTAAGTTCCATAGAAAGTTCCAGATTATTACAAAGACTTCCGCCAGATGTTTCTCGAATTCTAACAATACTTTAACAATTAAAAACATTGCAAATCAATTATGGTCATTACGAAATGCACAGAAATGAAAATTAAAGATATTTACACACAAAATTATGTACAGAAATCAGTAGTAGGTTGTCTTCTAAACATCGTAGCTCACCTTAATACTTGGAATAAAAACATTTAATCAATTTTTCTTGCATATTTCTGTCTTTAAACATATTAAATAGTATTTGGTTTAATAAAAGAAAGTGCATTTACACCGATTTACAATAAATTGCAGGACAAACATACAAAATCATATTTACTCAACCCCTAGCTTGCTACAAATAAGTCATAAACTACAATTTCATTTAAAATCTGGGTTTGAGGGCTTTTACAACGTCAAATGTCTGTGAGAATGTACAGAATTACTGTTCAATTACTACTGTTTCGTATAACGATGTTGAAGAAATGTTGCTTCAAAAATACTAACTGTTCTTTGTTTTTGACGTTCGTTGTTAGTTTCTGAAGTCCAATACAGATTTGGTAAGTACCTGTCCATTTACGAGGAGGGACGATTTAAGGAGAGAATAAACCGTTGTTCAGCCAGCGACAAAGTGAGTGGGGCGTCTCGTGCAGGTGTAACGATTGGTCACGTCTCAGACTTCTTCACGCGGGAGCGGCACTGCAGCAGTAGTAAAAGCTCGCCTTATCTGTCCGAGACCCCGCCTCGCTTTATAGCAGCGGGGGCCGGCCCGCTGCTTTATACCGCGTCCAGCAGTCGGCTTGTTCCAGCAGTTTCCCCGCTGCTAACGTCTCGGTTTTTTATCTCCGCCCCACTTGTATTCTACATGCAGTGCACTCCACCCTTCCGTATTTATTAGTGCACCACCCGAATCTTTACTGCTCGCGTTACTCAAGGAGATTCGCTTTTTATCACTCTATCCGGAATGTTCGAGTTTTTCCCTTCGTGTACCCCGCGGTGTTTGTTTTCTCTACACAGGATGGGCGTTGGTCTGTGGCCGCTGGAAGATCAAAATTATTGCTCTTTGTCTTAAGTGCGAGACAGTAAAATAAGAGTCTGGTATTATTATTTGGATCATTTTCCTCAATTGCTGACAATATTGATAAATAAATAATACACAGAAAAACATTAAAAATAACACACAAACCAATAAATATCACAACTCAGGAAAAACATAAAAAATAACACACAAACCAATAAATATCACAACTCAGGAAAAACATTAAAAATAACACACAAACCAATAAACATCACAACTCAGGAATTTACACGCTAACATGCAATGAATGTTAGGCTCAGTACATAGGACAAACATGTAAAAAATTCGAAATTAGATACAAGGAACACATAAGAGCTCTAAAATATAGTAATCATTCAACATTTGCAGAACACTTGCAGGAATACAACACCACCCAACAAATATTGACACAGACATGCAAATACTCACCATTAACAACAATAAACCACACATACTAACATTCCAAGAGAACTATCACATACAAAAAGCACTAACAGAAGGAAAACAGATAAAAAACGAACACACAAACCAGGCACACCTGATACTATACACAGCACTGAAACTAAAATAAAAACATCGACACAGGCAAAACAACATTCAACAAGGACACACAAAACCAAAAAAACAACCTAATGACAGTCATTTACATAAAAAACGCGCCTAACAAATGGAAAAATGAATAAAACAAACCAGCACTGCATAGCGACACAAAGTCGATAGTAAACAAAACGAAACGGCCATTCGTAAGAAACATACAGTACAGTGCAATTCAGTGCAGTGTTGTAATACTTACTTACTTTATTTTCCGTGTTCGTGTTGTGATAATCAACAGTTTGATAACCATCTGGAAAATGATTCACTTCTCACAAAGAAAGCAAAAATTACTGCTGCTAAGAGTGGAGCATAAGTTAATGCAATAGACTGAAAAATGTAAGTAGATTATAATTTAGATAATAATTCCACTGTACAAAACACAACAACAAAACCAATTTGTAACATTTGTACGTAATTAACAGGAGGACCCCCTGAAGATTCTTCTTCAAAAGAAGTGAAACGCGTTCGGGAGTTCGATAAAGGCTCAATCATTCAATTTCTTTGGTGTTCTTTATTTATCAATAATAGTCTGATGTTCTGTGCGGTTATGTAATACATATAGCTTTGGTCGAATGATATTCAATGCACGGTACTTCTGATGTGTCTTCTTATCTGATCGACTGATCGTGAACATCAGATTTAGCCGCCATATATGACGTTGCTGCTCGCGTAATGATCAATTCATGTTACAAATGGATCAGTTTGACAAATATCATGTCACAATCGGCATTATGATTTAGTGCCTTGACGTCCGATTAGAGCCAGAGTTACATCAGAATTACACCTTTCCCTTAAGCTTACCTTACTTTTACTTTCGTCTGATTGTAGGCCCCGCTAACTCATTGGCACTATCGTGTTATACAAATCACGAAGGAGGCATAATGAACCAAAATTTGAAATTTTGTCATTAGTTCAGTTTTACTGTTACGAAGTTTCATTCATCCGGAAACTTCAATCGGTAACAGCAATGATTAGTGATATTGCTCGAATTGCTTGATGAAGTCCAATGAAACATCGCAATTTGTCCCTCTCCTCACATTGGTGAACAAAAGAACCAGTTTTATGTGAAGTATATTCTTACGTCAGAACCAACGGCTTTTCTTTTATGAAATTGATAAACTGAATTTTAAATAATTATTTTATGCTATTCTATTCACCCGATACTGGAAATCGTGTCATTCAACTGTGTTATTGCTTCTTGGACGTTTGCTAGGATTTGGAATAGTATGATTCCTTAAAACTTCATCTTTCTATCAACTGAAGAGGATTACATTTAAAGCTTACAGCTTCAGTGACAAGGAGACCACAGTAATTGTTCTTTTGTCATGTTTCACTGCAGACCTGTAGTTCGTTTGAGATAGTTTATCGTTTCACTTTTGTATTAAGGAAGTATGCTGCATACTGAGAGTTCAGAAGCAGCTAGCGCATATAGAATCCTTCAAAGAGTTTTTCTATAAGTTTGTGAAGTAGACATCACTAGCTCGGGCACATACTGGAATTCCTATATTTCTAATAACCTTTCTTCCGGATTACCAGCTTAACATGTAGGAACGTAATACGTAAATATAGTCAACACGATACCAAATCAGTATTGATTAGAAAATGTAATTCGGTGGATCTGCTGAATTTTAAAACATACATTCAACGTAATAAAATTAATTATCATTGCTAAAGACGCATCAAATATTAAATCATCGGTATTTCATTATGTTAACTGATTCTAAAACAAAAGTTTTCGTGCCAGCCCTTTTTTTTACTACAGATTTTGCCCTATCGGCTCTTCCTAAAAACTGTAAATTTGATGATACGTACCCGAAATTCATTCCTCCAAACTTCCATAAAGACGACTTGTTAAATCCCTGAATCAAATTGCCTGGCTATGTTCACAAGGCCCTGAACTAAAAATCTCAGAATTCCTCAGCCTCCACAAGATTTTTTTTTTATTTTTGCTTATGGTTTTACACTTAGTCAAAATCGAATTAGGATCGGGGAAAAGGAACGGGACAGAATTCGACCATGGTTGTTTTAAAGGAAACATTCCGGCGATCGCCTGGAGTGATTTGGAGAAACTATGGAAAAACCCAATTCTCGATGCCCGGACGGGGATTTGAACCGGCGTCCACCAGACTGCGAAGCCAGAGCGTTACCGCTCACCCACCACGCTCGGTCCAAGAAGAGAAGATATATCGTTTCTCACTTGTTTCGCAGCCTTCTGATCTGACGTCGTTCTTCGGCAAGTAGTGACCAACCGAAGAGCCACGGTACGGTATTGCTCGGCGTTCGTCCGGAATCTAATAACAAAATGCAGCACCGGCGGTAACGCAATTTGTATCGAGCGCTCAGTCTTGCCGACGATGCTAAAGCGATTAGCCAGGTGGCCGCGCGCAGACTCTACCAACACCAGAGAACCTCGTCGCCTCCACAACTGGGAATCGTTATCCTTTCTGTCACCCAGTCTCTGGAAACACTCACCTCTATCTTTTATTCCACAACTCTGCTGCTTACTTTACTGGATGTCAACGCGAGATGTTATGATTTTGAATGAGGGTAATAGAGGGAGTAAATACTTTACTGACAAAAGTCAAAACCAAAAACAAGTAAGTCAAGGAAAATATACCATTTTTCTAGTGGTCCCTTTTCCAAGTTATAAAAAATATAATACACGGTTATCATCTACCTTAAAATATCTTTCAGTTCAGCATGATGTCATAATATCAAAGTAATCGTGGCCGTGAATGTCATTTACCTCCTTAAAACGTCATCGAGTCTACCTCACAACTTAAGCAAATATATAAAAAAAAATAATGGAGCCGTTGCGAATGGGAGAAGGAGGGGACAAGTTACGATGCTTCAGTGGACTCAATCACACATTAAGACGGTTTCAATGATCATTGATATTAGTTGTAAAAGCTTCTACTGCTAACTATAGCTATACTAATGACAACATTTGTACTGATTATAAACCTCCTGTCCGTTTGTTTATCGCATAATTTTTAAGCAATTTAATTGTTTTACAGAAATTGGCTCACTGTATGATCTAAACCTTAGTATCTTTCAAAAATAATCAATTTCATTGACGTGCATTTTCTATCCATTCTCAGGTGTTACATCAAGTGGTGCAACAAGAGTGGAGAACAGGGAAGGGGAGAATTTCAAATAAGACAGTAAATAACCTTAGGAGAAGTAAATAGAAGGAAGCATAGGTTAAGTAAGGGAACCAAATATAATTAAAGCAATAAACAAGATTCCTCTCTCCTTATTCGTTCCTTCCCACACCCCAAGTTCAGTAGTTTTGTAATTTATCATTGTGTGAATGCATGTTTTCTACTTAATGGTTTCATTTCCCATGAAAAATTGTCCCTACGGAAGGAAAGTCTAGTCAGCGTGTACTAAGAAAAGAAATTTTGCAAAAACAGTGAACTAATAAACTAATTAAACCATACTATAAGTGATATAACTAGATCCCGCTTTTCTTAAGTCATTACTAATAATATTAATATCCCAACATTTTAGTTGAGTGAGTTATTGCGTCACCATGATAAATTTGGGAACACAAATCCGGCGCAGAACGAAACCCTGTCTTTCTGATTACGTTTGGCGCGAATTCTAGTAACATCTAGGTTACTGCCCGCCTGAGGAACGGTATAACACAATAACCACTAGAACAAGGCGTCCACAGTTGTGAGAGATGGTGGCACATCTTTTCCTCTCTTAACATAAATAACCAAATTTGTTTACAGTAAAAACGGCTGAGGTATGCTCAAAACCATAGATTTATTTTTCTTCCTTTCGCGGTTGATCCATATCTTTCAGAACTGCAAATGTGTCATGGATTTTTTTTATTAATATAAAATTATAAATACAAAAACTTCGTATTTTAGCAAAATATTTTAACTTGTAGTGAAATAAACTTAAGGACATAGGAAGTTATTAACTTCGCTTTAAATAATTACAGTTGTAGTTCAACAATACACGGAGTTGACTATCAGTTCCCAAGTTCAGTTAGTTTCTTCCGTTTACAAATTGCAATAAAACTATTAAAT
This sequence comes from Vandiemenella viatica, assembly GCA_031002005.1. NCBI lineage: Eukaryota > Metazoa > Arthropoda > Insecta > Orthoptera > Morabidae > Vandiemenella > Vandiemenella viatica. Next base: position 77,404,941 of record JARYHS010012519.1, read on the forward strand.
TCTTCATTAATTTTTATACGATAAACATGACATAACGTTTATGATTGGCTTTAATTAATATCTGTTGTCTAGTCCTAACCAAAACGTTAAGGAGTTTGCAACATAGTTTAACATTGCATAGTTTTCACTGGTTTGCAGCCGGATATTTTCTTCAAACGATGACAACGTTTCGACAAGAGTATCTGTTGCTATTTATCAGGTCCTTGCTAATCTGCAAGGTTACTGTGAAACTATGTTACATTTATACGCCACGAAAATCTGCATTCACGTTAAGGAGTTTGTTCGGAACATGCAAATTCTTTAAAAGATGCTTGATTAAGCACCATAAAAATATCACACGTGACAAAAACAATAAACAGATTCGTCTTGTTATAGTTGTATGAAGCGCATTTGAAAAGTGAGACAATATCGCTCAATTGTATTACTTGGGAAGATTGTCCTCTTTGATTTATTTTCACACCAAAGAATAACTGAGTTTATTGTGATCAACCGTGGTAGGTTCATTCAAACTGGAGGAAAATGTTCTTGGAGGAACGGAAAAATAACGCAACCCTTACTCGCTGTTTACATTTTTCTTATTAGTGCTTCACGGTTCATTGAAGTGACTAAAGTCTGGAAAGGGATGGAGGCAAGAAACGGAAAGAAATTTGACGATGGTTTTATAGTTAAAACATTCCCCCATTCATTTGTGGCGGTTTCGGGAAACCATAGAAAACCGAAACGTGGATGACCTAACAAGAAATCAAACCCTCGTCCACCCGAATTAAAATCCGAAATGTTATTTTCTAACCATCTGAGTTCAGTGCTATTTACTTAATGGTACGGATTCGATTATGATATTGCGTAAAATAATAAACTTCTGTGATGTCTTGATTGGTGAGCACACAATGTGTTAAAATTTTAAAAACATAAACATGTCGTGGCTCGGCGAAGTATTAAACAGTGAAAAAGAGAACTTGGTGGTAATTTTGACTCACTACTTGTGCCAATCACAAATTTAAGAATTTGCGAAGCGTCGAAACTCTCGCAGTTGGGCCATTTTGGCTAACAATGCTCTATAACGAAACTAATAATTAATAACAGATTAGATTTATCTATGTGCTCGGATGTAACCAAACGACTAATTACAAATAAGATAAATTAATTAACAACACATTAAGGAAACTGTTTTCAATCTGGTTAAATGGTTTAAGTATCGTAGATTGACTTTATGGGTAATTAAACTGATACATTGATCTTGATATTATTATTACACTAACGCATACATAGAACAACAACCAACAATAGAAACGACTTCAGAGAAGTGCTAATCGCGGAAATCCACTTAAACCCTAACTCGTAATTTTGTTGTTTTTTGTTATTGTACGCGTAGGCAGTGACACGTTCTCGTCGGCTGTGGGTGTCTTCATATACACACAGCTCTTCATCCCTCAACAGCAGCAGCTGTTCCGCCCGCCATGTTTGTCCGACGCAATATCTGTCTCGCAGGCAGCCCGAGTAGCCGGTTGTGTTTTTATTGGCCGGTCGAGGCTCCTGGAGAGCTTCCAGCAGCAGAGACACCATTCATAACGGCTCCGAACTCACTTCCAGGCCTTATTCCCATTATTACTTTTCCAGCTCAGTGGACCTCAAAGAGAGGGACGGCAACTGTCTCTCATCTCAGTGACCGCCTGCGTGTGACGCGGGCTAGCGTGCGTGTCAGGGGGGGGTGGTGACAAAAAAATCTATTACTTGTTGCTATGCTATTTCTGAATACATAGAGTGCAGTATAGAAAGCGTATCATTACACCTTACCATTTGGCTCAGAATAATAGTCCAGATATTATCATCACCCATCAATTTTTTATAGAAACCAAATTACTCATATTCGAATAATAAGACTCATTAGGATTCGCGAAGGTGCAACCTATTCTCGTAAAGAAAAATGGTGTTTTTAATCCAAGTTTCTTTATAACTAAATACGCGTTTCATGAGAATTATAATGTGTCTATCAATTAAACATGTAAAAACTCGTTTTCGCACTCTTTAATGACGATTAATAACCCCCAAAAAATAATGTATCATTATATTTGACTGGAATCTATTAAAAGATGTGTATCATTTAATAATTTTGTTTCACTATTTTTGATCTGCAATCAAGTAAGAATTATCTTGGCTTCACATGTCGATAAATCACTGCTCAAATCCACAGTGTAAATCTTTAAACACGTGCTAAGTGTAATTCTTTGTAGATGATTTTGATCTGCATTACAATAAAAGTAGAGAAAAAAAGAAGGATGATAACGAGACTTATGTATTTTTTTTTTCATTGATCCGGCCATCAAAGGATTACGTGTCACCGGCCTTCTGTTGTACACAGGTGGTAAGTGTGAATCATGAGAAGGGAAAAGGACAGGTGTTCCAGTTATTAAGACCCATCGTATTTTATCTGAAGGATCTGTCTGTGAAACGTGTAATTTTTGTGTTCTGTATGACAAGTATATTTTCGTTCATGAAACGTGCAGTTTATGAGATGGAGATTTGAAACTGTCCCAGCATTCTCTTATATGATTGCGGGAAACGTCCTAAAACAGCGAAAATACGAGGTCCAGGGCTCGCACATGGTCCCGTTGTACCTCCAGGATCCTGTAGGTGGCGCGTTAACGCAATGAGCTACACTGGCGGATATATCTTCTGCATCAATTATAATTTTTATCTCTCACTTTACTCCTCGCCTCTGATGATATTAAGTTAATGGAAATAAAATCTTTTAGTCTGAAATACTCCGTGCTGCAATTTCACAGTAACTTGCTTTGCCTGGGTCAATATCGCGAATATAACACAATAATAACAATACTTGAATCCAGGACCATAATGTTTTCATTTGTTAGGTCTCTTCCTTTCAATTTTCGCTATATAAAGAGCATATAAAACAATCGAGTCGATCCATAGTCTTTTTTTTCTTGATTTACAATTGGTTTTCATTCTTCCGCTCTTCTTTATCCTCCCCTCTAATGTCCAGAGCATCTTTTCTATCTCCTGAACTGCTTGAAATGCTATATCAGTCTTCTAAACGTAAATTTTTCTTCTATTGTGGCTTCCGTTATTTCGATCTCAGTCGTATCTTCCATCGTTTCTGAATTCGCTGGCTATTATTCTTACTCTGTTATACCTGATTAAAAAATCGTTATTTTTAATCTGTTACTACCAATTGAAACTGTGTTAGCAAACAATCTAATTTTTACCTTTTTTTAATCCTATCGGAAACTTTTTCGTTTTTTGTTATTTTTATAGGATCTTTTTTCTCCTATGTCTAAGACCCTCCCTCGCCAGCACTGGTAGCGTAGGAGCAAGGGAGCTGGCCTCACATTACCAGGGTCGCTAGTTCGAGTAAGGCTGAGGGCATGGATAGTTTTAACTAAGTTTTATGTCCGTCCTGTTTTGTCCCAACTGGAGAGTAAAATAACAGTATAGTATGTACGCATTTGAAGATACATGCGATGGCTGTATGGCTGATATAGCTTAACCCAAATTTTTTTTTTTTTAAAAAAACCTCTTCCTATGTTTTTAAATGTACCCATATTTTACTCAGAATCTTTTCTTTGGCGTAGAGGCTAACTGGCATGATCCCTGTATTGTAGTCCCTAATTTTAGTTTTGCTGATGACTTTATTTATGTATCTTTAACACTGTTGTTTACCTTACTTTCACTTTTTTGACTGGATTCAGTGATGTGTTAACGTACTGTAGCGCTGTATATACGCAGTGAAATAAACGATGCAGTCATTCCAGCACAACTATTTCAGCGACAGCGCTTTCGGCGCCGCTTGTGTTGTAAATTTTTGACGACTCTCCTCCCAATTCTGTAATCAGGTTATTCCGTACAGATTGGTACGGTTCGCACAAATCACGGCAGGTTGGCACGCCTGCTCATCCTAATGAGTGGTAATTTCAAAACAACAAGCATTCGTGTGCGCCGTGCAAAATTTTTCGCAGCTGCAACAGCGGCGGGTAACACGTTAACGTGGGTTTAATTCTATTGACAAACTTTTTTTTATTGTAACGCCCGGTGTTCGTTCTGTTCCGCAAACATGGCTGATAGAATTATCTTCATTAGCTACTAATTGCTGTTTTCCTCTTTCCGAACTGAAATGTTATATTCCGAGCCCAAAAAGTATCGACAAATATGCAGACGCTTCTACCTTCAATAATTCAGGAATCTAGTAATTGCGTTTGAATATTTTTTTGACAAATATTTTGAAGTAAACAAACACGGCGAATCCTGGGGAAAAAAAGTTTAAAAAAAATGTGAACTTTGAATTCTCTAGTAATGTAATTTGCTTACTCAGTGATTAGAGATCCAGTTGTAAATAAGCATAAATTTCACTTATTTAAAAAAGTCACTTCAGATAATCACAAGGGAAGAGCTAGTTGTGTGTACCACAGATTCATTTAAGCTTTGGGATACATACGCAGCTGTCAATTTTATTTCATCGTATTAGGAAGGGTACAGCATTCATTCCACACAAAAACTGTAAGCCTTTCTTATTCACATGAAATGTGAACATGATTTATGTATGTATAAAGATCTGTATAGAACTGTGAAGATCCTTGACAAAACTCGTAAGAAGTTTGTATTGCTCAAAGAAAACTGGCCAGAAAAAGACCTCTTAATCTTAATGTATATGTTAAAATATATTTAATCTATAAGGGGGTAAGTAACTCAGATTTTTATAAGCCATGTAAAGTTTTTAAGGTGGGTATATATACCCTAATACTAAGAATAGTAGCGATTTGTTTCTCTTTTTGCTTTTGACTAACTTTTTATTATTATTTTTTTTATTTATTATTTTTGCTTTACGCTTCGTTGAAGTAGAGATTATCATAGGTGGGAAATTATAGGAGGCAAGGAACGGGAAGGAAAACAGCCGTTGTCTTTTGAAGCAACCATCTCCGCATTCCGCCGGAGTGATTTGGAGAATTTTGATTCACATTACCCATCCTCACGAAGTTCTACATAAATTTCATAGAAACGACCACTGAACGACATAGATTAATGGAAACGTTTTTCAAATGCCATTTACTAGTTTTCGGAATTAATTGCTGCCATGGATTTAGAGACTTCATTTTTTTCTTGTTTCTCGAAATCAGTCAGATGAATGACTATGATTGTTTAAAGTTTCTCCCGCTCCAACCCCAATAACCTTTATGTTGACTAGCTCCAAACGCAACGACCTAGAAGAAACTCAGTAACGCTATTTTACTCTCTGGGACTGATCTTAAATCTCCATCAAGAAATTGTTAGACAAAAGACTGTTTGCAATTTATGCTCAAAATCTAATCCGAATTTTATGTGCTGAAATTTATTTAAAAAAATACTTCAATCTTCTTTTGAGATACACAATACTGATAGCTCTATACAACATACTGTTTTTTCTGTGGAATAAAAAAAGTTATGTCACATGAAAAGCTACAATAAGTAATAGGCCTTTTTTAACTATCGGGAATTATACTATCACCATGCTTATTAAATCTTTTGAGCGCAGTATGGTGTCAGTCTTCTAAAAGACTGAAAACTTCGGGCATTTTTATTTCTTAGGGTTTTCCACCATTCTGAGGTTTTGATCATTAGAGGCGGAAATGATTGTGGACAAGAATGGGTAGGAATTCGGCAATGGTATTTTGAAGAAACCGTCTCGGCAAACGCTTAATTTCGGGAAACCATGGCAAACTGAAATTTGGATTGCCGGATAAGGATTTACATCCGCGTTTTTCACAATGGCAGAATTGAGTATTGCCGCTAACAACCGCATTCGATGTTCGAATACTGTTTGTCGAGATCGGCTGCACTGTGGACAATGCGGCAATGACCTATAGCCAGAGAAAGATGTAAATGTTTGCTCCTAGTTGAAGTGCGTAATCTTTCTGGGAGCCTTTATCTCTGTAGAAGTATATAATCTTTATTAGTGGTGTACAATATTTGTGAGTATGTAATCAGTTTCTCTCTTCCTAAATATGTGTAACAAATGAGACGAAACAACCGGAAAACACTTGCAACTCTGTTTTAAAGCCAAGAAACTAAAAAGAAAAGAATTTTAGATCGGTATTCCAATACTCTTCATTACCGAAATACGGCATCACACACAGCTGGTCAACTATTCGTCATGAACTTGATTTAGAGCTAGTCGTTACGACATCAAAATAGTACAGTTGCTATCACATAAAGTGGAATGATAAATTCCGGCCCAATGCCCGATACCCGTAGCACACGTCTTACTGGACTACACTGAGCTGTGACGTCACTGCGCGCTCAGCCTAGCGAGACGGCACAGTGCTGCCAACCGTGAAACTGGTCTCCGCGCGGTGCGGCGGGGCTAATCGCGTTACGGGATGAGCGCTGAGTGCGCCCCCCACCCCTCCACCCTCAAGCCGTCAGCCGCAGATCGCAGCGCAAGCTCGGCTGCTTCCAGAGGACTCGCTGCACACTACTTCGTTCTTAACTTTGCACGCAGTAACTCAACATCATTGTGTCTTGTTCCGTGGGTAGGTCCACCACAGTGCATTTAACACTGTCTAGTCTTTCCTTACCGAGCGATGAGCGGCTGACGCTGAGGCCAAGCTTAGGGGATGACGCGGATTGAAATTCCCGTCCGGGAATTTTGACCTCCTACATTTCCCGAAACCACTATAGGAGAACCGTACAAAAATCCAAGACCCTACTTCCTTCTGTTCTTTACCACCAATCCATTTCCCCTCGACGTCGAAGGAAGGCAATGCCCCAATCATTTTTTTTTAAACTTATCTTTACCCTGCCATCCGTTTAGTTACAGCATTTGATGCATTCACCTTAATGTTATACAGAGTGTTACAAAAAGGTACGACCAAACTTTCAGGAAACATTCCTCACACACAAACAAAGAAAATATGTTATGTGGACATGTGTCCGCAAACGCTTACTTTCCATGTTAGAGCTCATTTTAGTTTCGTTAATATGTACTGTACTTCCTCGATTCACCGCCAGTTGGCCCAATTGCAGGAAGGTAGAGACTCTTCGTGCTCGTATTGTGGACGGTTGTGATGCAATACGCCATTCTCCAGGGCTGCATCAGCGCATCAGGGATTCCATGCGACGGAGGGTGGATGCATGTATCCTCGCTAACGGAGGACATTTTGAACATTTCCTGTAACAAAGTGTTTGAAGTCACGCTGGTACGTTCTGTTGCTGTGTGTTTCCATTCCATGTTTAATGTGATTTGAAGAGAAGTAATAAAATGAGCTCTAACATGGAAAGTAAGCGTTTCCGGACACATGTCCACATAACATATTTTCTTTGTTTGTGTGTGAGGAATGTTTCCTGAAAGTTTGGCCGTACCTTTTTGTAACACCCTGTATACCAGTTGGTGTCTTCTTCTGCCGTGAATATTTCACTCGCTAACCATTCCATCCAGTGCATCCCTATCACACCATTTCTTTCCGATCCAATGCATCAACTAATTTCTTTTCTTCCTCTTGATCAGATTCAGTATTATTCTTTCATCATTCACCACCTTATATCTTATTGACTTCTGATTTCACACGTTTGATTCTTCATCAGACCCCCATTCCAATTCTAACATCAATGTTCCATGTTATGGAGGCTGCTACTAGTTCATTATCAGGGCTGCATATATTGTACAGCCGTGAAGTGCATCAACTGTTTCAAAATCGAGAAGCAAACGCCTTCTGTATGCAAGACATTTTACTGCGGAAGAAAAACATTTGGTAGCCGGGAGAGAATATTGAGCGATATATTCCGTCTCTAACTGATGCAGATCACTATAGGGATTAATTGGCACCCACAAATATGACACTGTCGAGGAGAAAGATTACAGTTGCGAGCTGTCTGCTATTGCTGTTAGCAATATAGCAGGTCTATTCAAGGCGATTACACCATCCTTTCTCTCTCTGATATGCTGTAATCATATCGATAAGAAGCTACTGATTTCTCATTTCACAATCGTGAAGTCAGCATTTTAGCGGCCTGGTGGCTCAGTGATTAAGACGTCTTATTGAAGATCGAAAGATCCCATGTTCTAATCCCTGTATCCGTGGGTATTTTAATCGGCCGTTAACGCGACATTCGTCTCTGAAACAGCTTGTTGTGTAATGTGAAGTACGCCAACAAGATTCCATGTTTCGTTTGTTAAGTGTATGTGCCATTCGCCAGGTAGGATTACCAAGTTATGTTTGGTAATGAGGAAATAAACTAGCCACACTACCTTCAATATAAGGCTAAGTATATACACCTCCTTCGTGAGGGTTCAACTTACCCTCTGCTTTAAAAAAAAAAATGAAAAAAAAAAAAGTAAACACCAATGGTAGCAGACAGCAACAAAATCGTCCGCATTTATAACGAGATTTATCAGTTCACAACACCAATGTATATATTTCTAGAAGTGAAAGAATACGTCATGGACGAAAACAAAAATTCTATACGATTGTATTCCGTATTACAAGTAGTTTTACCCGCGTTGTGTGACCAGTAAGAACAATTTACAACCAATTTTCAAATATTCTCCCATTCAAACATGTAAGCTACCCGCTCACGTGAAAATACTGTGTTTTGCTTGTTTTGCTATGTCTTCGCGTTCGGTCAACACCACCCGCCAACACGGGTTGCTATATTGATCTGCAAACATGTGGTCATAGGTTTGTAAAGATTAAAGGACATTAATAAATTGCAACTGAATGACTCTAATTTATTCAGATCTCTTTATAATTAATTTAAACGTACCTATACATAGGTGTTCATACTTTCTTGTGATTGTTTTCCCGACGATCAAGTATAAGTTAAATACGCCAACTACACACACGTTGAATCTCTTTATCTCTGAAACCCTTTTTCATGGGTTTACGGCATGTCGACATAGTAGTGTAATTTTTTTGCGTATGATTTTACGACTTGTTGACGTCTAGGTCATTAGAGGTGGGAAAAGACTAGGAGCAAGGAATTCGGCCATGGCCTTTTGAAGGAACCATCCCGGCATTCACCTGGAGTGATTTGGGGAAGCCATGAAAAACCTAAATCTGGATGCTCGGACCAGGATTTGTACCTGCGTCCTTCCGAATGCGAGGCCAGAACGTTACTGCGCACCCACCACGCTCGGTCATAGCAGTAGAGGTCATTAAATACGGGAGTGGATGGGATTAAGGAATTGAAAGAAATATGACCATGTAGTTTAGAAGGGGTCTTCTCCGTATTCACCTGAAGTGATTTCGCTGAAATATTTATGCATAAAATCAAGAGGGCAGAACCAGAGTTCTCATCCTAGTCCTCCCGAATGGCTGTACCGTGATTCAATCCCACATCCACCGATTCGGTGAAAATATTCTAAACATTATACACTTATATGTACTTTTTTGCCCAGAAATACTACGTCTAGGAAAATTATCATTTCTTGCAATGAAACTCTTTACGTACATTCTGATTTCAGTGAAGCGGAATAACTACATTGTTCTGTTATGTTATTACTCTATGCGATAAAGTTAGACAGACCATTCGAGAGAAAATACAGGATTTAAGTGTTTGAATCCCATGAGGATAACATTACGAGTTCTTTGGACGTTGTCACATGTTTGCTGACGAAATTTCCAGCTTTTCTAGTCCAACGGTAAAAAAATTTAGACCAGTTACAGAAGACTGAAAAAATAAAATTGTGATAGGATAACACGGGAGCCATTTCTGACTCCTGTGACTGCCCTGATGCGTTATATCGAGTTACTCTCTAATACCGTCCAGACGTAGATGAACAAATACGTTTATGGACCGTAAGAAATAAGCTACCGTTTCTTCGTGAATAGCGGACAAACTTTTTTTTATCGCTTCGTTAGATCCGAACAAGAAGCACCAACAAACTGTGGAAAGAAATCCCGCCGCCGCCAAATCAGTTGAGTAAATAACAGGAATTGCAGGGAAACTGGTCACGAGGAAACGGATGGACGACAGCGAATGTTTTCTGCTCCGGTAGTGAGCGGGGAAAGGTGATTGAAGTGTAAGCGCGCAAGGGTCGAAATTGTTAAAGTGCGTAAACGAAATTATCGCCTGCATTCGCAAGCAGTAGATCCTAGGATACAGTTCGACGGGACTACCCTCTATTTGTAAGACTGAATCAGTGAAGACAAGGGTCCAATTTGTGACACAAATAAAATGAAAGAAAAAAACCTGCCGCTTCTGTGAAAATTTGGTCACATAAATATAAGATGGTCATTCGGTTCTCACACTCTTTTGAATTTGTTCCAATTCTTTTACAGTACTGTGGTATTGCTATTTATTCTGTAGGATAAATTCCGCTTACAAAAATTTTGTTTTTTCTAATAATGGAGTAAAAAAATCTAGAACAGTACAGAGCAGTATTATTCATAATTAGGCTAAAAGCAGGAATTTTATCACAAAGTGTAAAGAACAGTTTAGAACTATTATATGAAAGAATCATTTCATATTGATCAGCACACAGTAGACCGTAAAACGTCGCCCCCACCAACAATCAGACAGACTGGAAACACTAGAAATAAACAATCACACAAAACAGTTTTTTATGTTTCTGTAAAGTTACTAGATAGCTCAGAAAAACAATGCTTAACGAATTCAACAATTTAACCAAAAGCAATAGTACCTGAAGCTAATACAAAGTACATCTGAACGAGGCAAGAAAGTATATACGTATAAAAGCATCAGTGTGAAAATTGACTTAACATGACTTTGTCTCCTGTTATTGTGACCCAAATACGTTAGTGGGTGAAGTATTTCTTCGCATTTGTAAATGAAATGGATGTCCGCATGTTTGTTAATAAAACCGGCCAAAACTTTGGTCTTTCAGTCCACTGTCTTTCACACTTTCCTACGGATCATAAACCGAGCGACACACACAAAAACCTCTAAAGCACAATACTTTTCAAAATTTGACACAAATTAAGATATTTCAGCATATCATAATACAGATAAGGCAGCCGTAGTAAGATAGTGTAAACGAAATAGTAAGAAGAATATATACACAGTCCAGTCACATTAATGTGACCACCTCTCAAAAACCAGAATAACAACCTTTGGCAGAACGGATCGCTGCGAGGCGTGCAGGAACAGAGTCAATTAGGTTTCTGAAGGTGTTCACTGGGATGTTGAGCCATGCCGACTCCAGTGCCGTGGCCAGCTGCGCTAGATTGCGCGGTTGAGGATCCATGGCGCGAACAACCCGATCGAGGTTGTCCCACAGATTCTCGATTGGGTTTAAATCCGGTGAGTTTGCTGGCCAGGGGAGTAAGGTAAACTCATTCTGGTGCTCTTTAAACCACTTACATACACTGCGAGCTGCATGACACCTCGCATTGTCCTGCTGGTAGATGCCATCATTCTGAGGAAAAATTATTCTCATGTAGGGGTGGATATGGTCCGCAAGGACAGATATGTACTTGTGCTGATCCATCGTGCCTTCCACAATGATGAGTTCACCCAGTGAATGCCAGGAAAACATTCCCCAGACCATAATGCTCTCTCCTCCACCCTGGGTGTTTGCCTTCAGACGTTTCACGCCGTATGTGCCAACGTCCATCTGTCCGATGGAGCATAAAACGTGATTCATCGGTAAAAGCCGCCTGTCGCCATTCTTTGGACGTCCAGTTGCTGTACTGGCGTGCAAATTCCAGCCTTCGTCGCCGATGAACAACAGTTAGCGTAGGTGCATTAACTAGGCGTCTGCTGTGGAGGCCCATGCACAGCAACGTTCGCTGAACCGTTGTTGAGGATACACTCTTGGTAATCCCTTGGTTCATCTGGGCGGTCAGTTGCTCAACAGTTGAAGGTCTATTTACCGGAACGCATCTCCATAGCCTTCGTTCGGCTCTGTCATCTATCGCCCATGGTGCACCACATATTCCACGCCGCTGATTTTGAATAGTGCCATTTTGCCATGCACGGTATACTTTTACCACGGCGACACGTGAACAGTTCACAAAATTAGCCGTTTCCGAAATGATTCCACCCTTGGTCCTAAAGCCAATAATCATGTCCATTTGGACGTCGGATAAATCGCTACGATTCTGCATTACGCCAACGATTGAAATGCTTTCCGATGCCCTAGGACATCCTTTATATACACTCCGCTGTATTGTGCTGCCACCTGCCTTCTGTGATTGGTTATCTCACGTTGACGTCGAAAGAAGGTGGTGGTCACATTAATGTGACTGGACTGTGTAGAACATTCTCGTTCAGTTAAACCGAATCCAGGTGTCGGAATGTTTTTTGTACTCCACTATATAAATAATTCTAATTTCTGTGCTGTGAAAGTTCTGTTGCTTATATTGTGAGTGCAGTGTATTTGAATAACAACCCAAAACGTGTATATGTAATATTATCACATTACTAACGATATTGAGATAAACAAGTTATAGCCACTGAAGAAACTCCAAAACATACGAATAAGGGCGATACACGTGTAGAAATAAATGTTTGGATACATTATTTATTTAGCGCATAGCAAAATCACACAATGTATTATGAAGCCTTACAATTACATGTAAAAAAAACTTTTAATGTGCAATAACGAATCTAAATGTTTACTGTACTGAGTTGACTGATTGGGTGCAAAGCTGGTTTGGGTCAGCTTGGATATCCCGGATTACGCTAAGTGAGAAAGCAAGTACAGGCAGCCAGACAATATTATGATCTCCTACATATCTGCACATCACAACAATCACTGTTTAAATACAGAACAGTTGTTCTCAATATTTCTAATTAGTTCAAAGTATTTTCAGTTGTTTTGGGTACTTCTTTTTTGAGGCAACGGTTTAATATTCTCTTTTAATGGTCTCTGAAGTAACGCGACGATGTATTCATTCTCAATGTGTCACACAGCTAACTATATTTATACATCAATCGTTGCAATCATTATCAAATAAATTTCATACAAAATCTTTGATCAAAGATCAGAAACGATCAGTTGCCGGTTGCAACAAAAGCCAGACGTGTTGTTTCTATAGGGTCTTATGCAGCGTAAACTTCTAAGCTATTAACATCTTGAGTTTCGGAAGAGACTACTATTTTATTAAAACTGAACCTACTCGACAACACATAGATTAGTTAGATTCTCCCGAAGGAGGTGTATGAATCTAGTATATCACAGGTAGGACGACAACTCCCTTTTCCACAATTTAACTTGGAATTAGTAATACGGAGTGTCCTGACGTACATCACGTGAACAAACCAAAGCTCCCAAAATACACTGGCTCAATCCGATGCTGAATTTTGAAAACGATCGCCTAATCTACTGAGCTATCAAACCACCCATTGTTTTACTAATCTTTCTCCCCTAAGTCGATAAATCAGGTATCATTTTAAGCATTAAGATCTCGGCTTTGGTAACATCATTAATTAAGTAAGGAATTTTTCGAAATTCAATCCGTAAATACCAAAATTATGAACTATCAAGGTCACGTGTATGTGATAGTTCAGAGTCAGGCATCGATAAGGAGTGACAGCATTACCGCTAGATAGAAGCACCACATATCAGAGATATTAATAAACTGTTTGTTTCTTCTAGACCAAGGAACTTTTGCGATAATTTTATTTCTGTTAGGAAAAGATTACATTATTTCTAATTGTTGTTTTGCTATGAACCTATTTCAGTTGACAAATAAACAATTGCCGCAAATGACCTGGTTCTTCTTTCATTCTACTACAAGCTACCAACCTCGTTATTCATCTTATATCATTCACAGAATTTTCGCATTGGCCACCTAATATTACAATATTACTAAACATCATTTGCTTCTTCCATTACTCCACTTTGATGGTGAACGTTAAATGTAAACTGATAATGCAGCACATTAGTGTCCCCACCTAGTTCATGAGGTAGCTGGCTCTGATCTACCGAGCCAGGTGCGTAAGTGGTAACCCCAGGGGGGCATCCATAAATTACGTCAGGTGTTTTTTCGGATTTCCGGACCCCCCCCCCCCTTTTTTCTGGTGAGACTTCATGAAATCTGGTCCGACCCCCCCCCTGGTGGGATCTGGTTCGTGAGGACCCCCCCCCCCCCCTTGAAATCATCCTCGCAGCTTTTGGAGACTAATTTCGAAATCTCACGTGAGATTTCCGATGACCTCCCCCTCCCCCTTGGTGAAATTTCGCCGGACCCCTCCCCCCTATTTCACCTAATTAATGGACGCCCCCCAGGGTCTATTACGGAGCGTCCATAAACCGCGCAGCTCCATTTTGGCCTCCTGGAAACCTCCCTCCCCCCACGTAGCTCGACGTGGCTTATGCTTATACCCCCCACCCCCAAGGAAGCAGGTAGCTATTTTACCCTTTTTATTCCAGTAGACATTTTGTACTGTTTTCTCTTGCCAGACTATCGTAAATTACATACGGAGATAATTAAACGAAGGAAATAAATATTCACATGCTGTTGTGTGTTCTGTACCTCATTTTAAAAGTGAAAAATGATATGAATGGAAAGAAAGCTACGTGGCCTGGCTCGGACTCCCCCCCCCCCCTCTCGAAGTGGAGCCAACCCCTCCCACCACCCCAAGACCAATCCACGTAGTTCATGGACGCTCCCTTATTAGGGTGTATGCGGGTTAAAATCCCGGTCTGGCCATTCAGATTTCGGTTTTTCTTGCTTTCCCGAAATCACTTCTGGCGAATGCTGGAACAGTTTCTTTCAAAAACGGTCATAACCAAATTCCTTCCGATCCTTGCCATCCATCTTCTACCAGCCCTAACGACCTCGACATTGAATAGCCATGAAGCCCGAATTTAAAAAAAATCTAAGAAATCTGATGGTTAAAAATCTGTCCCTTACGTAATTTGTTTATAAAGCAACTCAAACCAAATTTTGATTCTTGGTTGTCCGGGTGACGCCTCGTCATATTTCTTGTAGCCGACGTTTCGACCATCTTTCTGTGATCTTCTTACGGCCGAACTGCCAATACGTTGAAGAAAACCACAAAAAGATGCTCGAAACGTCGGCTACAAGAAATATGACGCGGCGTCATCCGGACAGCCTAGAATCAACTGACTCTGGCTGCGGAAGCCTACGATTACATCAATCCAAAATTGTTTATGTAAAATTGGTCTCATTGATGATACCGAATGTAATGTGTGGTTTGTTCACACGAAAGATATTCGTTATTACATTTGATCCTTCTTGTGTCGACACTTGTAACGACCACTCTTCGAACAGCTAACAGAGTAGAGGATTTAGTAATGTATTCATTATCCAACGAGTGTTTGACACATTTACGTACGGCATTTGGTTTTACCAAAGATGAATCTTGGTGGACGACAGGCTCCAAGTTCTCTGAGCGTGGACGCCTACTCTGGCGGACATGTACACAGCGGCAAAAACACGCACAGCGCTCGTTGCCCTGCGTCGCACTGTTTGCTGAGCCCTATGAGCAGAAAAGTGGATTAAACCGCACGAGCATTAAAAAAAGGAATCCGTGTTCCTTGCCGGCAGACTATTTCTATAAAGAGGGGATCTCGGCACTGGCATAAAATTTGCACTCTGCGCAGGACGTTTGCTCGAATTTAAATGCCGGGACTGTAAGCCTGGCGAAGAGAGAGGGAAGAGGGGAAACTTTTTACACCCTCCTTCTGGATTTCGTTTTTCCCTTCTCTTCCCCGAGCGAAATTCGTCATGGCGACACATTTCTGTTGGCTCTTGAATTTCCCTCCTCCGCTGCTATCATACCACCAGTTTTTTTTCTGCCTGCAAAGCTGTGAATGCTAGACGTGTCATAGAGAATCATTCAGTCCTTGTACACAGAGTAACGACTAAAGCAGTGAATTTACAAAATTTGAAGTCATTTACTGTAGTTATAATTTCTCTATTTACTAGGAGAGAAAAGTTAACAAGATATTAATATCGTAACTTCAACAACATTTTCCAAAGAACTTTCTACCAACTTCTCAGGTTGGAGTTGCAGCAAGTTGCAATCTACCTCCCACTCACTGAAGACGTCTCTTCGGTATTACCTGAAATACTAAAAACATGCGGTTACATTCCAAGAAATGACTGGGTGAACATTCTTAATTATTGAAGGTTTCGTAAATACATGGACGAATTTTTAGTGTTTCTTATTTCTAGGGTAATAAAAGAGAGAAAGTGGGACACTTGTTGAGAGGGGAGTGCCTGATAAAAGACGCCTTGGAAGGTCTAGTTTGTGGGAGGAGATTAAGAGGAAGAAGGAGGTACAAAATTATAGACAGCATCAAGGAATACGGCAAGTACATGTACCTAGGGGAGAAACATAAAGATGAAAACCCAAGAAAAGAACAAACAAATTTTAAATAGAATTTATGACCAAACGTTAAGAGTTTCTAATTGCCTTAAATTCCAACTCGATTCTATTTGGTAACAGGGATCGCAGCAAATCATGTAGTTAAGGAGTAGGTAGTTATGAATATATAGAGGTAAAGAGAAAGAGTCAGGTTTGGCATTTGTAAGGCACGGGATTCGATACTTAGTCCGGCATTTTTTTTTTGTTTTCACTGTCCCAACCTCCCGTTGCTAACGTCCTAGTCATTGATTACCCGTAAAGGCACCGTCCCCTCCACCCCCCCCCTCCCCAAAAAAGAAATGAAATCATTACCTGAAGATACGAAGAAACGGAAGACTACATCAAGCTATTCTAAAGGCTAATGAAAGAAATTTGTTCGAAAATGAGTCACTTCACTTTATTTCATGTACCTAAACCAGAACTTTCTAGAGTTGAATGTGAGGTGGAGAAGCTGCGAAAATTTCAGCATTCAAACCGAACATTTCTGAGACCCCGGACAGACACTTTAATGCCATGCTATCACGCCAGCAGTTAAATCTCTAAAAATTTAGCCTTTTTTCTTAGAGCTCAGAAGTAATCGGAGGAGGTAAGCAATTCGATCAGGGCCTTTTGAAAGAACCATATAGGCATTTTGGGAAATAATGGAAAATTGACGTCTGGATGAGCGGAAAGAGGATTCGAAATCACGTTCTTCCGTATGCCAGCCAAAGCGTTAAAATTTTGGTAGTTTTTACGAATCTATAGTACGACAATCCAGGTTTTCCGCTTGAAAATTTAAATAAATAAGCAGTCAGAAAAAGTAAAGAAAAAAATTAGTAATGCTTCAGCAGAGAGCAAAAATAAATTCTCTGAATGAATGTGTCACTTCAAGCGAATATCAATAATAATAATAATAACACAGCAGATAAAGGGAAATATTAATTATATTATGTTTAAAAAATTTGTTTCCTGAGGCAGTGTCGAAAAAAATTGCGGAAACTACAGATCCTGTGACTCGAGGTTAGAGAAACACATTCGGCTATGGCTTGAAGACCCGTATATCACGGTACAGGGACACACATAGCCCCTAGTGGCGTGGTCCGGGCGGGCAGTGACTTTGTTTTAAAGTTGGCCAGCCTGTAGGGGCGGCAAGGAAACTTGGACACCCGCGGCGTGCTAGTTGAAGGGAGGAAATCGGATCTTGGTGCCACCGCACCGCCTAAAGGGCAGCACCGACCAACCTCCGAGGCATCCCCCACGTAAAAATAATAAAAACTTTCGGCACACAAACAAAGCGGATAGACTCTTTTATCAATCAGCCGCCATACATAAACATGAAAGGCAAATTAGCCAGAGACATCGGTGGCTCGAGAGAAGAGATGGGAAAAGAAAAATACTACAGAAAGCAGGGGAAAGGGTGTTTTGGAGTGGGAGGGTTACGGCGGAGCCCACCTGCACTTCACTTCACCCCCTTTCCACCCCAAACACACACAGGGTGGATGGGCGAGCCTTCACCCCCAACGGAAAAACAGAAACAAGACAAAGCGACCGACAATGGGCAATGTAATCACTCGCACAAAAGCGGTCTTCCGTCTCCCTCCACCACCTCAGCACCCTTCCGTTTCGTTTTCTTTCCTGTCTCCCCTCCCCGGAGCCTCCAGGAATCTGACAATGGTTTTGAAAGCCGGGAGAGAAGAAGTTGCTCTTGGACGGGCTTACAGAAACAACAGGCCGGCTATTCTTCTGCAGATTGGAAGGTGGGATGGGGGAACACCCTCCCTTGCTCTAGAGAAATTGACGGAATGGCTCCACACTCGACGTAGGAGCGGACACCCCATTGGCCAAACGGACGTCTTTGTACCGACCAAACGCATCTTCTTCGTAGATATTTCTAATCTTACATTGCATACAGCCAGATAATCCTACCTACAGTGATATTCATCCCAATGGCAGTTCTGATAGCTATAATGCCACAATATCACACACCTAAGTTCGTCATCTTATGTGAGTTAAACACGTCGGCCTAAACGTAGAATGTCAGACACTAGGCATTCCGTCTGATGGCTGAAATCGTTAAGAGACTTAGACAGTATCTGGAGCTCGGCACAGCATTACGTGGATCGAACTCCAGTATTGTAATATATTCTCATCGTTCGGGACTTCGCCGGTGGAATAAAAAAATGGGGGAGATATTGACGTACGATTCATAACCATCATACTTTCTGCTTATGTTTCAAATCTCTTTGCTGCATTGGTGCATAAAGCATTGTTTATGATAATTGGTTCATCGGATGGGTATGTGAAATTTGGTAATCCCCACTTCTTGTTAAGTATTTAATTACATTTTGTATGCAAAAAATATCAATAAAAATCTTATTAATGATCCAAATTGCTCATATGAGGAATCGGGATGTTGCTTTACATATTAACAACACCGTAGTACTTACGTTTGACATTAACATACGTTTATTACAAAATTATTACTAACCATATATTATTAGCAATAGTATGACATAATTAAACAGACATCTTGAAATCCGACAATGGGTTCATTTTACATCAATTCCTAGGATTTCTATATGTCCGTTCATTAAGCTTAGTGGGACAATGTGTTTTTCTCAGAGGCGACAGTGGGTTGGTCGATAAGATAACGATTTGCAGTGATCACCAATATCAGCTGAGTTACCATTTAGCAGGATACACCGAGTCTGCTGCCCGCAGCTGTCCGAGGCGATGGATCTATTTTTTGCTGGCCGTCGGAGACCCACATCCACTTGGATATTAACGACATTGAACACAAGAACCACCATAAACCGCACAGGCGTTAGTTGCTGTAGTTCTCTCTCAGGCTGGCCACGCACCTACCACACAACTCACAATCTACTCTTCTCCCCACCACGTCACCCTGGCAGCCACGCTTTGTTCCTTCACTGAGGGCTACCCGGCCCAAGGTCACATTCCGGAACACAGCCGGACAGTTATCGTAACATTTGTTCGCACCGTGCACCTATGCGAGCTACGGGTCCTGCTTCTCGCAATTATATTTCAGTGTAGTGTGCCAAAACACTACAACGTCTTTCTAAATAATAAGCTTGAATATACCTCTCGTCCACAACACACTACAATACAATTATCTCACACCAATAATATTCACACAAAAGAGGATAAGGAAATCCAACCGAGATAAATTTCCCCGTGTTTGCACCTCGTTGACATCGAGGTCATTAGAGGTAGCATAGGACTGGAATAAGGAATTTGGAGATGGCCTTTTCAAAGAACCATTCAACATTCGCCTCCTGTGATTCCGTGAAATACCGGTAAACCGCATCGTGGATGGGCGGACGTGGATTCCAACTCACGTCTTTCTAAACTCCAGAGTAGAAGTTTACCGCTCAATCATCAGATTCGATCGTTGTGCCCGGACACTTGGTATGGCATGCACCTGAAGGACACTAGAGACATATAATACAATACACAATTATGCCTACATGTCACCGACATGCGTTGTTGATTCCATTATATTTGTGATTGGGGCGTTCGTTCGTGGTCTTGCATAATTCTACGGAGGAAGCACAGCACACTAAAGGCATTAACTGAAACCAGCAACGCTGGAAAATGAACTGAACAGTAGTTCAATATAACAACTGTTTGCCTTCTAATTTATGTTGTCTGGTTGACTGTAACATTTCTTTCACCAGTACTGTATCACTCTTCTGGATGCTACAAAATTTTAACTATTCGTATTAGTTTTTCTACCGAATATTATTACATTCATGAAAAATTTGTAGAACGTTAATAGATGATTGAAATAAAAGTAAAAACACTGTCTATTCACCTGATGACTAGTATAAATCATTTCCCCACTGCATGGAAAAGATTATGTAGTTCTGTATGTCATACAGTTCTGGTACTTCTCCATGTTACAGAGATGCTTAAAGCTCAGTGATCATTGACGAGTATCCATTGTCCCGAAATACCACACACTCCATGAGCGGTTGGATTCCCATGTCAGGTTAGAGAGGTTTACACAGAGTGATGTTTTCTTGTTTTAATATCTCTAGTTTATAATTTTTTTGGGGATCCTGCATGAGAAAAATGTGGCACATATTAAAAGTTTGTATCCTTTACTTGGACGAAAGTAGCTGAAATTAACCATCACTAGCTATTTTTTTCATTTTATGAAGGATTCTCTAGCCTACTTTGAATGTTTAAATTTTTGGATGGAATATCTCATATGGCATCAATTAGAAGCTGTGTTTTTGACGAAGTCACTAGAGCAGTTATTGTATTTTTTAAAAGAGACGGGAAGGAAATTGTCCATGGCCTTTTATGAAGAAACCATTGTGGCGTTTCCATGAAGTGCTTTCTGGAAACGATGGAAAACCAAATTTCGGATGCCTGGAATGGGATTCGAAATCATATACTCTCGTATGCAAGAGTTGAACATTATAAATACTTTCTAATACCTCTGTAGTGGTTTATCATTCCTTCAATTTTTTACCATTTAGTAAAACCTACACACGTAGTTCATATCTGTAGTAAATTACTTTCCGTAAGACGTATGATCTTTTAATAAACTTGCCACATGTGTGTTCATATGGGAATAGTCTCGTATTTGCTCGAGAAATACATTTTCTTTGGCTGTTCCAGTGGAAGAATTATTGTTATTATTTTTCTTTAATCATAGGCTAATTTAGCCAGTTGCAAAAGAGTAATTTCACAGTATTGTTTGTCCGTTATTTATATATATGCTTTATGCACGAGTTTTTGTTCTTGAAACATACTTGAATAGTAGATTAGAGGATTTATGGTTGGGACCTGCATAAGGGATTGTATGTCTGTAATCTGTAAACCTTCTTCTAAAAATTCATGTCTTTCAGCCTTGTAGTTTCTGCTCCTCAACATGAAGTTGTATATATCTTCCATCTTTGCACAAGTCCCACACATGGGGCGGTCAGTTAGTTTCATCATAAATTTTTTGTCCTTTAACAACAAGTGTCCAGCTCTCAGTCTCATCATGCAGCTGATCTCCTTTCTGCTAAAGTCCACTCTATCGTACCATGGTTTATCTCTGATTGTATTCGTTATTGCCCTATACCATCTGCCAACCTCCTGTCTATCCTCCTGCCACATTTTTTTTCCCCATTCTTCCTTACCGCAGGACGAGATGTGTCTTTATAATCAGTAAATGGTAAGGGGGTGTGTTCCTTATCCTTGGAATTCAGTTGCTTCCTAGGTGTTTAATTTAATTTAATTGCAATGGAGCACAAGCTCCGGTGGAAATTTCCCTACACACCCATCTTCCCCCTATCCTGCACCCACCTACATTTGCCCTCTACAAATTTTATCTTTAAATTCTTTCAACGTTTTCAGTAAATTATTCATCATTTCTCTTGGTAACTCATTCCAATCCCTGACACCCTTGCCTAAAAAAATAGAATCTTCCCACACCCTTGTGCCTGAAATCGAGTGTCAGCTTGTGGTCATGGTCATCTTTTCCTTTCCATGCACTACTTTTCATACCTACTCCAATATCTTTCCATGGTTCATCGCCAGTATACGCCCTGTACACTCCCATGACCCTCCTCATCCTCCTCCTGTCTTGTAATGAATCCCATTCCAGCTCCTTTATCATATCCGTCACTGATTGCATTCTGCGATAATTTCCAGAAACAAATCTAGCAGCCCTTATTTGCACCCTCTCCAATTCCTGTATTTGATACGCAAAATGAGGGTCCCATACTACACTACCATATTCGAACAATGGTCTGACCAAAGTTTTGTAATCCAATTATATCCGCAGTCTCATTGACCGCTATACCAATGTGACTAGGTACCCATTGTAGTTTGATTTCTATTCCTTTCCCTGTACAGTTTGTTAATTCCTTAGCTACTTCGTACGTTAGGTAATTCTTGGATTTCCGTTTTAGTATAAGAATTATTTTTATACAGTCATTTGTCTGGTGGTTGCTGCGCACTCCACGGGTCGCGTGGGGTGCTGCGATCGCCCACCCAAGCGCCTCTCTCTGTAGACTATTCATTTTTCATACCTGGCCCTGGACTCAATCAGGCGAACCCCTCTGTCGAATATAAATGGCGCCATTAATGCCGGCACGGCGAGGCCAGGCGCTGTACGTATCCCAGCCAGTCCAGCGCTGCAAGAAGCCGCAGGCAACCATCGACAAAGTGCCGCGCTAATACAAATCCGTTATTAACGAGGGTTTTGTGTTGGGGAGTGACCCCAGGTTGCGTTACGGTCTATCAAGGCGTATCGGCCGCCTCAACTGTTTGCCCGCTACACTTGTCGCGCGGCCACCGCTCAATTAGTCATCATGTGAAACATTTGTCACGGTTAGCTCCCGGCAATTCGCACATCGCCCAGCAGCCGCTAATGCGGCACCGTTGCAATTCCTGTGAGAGGGACGCTTGGACCTGCCTGCCTCCCAACCGCCCTCAACGGTTTTTTTTCCCCCTTTTTATTTTTTTACGCGCCTGCCGCGCACTATGGTGGGAGCTGATGTGATTTGCGCCGCTCGAAACTGAATCCCCGGGAGAATTAATGACGCATCAAAATTTAAATCGGTCTCGTTTGTCCGCAGACCGGCGGCAATGGTACTTTTTTTTCCTCGTTGTGAGGTTGGCTACGCGCGCCTACCTGCTGTAGACGTGTGAGATGGGTGTTAGCTGGCTATATCAATAACACGTGTGCGCTCGTCCATTAGCAGAAATAATAATAAGTGTCACCACGCTTTGTCACTCGGTGAAGCGGCAGCTGAAATTCGGAATAGCAGCATTATTTCGTTATTTACTCTTTTGATGTTACGTTTTTAGGATTTCAGCAATTAAAATTGAAATGCTGCCTTTCCTTTTATTACGAACAGAGTCGTATTTCTGAAATATTATAACAACTGGGAAAATTCAATCTATCCATTAACAAAAGCAAAAATCGCATACAAAAACTTTATTGTAGACTATATTTTTTCCTTATAGCTTTACGCATGATCCACGCCTATCTTTAGCGTACTGGGGGCAAGGATTGGGAAGTAATTCGCCAATGACATTTTTAAAGGTACCAACCCGGCATTCTCCTGGAATGATTTGGAAAAACCCAAGTCTGGATGGCTGGAAGTGGATTCAAACCCGCATCCTCCCGAATGTGAGGTGAGAAGTAAAGGAATTTGGTTACAAAACTTTGGTCAGACCATTGCTCGAATATGGTAGCGTAGCATGGGACCCACATTTTACGTATCAAATACAGGAGTAGGAGAAGATGCAGAAGAGGGCTGCTAGATTTGTTTCTGAAAATTATCGCAAAATGCAATCAGTGACAAATATGATAAAGGAGTTAGAATGGGATTCATTGGAAGACAGGAGGAGGATGAGGAGAGTCATGGGAATGTACAGGGCGTATACTGGTGATGATGCATGGAAAGATATTGGAGTAGGTATGAAAAGTAGTGGATGCAAGGGAAAAGATGACCATGATCACTAGCTGGCACTCGATGTCAGGCACAAGGGTATGGGTTCTCTTTTTTAGGTAAGGGTGTCAGGGATCGGAATGAATTACCAAGAGAAATGCTGAAAAATTTACCGAAAACGTTGAAAGAGTTTAAAGTTGAAATTTGTAGAGGGCAAATGTAGGTGAATGCATGGTAGGGTGGACATGGGTGTGTAGGGAAGTTTCCTCCGGAGCGTGTGCTCCATTGCAATTAAATTAATTAATTAACAACGTTACCGCTCAACAATAAGGGTATAAACTAGTAACAAAACTATACTAATGTTCCATGTTTTCTTTCCAACTTTCGCCTCTGTGTAAGTTTTATGGCAATTATTTTTTAAAAATATATTATAAGAAGCTGCTATTATGTAAAATTTATAAATTTATTTTGGCATATGGTAATCAGGTTCGAAAAAGATCTGCATTATGTAACTTTCTGACTTTCCGACTGCTGCTTTTCCATTTAGTTAGAGTGAAAAAACTCATCATGATGTAGGAAGAGATCATAAAGATTATTCATTGCTTGGTATTTCTCATCCAGTTCTGTTGTATTTTCTGAACCATTTACTGAAAAAACGTATTAATATTGTTTTTACATCCTACTTTGAGCAAAATATAATTTGGTAAAAAGAGTGTTTAGATGTTTTAGTAGGCCATAAATGTTTATGATAAATTTTATTTCCACTCAACACATTAGCGTGAAGTGCCTTCTTACAATGACGAAATGTGGTGCCTTCCCTTTTTATTAAATTTCTTATGTTAATCATGTAGGTGGGTCAAGGACGAAACCTCAGTATCAGACAGAGAACGCAGGACATTCATTAACAGACTTTCAATGTGGAACAGCAGTTGGCGTTAAAGGCATAGGGAATTCCATTTCGAAAATTGTTCGTGAATTCAACATTCCTCGATCGATAATGTCATGAGTGTGCCGTGAATATGTAATTTCCGGTATTACTTCCCATTTTGGACAACGTAGTGGCTGACTACGTCTACTTAAAGATCTAGAATTGCGAAGACTGCGTTGAGGTGTCACTATTGACAGACAGGTAACGCTGCGTCAGAAAACCGCAACACTCGCTGTGGAACGGTCGACAGACGTCTCCGGGCGGAGAGCGCAGAGTAATTGGTTGATGGGATATGACAAAGGAAATTAACGTGAGTGCCTCGGCTAACAAAACGTTATCGGTTGCATCACCTCTCCTGGGCTCGTGAACATATCGAGTGGACCCTAGATGAGTTGCGATTCCAGTTAGTAAAATCTGATGGTATGGTTCGCGCAGTTTAGACGCAGCCTGCTGGTGACTGAATTCTGTTTAATTGGTATGGATACGGAACTCTGGTTAAACTGAACCGACCATTGACCGGAAATAGTTAAGTTCAGCTACTTGGAGACCATTTGCAGCAATTCATAATCTTCTTGTTCCCAAGCAACTGTGGAATTTTCCAAGACGACAGTGCGTGACGTTACAGGGCCAAAAACATTCATGATTGGTTTGAGGAACATTGTGGATAATTCAAACAAATGACTTTCCCACTTAGATTGCAGTCATAGTTCCAATCAAACAGGTCTAGGATATGTGTGTCGCTGAATATAATCTTCAAGGATTCTCCGCCGGTTGGTGTTGAAGTAAGATGAGTTTTCGGCGGTGAGCTCTACTGTAACATCAGACCTGAAAATGGGGGCAGAGCTCGCCGCCGAAAGCTCGTCTTTCTTCAACACCAACCGAGAAAGAATCCGTGAAGATTATATCTAGGATATGATCGAGAGGACAGTTCGTGCACAACATCCTATACCGACAATACAGTACTTCGCAATGACGGACGGCTGAAGAGGAAGCGTGGATGAATAATTCATTAGCGGACTTCTGACTACTTGGGTCAATGCCACAAGGGTTACTGCACTTCGCCATGAAAAAGGGCGTTCAATACGATAGTAGGAGGTGTCCCATGACTTTTAGCATGGAAATCATTTTGTATACTACAGCACAGTATACAAAATGTATATAACTGTATTAATGTTCGTTACCGGCAAGTGTCGAAGTAGTCTTCTAGGTTATTCACAGCTGCTTGTCAACGAGAGGGGAGGTGTTCATATTGCCGAATCACATACATAGCAGATATTTTCCGACGCCTTTCCATTTGTTCACGAAGAATCGTGCTTAACTTTAGCCGCTACTTTGAAGGATTTTAGCTGTTTGTACTTCTAGCAGCAGCCAGTGTTAAGGCAATGATTCCGACCTACGTAATTTTTTGCTTCTGCTGCCAGTAGTTGCTGTAGCACACTCTAGGGCTTATATCGGGAAGCACAATCACCAGGCTTTCAAATGTCATCATCTTTTCCAAGGCTTAAACTATTTATGTTACGTTTCGTATTACACATTTAGTCAAGACCATCATTCCTTAAAACAATCTATGTTCCTTCTTCCCTGTTTGACTTGTATTTTAGCAGCATTTGTATCGGTCTGATGTTTTCCATGCATGTTGTCTGTTCGGTTCATTTATTCCTATATCTAACTATGAACTCATGTAGGTTATAAAAACTGTAATTTTTCCTTTATTTTCTCAACTTCTGAAGTGTTCCCAATCACGGTTCTTAAAAAAATCGTCGTAGTTGCTTCTATCCGCTTTATTTGCTGTTTTGTTACCATTGATAATTTGCATCAATTTAATAACGTAGCCTATATTTTTAATTTCTAGTATTACACGTGTTAGGAAGAGATACCATGATTTCCAAGACATATGGCTTATATAAGGTGTGCAAAATGCAAAGGAGATTATGCTTATATGTAAATAATATTTTAATAAAAAAATATTTTTTTTATTTTCCGTGAGTAAAATTGCAACTACATACAATTGCCATTGACATTCGTGCACTGATCCCAGCGGATAAGAAGGATGTCATTGGCATCCATAGGAAAACTCCTAGGTTACGGACGGATCTAGTTTTCTAAGGTGTCCTACACTATCTTATCACAGGTGAACGGATGACCTTGCAGATATTTTTTAAGGGGCCGAAGAAATGGAAGTTACATAGGTAGATACAGGACTACATGGAGGGTATTTCAGTACATCACATGGAATTTTTTCAGCATGTCGTTTGCCTTATGGGTCACAAATGGCATAGCGTTGTCTTTCAAAAGCTTTCCATTGCGTTTGTTTTTGATCGGCTGCTTAAGCATCGTTATGATTCTACAGTACCGTTCAGCTATGATCTGGAGAAATCCATCACGTATCCGACCACACGAAATAACTTTCCAGGAATTAAGAAAGCAAAGCCGATCATTACATATGCGTAGATGGGAAAAACGCCGTTCTGGCCTCGCATTCGGGAGGACGGCGGTTCGAATCCCCGTCCGGGCATCCAGATTTGGGTTTTCCATGGTTTCCCCAAATCACTCCAGGTGAATGCCGGGATGCTTCCTTCAAAAGGTCATGGCCGAATTCCTTCCCATTCCTTGCCCCCATCCTTTCCCGTCTCTAAAGACCACGTTGTTAAAAAGGAACGTTAAACTGTTACAAAAAAAAAAAAAGGGAAAAACGCAATGCCATACATAGGCAAATATATTAACTCACTGCAATTAGAAACAACACATCTACACCAAATGTTTTTTCTTTTAAATTTGGCATACCTTACTTCTTTCTTCGCTGTTCTTATAAACACGTACACGGGCAGTCTTGAATTAACTTCTCATACCTCTGAAGACATACTTTATATCAGTATTTAACGTGATTCCGTGTATTGGGCCCATTTTTTTTCTATAGGCATGACATTCTCGTTTTGATGAGGGGGAGTTGGAATTGAAGATGTAATATTACATACTTCATGGCTGCCAGCGATCTGATTGGTAATCCCTTCCCGCTGTCAGTGTGGCCACAATAACCGCGGCTCGAGGCCACGGGACCGCTGCTAACTAGACAATCCCCGGACCCACCCCCGCAGCCAATGGCTAATCCTATTACCACACCTGAGCTGAAAGCCGGGGGAAACTGGAAGCCCGGGATAACTGCTCCAGCAAGTCCAGATAAACGAGCTGCCTCCAGTGTTCCGTCCTACACGTGGTGGTGTCCTTAAGACGAAAACCCACAGCTTTAAAAGTCCGTAAAATTGTGGGAAGATACAAAGGAATTCCAAATATCCTCTAGCACTGTTTGCTGCTTGGTGCTGGTAAAGCTAAAGATCATGACAACCCATAAGCTAATGCGACTACAATTGCACTATTAATATTGTAATCGCAGTAAGAATCGGACAACAACTGTCTGAATGGAAACCCATTAATCGAGGAATAGACAAGGGTGTTGCGTATTACCACTTTTATTCAACATAAGTATAAACAAAATCATTAGTGACTGGGAACAAAAACCCCATGGCAGAATCAAAATAGACAGACATACCAACCTGGACAAATTACTGTTTGCCGATGACCAAGTGCTTGTTGCTGAATAAAAAGATGACCTACAGAGATCGGTATATAAAGGGGCATCCATAAATTACGTGGGGTGTTTTTCCGGATTTCCGGACCTTCCCCTCCCCTCTCTGGTGAGACTTTGTGAGATCTGGTCTGACCCCCCCCCCCCCCCTGGTAAGCTCTGGTCCGTGAGATTCCCCCCCTCCCCTACAAATCGCCCTCGCAACTTTTTGAGACCTTTTTTTTAAGGTCTCCCCCGTCCATAGCCGGTTACACCCCCACTTTTCGACGAAATACCCCCCTAAAATCGACTTCCATTTGTTTTGTAGAATTTTTTTAGCTCTACAGTCCTTCAAAATTTGTAAAACCTCACGTGAAATTTCCGTTGACCCCCTCCCTCTCCCCCTTGGTGAGATTTCGCCTGACCCCCCCCCCCATTTCACCTCACATAATTTATAGACGTCCCCTGACCTCCATAACACAGAAAAAGAGTACAGATTGGAGATTTCCCTCAATAAAATGTAAGTTATGCCCTAGAAATCGATTTGCAACAAAAAAAAGTCACAAATTTCACGAACGTTACAGGAATAATAATTAGCACCTTCAGACCATCTCTTGTTCAACAGCACACAAGAATCAGGCTGTATAACATCCTGGCTAAATCTACACTACTGTACGGCAGTGAGGCCTGGACACTCCGCAAAGGTGATGAGCGGAGGCTAATGGCGGTTGAGAAGCGATTCATGAGGAAAACACATTACGAGACAGAAAGAGATCTGATGAAATCGTCAAAGAACATGAACTCAAACCAGTTCTCCAAACTGTGCAAACCTACAGAACATCTTGGGCATATCATGTACTAATGATGAAGACGGACCGGATCCCACAAAAAATTCTCAACCAACCCAGAGGCAGGAGAGATGTAGGAAGACCACCAAGAAGATGGATTGAGACCGTAACAGGTCACCAGGCTTAGCACTGGATAGGATGAAGAATGGACTCTATCAGTTCTCGTAAAGCCTTGATTATCATCATGGCTTGTAATTAAAAAATTTGTTCAATGTTTTCAGTACTTAGTGAAATCCAAGGATTGTTAGTTCTCGGATGAAAGGGGGAGCTTAAGTGACGCCGTTTGTTGTATTTTTGTTTGCGAAATGTGTTGTTTACGAGGCAGAGATTGGAGACCATCCCAGCATTCACCTAGGTGACTGCAGAAAACCGCAACCAGGACATGAACCTCGTCCCGTTGTACTTCCCAATCATGTATGGTGGTGCCCCAACGCGTGCAGTCACACAGACGGATTACAATTGGATTATCATATATGTAGTAGCCTCAAAGCCCGTCAAAATTAACGGGCTTAGTGGAGTGTTTTGACAATTAATCTCTTTTCAGTTGCTCTTCAGTTGGTCCAGGTTACATTTGAGCCTAACCACAATCTCCGCTGATATTGCCGCTAGAAAATCAATGACATCATGCATCGCGATGCAAACTTGACCCAAAATTTTCACATGTTCTTACATCTTTCTTTATTATTATCTATGATAAAGGTCAATGTTTTACCAGATGACACAGCTTACATGCGGCTGAAACAATGACCCCCTATGAAAACGAAGGATACAAAAAATAAATCTTAACAACTTACGTTATGCCACGTAATGTTAGTTTCAAATGTGCTTTAGACCTCATAGATCAATTTGGAACTTCTTTCATTCAAACCAAGTAATAATTACAGTAAAAAAAAAAAATTCAATATATCAATTTAAACGAAATTCACGTTTTTCTGGCAGTTAATTTCTTAATAATCGCTTAAATAAATAGAATTGTTTTAAAATAAAGTTTAATGTGATTCCTAGTGCCTTGCGCTGAAACAAAAGTTTTCCGTTGCCACCCTGGTTCAGGTTCCATTTCAACCTAATCACATACTACGCTAAACTTGCTGAGAGAGAAACAATACTTCAATCACAAGCATAATAATACATGTAATGTATCACAATTTAGTGGCAATAAAGCATCGCAATATAAACTAAATCAAAACTCTTCACGTATTCGTATAGCTGCCTGTTCTGTTAACCGTAATTCAGATCAATATTACAACCGTTGAATGGGTAAAGGCTAATGGCTAATACAGTTACATACGGCTGTAACATGTCATCAGTAAATCAAATGAAATTAAGAACAATCTTAATAACTTA
Organism: Vandiemenella viatica; assembly: GCA_031002005.1. Taxonomy (NCBI): domain Eukaryota; kingdom Metazoa; phylum Arthropoda; class Insecta; order Orthoptera; family Morabidae; genus Vandiemenella; species Vandiemenella viatica. The sequence continues at coordinate 77,435,310 of JARYHS010012519.1, forward strand.
CGTCATGCCAGTTAATATTAGATTTAATTGTACTAGATGCTGTATAAATTGCGATTAGTGTGGAACAACTTTTGTTCAAACGAAGTAATGTTTTAATTTGAATAACAGGACACTCATGAAAACAATTTAAATTATTTAAAAAAATTATTTTACTCATGCCCTCTGCTTTAAAGTGCCGGTTATAATAACAATCTAACCATTGCTAAACGAAAATTAAAGGTTTTATCTTAAATATCTATGGCCAAAGATTTTAACGAATACTTTTACATCAAACGAATATGAAATAAATATAAGCAACTAATAATTATATTTTCGATTTAAACGGACTGCGTACTTTTCTTTCAGTCTTCTGACAATTAATTTATTTACTGATGCTTAGTTGAATAGAACTGGTATTAAATAACGTCTATAACCTAGAACAACATCTCTGATCGTAAGTTGGACAAAAAAAAACGAAAAGCGCGACGTCATAGCCCGACGTCATGGCGCGACAGAACGTGACCAAATAAGCTTTTTATAAGAATAACACTTTATACAGATTGCGAAGCTTTTATTTAATTTTCTAACAGTGGAATCATTTCTGTAGAGTGTATCATACCATAAAATAAAATAAAAACCTTTTTTTCTTTGGAATCCCAACCTACGTTGTACCCAAACAGGATCAGTGTAAAGATTCATTTGTTGTTACTAGCCATTAATGCCCATTACGGCTTTCCATGTCTTCAGCTGGTATCCATACTGTCTTACCTGTAGTCATGAAGATCCTGATTCTTCAACTCTTTATGCCATCATCTTCTCTGTCTTCATCTACATATCTTTCGTTCCAGTAATGTCTTCTCTCGCTCCAAACTTCTCATAATATATCTCGTCCACCTCCATTTCAGTTACTTCACTTGAATTATAGCCTATTATGCTTGATACAGTCCCTGCTACTTACACTCAGGTCTGCTGGCTACGCATGAGAGTAGGTATATTCACGAGGCAAAAATTTTCTTGATCAGATGGAATGAAGTGGTCTTTTTTTTTTTTTTTTTTTTTTTTTTTTTTTTTTTTTTTTTTTTTTTTTTTTTTTACGTTAGAACTTAACTAGAAGACCATTGAATGACAAAACCTGACCAAAATATGAAAATTTATTTCTGTACTCATGTTGCTTGTTGTTTAGTACTGCTTTTGTTTTTGTGAGGTTTATGCGCAGATAAGCAAGATCGCTTACTTCCTCTTAGTATTTCAACAGTTTCTTCTGATCCTCTGGTGTTTATGATAACAGCAATAAGTTATCTGCAAACTGCGTTTTAATTTTTAGCTGCATAAATAGCCAGTTACTGGGACATCTACTGGTTTAGATATTTTCTACATTCTACTATCTTAGTATTCATTATAAGGGATTTAAATAAACAGCGATAGCACTAAAACATAGGCATTAAATATCCAAGACATTATACTTACAAGTTTATATATATATAAAATACATAAAAGAAAAAGAAACTCGCCGCTAAATGTAATAATGCTTATCGTGGTCCTAATTATCCTTAACAAACATACATACATACACATTTCAGTATCGTCTCGGTTTAGTCTCCAGCGAACAAGGGACGGTAGTCCCGACTGATGAGAGTCAAGAACTACTTACATTTACAAAAGGGAGAAGAAAACAGAATTTTCTTTGTACATAATCCTTTTTCTTTCTAACTTTCTTTTTTCAAAAAATAATTATGGATTAATGACAAATTGATTCAACAGGGCTGCGGTTATTGAGAAATGATTCAAAAGAAAGAAGATAACACATACTATAAACGTGCATATCTAGTTACGATATGTATAAATCATTTATCATGAAACTCTACTTTGCAATATTCAGCGAGCTCACGTTAATACGTTGTCTCGCTTCATGGAGTGATAAACCTTCAAACGCAAACATTCACGAGGGTCATCAACTAAAACAAACAAATTTCTGATACCGCTAACTGCACCAATGTGATTATTTCGAGGGTTATCATGTTTTTCCCCTTCGATAATTGTCTCTGCTGCCTCGTTCACCTACAAAATGGTGGGCGGACAAATTGATCTCTGTACACATCAAGTGGCCGTTAATAACCGCTTCCAGTAGTGCGATATTAAGGCAGTTTCTACGTCAAAATCAATCACATTCCGTTTTAAACTTAGTCTAAGAACGATTACCGCTATGATTTTATTCATTTCTTTATTCATATTGGCCTGGTGGACCACGAGAATCCGACACCTGTTCTCAGGCGTCCTAGTGCATAATTATGAGAGTGGGTTGACATGTACAGAATCGGATTTTTAAGATCCCGAGTGATTATTCTATTGGAGCAATGGTGTGTTTCTATTTGTCTGAGAAACATTTAAGTATGTTCTGACAAGGGATACCTTTGACCTCGAACGCTAGGAATCGCACGAAAACATGTTTAGAATAACAAGCGATAATAAACAAAACTGTGGTGTGTGTCATTTCCATGCAAAATTTGCATTCTACTTCAAGTAACGTTTTAATAGAGAGAAACAAAATAACAAGATATCGATACCATATGAAGGAAATTATTACATAATTCAATGACGTAGGTGTATCATTTCATTTTCAATCAACAGTGCAAAAAACTCTCTCCTTAAAATACTTAATGTAGCGCAAAACACGCATATACAGCAGTGCCACACACCTGATTGTGCTTATATTAGTCCCCAAAGTGCAGATGTGGAATTTCGATAAAGTGATTAAAATAAACTGGAAGAGAACAATGTACGCACTTCACTAAAGCCACGTTATCACATTCCAAATCACTTTCGTATTCACGCAGTCCTATGTCAAAAGCCATACTAATTACATTTTCAAACGATGTTGGTATGTCAGTGTTATAACCTGGCTTTCGCCAAGCTTATTGCAACATAGGTTTATACATGCGTGCAGCAAATTGATTGTAAATCACAGAGTGAAGTTTTATGATGAAATAATGATCATGTATCTTCACTTGTCGTTTGGCACATTGTAGTCTTTCAAAATCAGTAATCCTTCCACAACAGACCTTATACTGCCGAAAGAAGTAAATATCAAGGGGATGTTTTCGGTGGCAATATCTTCAGCAGAACATTTTTGTTTGGAAAAGTTGCATCTAGAAGGGTACAATCTGTTTAAAATAACTAGGAATCATACAACAACAAATTATTTTCATGGTTCTTTAATAGCGCTAGCAGACAAGTGCGAAGTTCTGCAAGGAAATGACACTCACCACTGTTTTGTTTACGATCGCTTGTTATTCCAAACTTGTTTTCGTGCGGTGAAATTGGTAGTTTATGAGGTATAGAATGGGGACCGTCCCAGCATTCCCCTTGATGGTTGAGGGAAGCCACCTAAAACCTTCATCAGGATGACCGGTACACAGAGCTCTAACCTGGTTCCATTGTACCTCCCCAATCCAGGGTGGAGCGCGTGTAAGAATACACAGCCTCTTAGTTTTTAAATAATTAATAATTAATGTTTTTTATATTATTTCAATGGGAAGCGTATTGATAGTGGTATTTTCGATTCACTATTTTGTATTTGATTAATGTTAGGCTGATTATGTGTGTATGGTGTTAAAAGTGCTTTATATATTGTTATTTTTATCGTGTTATTAATATTGTGTCAAAGAAATCCATGCGCCGTTACCGAATGAACAAATAATGTACATGAAAATCTCTGGAATAAACAGGGCTGGCGGAGGATCTTTGACGTAAAGAACAGATGAGAAGCAGAGATGGTGTGTAGTACGGCGAAGTTTGGATGAAACTGTGAATTGTATTTGTTAATGTAAAGCAACAATAAAGTAAAATGAAAGTTGCTATAAATAATAATTTTAAAACGCGTTAACGCTCGCAGTCACACTGAACGGTTTGAATAATTTTTATTAAATAACAGTAAAAATTTCAAATCGTATTGACTCAACTCTCCTTTCGAAAGGGACAGAAACAGCACCAAAAACAAAAATTCCCATTAATATGAGCAGCAAACGACATTGATAAAGAACGATCAATACATATTTCGTTGCTTTTTTTATGGCTTTACGCTTCTTCGACGTCGAGGTCATTAGAGGCGGGATGGGACTGGGGACAAGGAACGGGAAGGAATTCGGCTATGGCCTTTTGAAGGAGTGATTTGGGAAAACCATGGAAAACCCAAATCTGGATGCCCTCGTTGCTATTAGTCATTCCTTGAAACAACCGGACAATATTCGTTTGAAACTTAAAATCCATTCTCGGGTGCCTTCTGAATTGAATAGAGAGTTGCCATACATTCTGATTTTAACCTCAAGACATCGATGACCAGTGCCGAATTTTGATGTCTTGAATGATAATCTACAATTTTGAAACAATATGTACATTTTTCTATCAACTATTCTGATGTGATCCTTCATTTCTTCCCTTCCTGACACAACCTCTTCAGCTCAACATATCCACTTAAGCCTCACTTCTAAATTATTCCATATTCCAAACTGTGTTTTCCTCAACAGTTCTTAAATTGGACTAAAAAATTAACAAATCCCGCAGCCCATAAATGTGTCCCACCATCTTATCTTTTATTTCTGTAAAACTCTTCCACAGACTTCTTTCTCCACTTCATTTCCGAAATATGCTAAATTGCTTGTTTACCTGAACACTTAATGTCGAACATTCTACTGTCACACCACATTTCAAATGATTCAAGTTTCCATCTTTCTGGTATTCATATCAACAGCAACTTTCGTATGCTTCTTGTAATTATAAGGACCGGTTTATATTTCTTTTCACACGTGGCAGAAACTCTCCACAGCAGCGAATTTTTACAGCTGCGTTCTTAATGTTGATATACATCTAATCTATGTCTGTAACTGTTTTACTACAAGCGAGTGGAAGAACTACTCTGTTCTTTTGCTTATGGCTTTGCGCCTCGTTTACGTCGAGGTCATTAGAAATGCGAAAAGCGGCAAGGAATTATGCTAAGGACTTTTTGAAGCAATCATCTTGGCATCTGCCGGGAGTGATAAAAACCATGAGAAAAACGAAATCAAGGTGGCCAGACGAGGATTTGGGTTCATGTCTCTCGGGATGCCAATACCGCTTAGTGAAAAACTACAATTGAAGTGTAAACAATAAAAATAAGGTGGCGACGGCAGTGTGGAGGTTAACGCGCTTTCAACAACTTGCGGGAATGGGTGGATTTAATTAAGTGTTGTATTCGTCTTGTGTTGTCCATAAGGTGCTGTTAAGGTGCTTACGAGTATTTAGAAAACGTGAAACCTAAACAATAAAAAAATGCACAGAAGGAGAGGTATTATTTTAACGTAATGTAAGTCCACAGACTTAAATCGCTTATGATATTTGTAGAAACTAAAAATAACAAAATGAGGAAACAACGTTTCCTTTACATTTTATACAAGCTCTAAAAAATGCTTTGTTTATTAACAAATATTCCATATGCTTGTAGGATAATCCCGTTAGAACTACATTACTATTGAAAATAAACATTAAAAAAGTTCAAATTTTATGAGAGACTGTTAGGACCGATATGAAAATGCAATTAATGCGGCGTTTAAGCGGAGGGAATTCGTTAGTCAAAGGAACACTTTACAGATTAACTATCATATCTCTTGTTCTTAATTTCGTTTGCTATGAAATACTTGTTGAAATTAAATACTTCTCTTACCATCATGGAAATTAATAAAGGAAGGACATTTTAATCAGGGCACAAGAATACTGTGTCAACAACAGTACTGCTAATTCGAGTATCAGTCCCATTTTTACAGGGGTATCCTGGGTAAGGAATACTCTGAACGGTTTCTGCTTAGTCTGTTAAAACCCAATAAAATCACGGATCCCATACCAAAGCTTCATTCCTAAGTTTCTAGGAGTCCTTTACTCTTGCTAATACAGTATAACTCCGTATTTTAAAATATTATACTTCCGTTCTATTTTCAGATTTCTACATTGGTACACTCGCCCGTTTTAAGTAATTCACGTAAAAATTATTTCTGCTTATGTAATTGATATCTGTACTTTCCTTGTAGCATTTACAAGCAGCTCTTGGAGCGCTTACCGTCATCATATCCGGCTGCAATTGTGGGAACGCTTAGTGCACTATTATGCCTACTGTTTAACAGGAACGTACTGCATACTAAGAGGATTCACTACTTAGCTTCGCCTATTGACGGGATCACTTGCACTCAACGCGCCCACTACATAAACAGCTAGGAAATGGTATGGCTTCCCTCGAGCACACAAACACAACTGCTTGGCTTGTACAGACTCAGCGAGTTATATTCAGGGTATGTCCGAAACGATATGCACATATGCGGAATTTCTACCCATGCTCCTAAATAACCTCACAATCTTATCATCTTACATAGTTTCTAGTCTCTAGTTAGCTGTGCTTTGAACACCATTTCTCTCTCATTTCACGTCAGCAGTCTCTCATTATCTTGATCCAGTACTTTCCTCTTTTCTGTTAACTTGTTTCACCCATTTACAATATCTACATGCCTTGTTCTTCCTTTCTTTGGTTTGATTTTCTATATTTAATACTTCTTTCAATGTAGCATATCCTTGCCCACTTTTTTCCTCATTCAAGACGTTTCAGCGTTGCAATATCTATATCCTTTTTATAATGATTCACTTTATCTTACTTCTAAGGAATTTCATTTCGCTGATCTGTATCTCACATCGTATACTTCAGTGTCCGCGTCCCGACGTATAGGTAAGTACAGGAAAATAACTACTAACATATTTTGAAAAGTTACTCAAACCACTAATTTATAATGATTAGCGATCAGAATATTATTCGTGTTTAGCATGACCCAAATACTGACGAATTATTCTCATTGAAAACTAACCCCCAATGACAATAATCTCTCATATTAACTTTTCTGGGCAAAAACTGTTTCACATATTTCATCTCAAATAAAAAGTGTTTTGAAACCAAGATTGCTTTGTTTGTAGATGAGAAACAGCACTTTCGCTTCCGTCTCGACGATAAGATATCAAGAACACAATATCGAGCGTTAACCCTTGTATTTGTTCATTGGTTTACACTACTGTAAACAGAAAGCATTCTTATCTGAACGTTGTTCCTCACATTTGTCATAAATAGTTCTTTAGCTAATCGAGTCCCCTATCAATTGAGTAACCGCTCACTCAGTGCTCGGGAGAGCGAAGTGTGTGTCATAATTGCAAGTAAAGTTAATTGGAGAAATTTTATAAACAGTTATCGGAGAAGATGTCCATATATACTTCGCCCGGAAGCCTTTGCAGTGTCCCAAGATTCAAGACTGAGAATACAGCAGAGTATGTCTTGAAAGACGTACAATATATGATACAACTTATTTTCTGTACACAGGACGAGCCCTTATCAACGAAAGCGATTGTCTTGATTTGTTGAAGATCGTTAGTTTCATGTTTACTCTGGCGTCCAGAAGTAGGTATTTTAATTACTCCTCAGAAAAGATTTAAATTCCACACGGGTACAGCAATATTGGCCAATGGGGTTTAATTCGAGTTTAGTTTTGTAACTACAATCATTACCAATGAAGCAGCATATGTTCCTTCACTGTACCTTCCATTGTGTGCATAGTCTTCATTTTTCATCTAGACTGATTTTATGATTGTGCTCTGCTTTAGGAGCAAAGATTTTAATTTTTTAAGGGAATAACACCAAGATTTGTTAAAGTATCGTTACGAATAGGCCTCCATAAGGCAAACCTAACTTTATAGCCTCTTTGCAGAAGAATTGGAAGAAAAAGGCAAAAGCATCGCCAATATCTGGCTGAAATTTTATAACTAGACAACTATTATGATAAGATACTAATCATCATCCACATGACTTAAATATTTATCACAATAAAAGAAAATTCCAATGATTCACAAAAAATTAACTGCAGCTAAAGAAGTAAAGGTTTAATATTTTGATAATTCCATTAATTTACTATCATTAGATTGATGTTAATAGCTATAATAAACATTGTGACAAAACCGTAGTTTTAAAATAACGTTTGACATTGTGCTTTATAAACAAGTAACACTGGAATATATTTCCCAAGAAGAATGGGAGTTTGTACTGAGCGACTGATGTTAGGGTTTTAAAAAAATTAAAACTTTATAAAACGTCTTTAAATTCACGAGCCGGGGTGTATTGTCGAGAAAATTTGTGTAGCAAAATAGTGTTGCTACAGGTAGAGAACCGCTTAATTGAAAAGAGAGGTTGGTATACCGTTGTATTGGTGCCAAGTGTTGGCAATGTATGTATTAAATCAATATTCCCCTTTCATTTCGCGCTTCCAGTGATGTTTCGCCAAAGTGATCTCTGATAGCGACTATTCGGTATGCATCATGTGTCAGCTTGAGCCTCGTACAGCTTAGTGAAGGTGGCTTTCGTAACTTGCCAGTTTTAAAAATTGAGAATTAATACTGCGGAGCTAGATTTGTAAATTATAAACTAACTTGTTTAAGAAGATAAAGTTGCAAAATTTTGTGTAAATGAGTCTCAAAGTATACTACAACCACCAGCAAGTACAGCGCGGGTTTAGGCTTAGCAGATTGAGGCAGAAATTGTGCAAAGAAACTTCGCCAAAAGAAAATTTATCTGTGATTCAAGAATAAAATTGGTCTTTTACTACGACCAGGAATTTAGGTCACCTGTAATTCTAAAAATGATATTTAAGAACCCTGTAAAGAAAAAATAATTTGTAAACCTTGTAAGGTTAGGAGTGCTACAAGATATCAAATAAATCTGGTGCCTGTATGAATGTATACACGTGGAAGGTATTAAACTTATATACATTTTTCATGAGCATTTTCTTGTTTATTTTTTGTTTCTTTCACACTCCAGTGGACTAATGATACTATCTTTATTTTGTTTTAACAGTAAACTGGAACTTTCTCCAAGTTATAGTCGTAAAGAAACTAAAATAATTAAAAAGTTACAACACAATTCGGTAGATTATAAAGCATTGCATCTAGCTTTAGTCTGTACTTTTCTATCAGAGAACATCTTGGAAAATCAATTTTACAATCAGTTTTCGTTAGTCAATCAAAAATGACATGCTGAACGCAGGTTTCTGGCTCATAATTTCAATAATTTTAAGAGCTAAAATAACTCATTCCATCTACTGTAATAAGCTCAAAATGTTAAGTGCTTAAGCGCAGAACGTAAAGTGCGCATTCGCAGAACGTTACAGCGCATGCGCACTGAAAGTGTAACTCGTAACGCATAACGCTAACAAATTTCTGAATATCCTACCAAAAGAAATTTCACTTCAATAAATAAGAGCACATACAGTTTGTGGACTTGTATCAATGCATTAAAAACGTTAATAATGAATGGGTGTCCATTAATTAATTACGTGTGGTGTTTTCTCGTAAATCTGTACAGACACTGTGGTGAGATCTGGTGGGACAACCCCTAACGTAGGTGGAACTTCGTGATTTTCTTTAGCTCTACTGTTGTATGAAGGGCGGCAAAAAGTTGAAAAAATTGACGTGTGATTTCCGTTCATTCTCCCCTACTCCTCCCTAACCCATGGAGAGATTTTTTTATGATTTCACCGTACCTCCCTCCTATTTATCCCACGTAATTAATGGACGCCCCCTTTTACGGATCTTGAAAAATGAGTAACAATGTATCGTATTCACGAAAATAACAACGGCTTAAGCTCAAGTAACATCCACCACGCTTTATCGCATAAATATGTAAACACTGTTTATATAGCAGCATTATTCAGGAAACTCTTCATAATGTTGGTGATCGGTGGCGAGGAATTTTTCTGAGAAGCGGCTTCGCCGTATGACATACTGGTAACGCCAATGTTGGCCAGCCCGGTTGGAACGCCAAACGGACGGCCCTCTGCATTCCCCGCAAGCCGGCCACCAAATGGGGCCGAGAGAACCCGAAGGGCAATTCGGGTCTGTTCGGGAATGCGGCGGAGGAGGTGGGGGCAGTAACGGCAGCACGTGGCACCGGGGGAGAGCGGGCAGGCCGCAAGCCCCTTGATAGGTCGGCCAGGGAGCCTCTGCAGCACACGCCGAACTGTGGCGGTACGATTACAGCGAGTCGCGGTTGTCAACGGTCAATACAGTCCATAGTACATTTCGTTAACAATCTCTAATCCTAACAACATCTGCATTTTCTGGTACACCCGCGTTATTTTTTTGTCTGTCTAAGCTTTTGGCTGACACGCTGTAACTTTCGGCAGAGATACTACGTTTGTTTACATATCAAAGAGCTCCAAGCGTCACAGAGTACTAAGGCGCTGTGTTAGTTGAAATATCTGCTGTCTCCTTGACTTTGAAGAAAAGGAACAGCTTCAGCGAAGACAACGGCTTATCATTCTGTAGCGCTTGATGCTCATTAATATGTAAACAAACGTAGTACCTCTGACGAAGGCTGCAACTGCAACACGTCAGCCGAAAGCTTAGAAAGGCAATTAAATAACGCGTCATTCCCAGAAAATCCAGATGGTATGAACAAGTACACTTGCGAAAGCCTGGGAAATCAATCGATAATCTTCTCTTCGAACAAAAAAAAAATAGGTTGCTAATTTCGGTTGTAACAATGGTATGCAATTCTCCAAGCAATGCACATATTATCTGTAATATTATTATGGACATCACTACCAAAAACTATTCTGGTGTATTATTTTAGCCCGCTATTAACTGTCAGTGAGCCAAGAATTTGTCTTGCAGTTCTGGAATCGATTATTTGATTCAATAAAGTCAAAACTAAATTAGTAAACAGAAGTCAGTAACGACAGTAATAATACTAGTAAAACACAGACAAATTATTTCCTTATAATGCATGTAACGTTGCTAAACCACTCCGCAGAATCTTTTCATCCAACTTCTCTTATCAATGGATAAGTGATTCCTGTAGTTCTAATGTCTGACTAAAGACGGTTGTATCAGGTACCAGTAGTTAAAAGTCTTAGGGTAGTTATTTTTAGCCGCAATTGTTTCCCGATATCCTCTAAATAGTTATCAATGTAAAACACACATGTCATATCTTATATGATTCACGTATGAAATAACTGGGAACACATGTGTCTGTGATGTGGATGGAATGCAACTTGAACGCGATAATGGGAAAGCTCAGTTAGCTACTAATGACGTCTTGTCGGAAACTTAAAAATCACAACTGTTTTCAAAATAAACGGTTATTGACTTTCACTACCTTTATAATCTTGCCACTGACACGTAGGCCTATATAATAAGTAATAAAATTACCACAGAATACATTTAGTAACAGCATTAAAAATTTAAATTGGTATTCTTGATTTTAAATGTTGGAAACTTATTGGGGACAATTGTAGTCCTATAAAATAAGCTTTCGTTATCGTTGCCGTTATTTACGGCTAATAGTTATGTTTGTTTTAGATATTTATATTTGTGTGAAGTCCTAAGATAGTAATTGATCGCGGTTGTATAGTGCAAGGTACACACATAAAAACGGCGAATAACACATTAGACTCAATTAAACTATACCAGCCAGCAACAAAAGGTAACCAATTATTTTTTTTATTTTTTTATTCCGTTTTTATGGCTAATCAAAGCGATGTTGTTGGGAGGCAGGAGAAGATTATTGATTAGTTACAAGGAGAGAAAAGTCGTGATCACCCACTCATTCAGCTGGAATTATTTCTAAAAAGTGAAAATCGAAAGTCGAAATTCGGTACGAAAATGGAACCTAGATCCTTTTATATGCCAAGCGCGAACTTCACTATTCTCCTACAAAGCTCTATACGGTGAAACTTAACAGAAGCATAATACAGGGGTATGTACGTCGCTCTTGCCTACAAGGATTGTCAAAAAGCAAAGAAGCTATAAAAGTTGAGGGGAAATAGGCTATAAATACGGTGCGTGACGTAGCAAGATGAGTTGGAGGGACACGGGTCGTTTGGTTCACGTTTGTGCGCATATTGCGTACCTCCCGAAACGCATCCTTTCATTGGTATACAGCAGTAGACAGTACGAGAAATCAAATTGTATGCATTAAATCTCGTCGTTATTGAACTACTACTGCGGCCAGTACTAGAACTGATGTGAAAGTAATAGTTCAGGATGCTTAAAGTGCACAAAGATATCGGCTGTATTCACTACTGTATAGCTTTTTCAAGATTTGGGAGTGTTTAGTAATTTGTTATGCAATGTTCTTGGGTACCTTATAATGTAGTTAACCGATTATACGGTACAGTTATGACAGTTTGCAACTGACTTTCGTTTTTTCTCAATATGGAACTGTGTAGTGGTCATCAATTCCAGTTACATCCTCAAGGGTGATAGGTAGAACACTTACGTAAGCTTTTTTTATATAAAAAAAATAATAATTAAAAAATTGCAGTTTTCAACCCTATAAACAGTGTCCATTAACTCAACGCCGATTTCATGCTAGTTTTGATATGTAGCAATTGAGTATTTTGATATGAAACAACTATTGGCGCGCCGGGGGGTAATACCGACTCGTATGCCGTGATGACAAATGGCATTGGGACATCCATAAATTACTTGAGGTGTTATTCCGGATTTTCGGACTCTCCCCCCCCCCCTCTGGTGAGATTTGGTCAGATCTGTTCCGACTCCCCCCCCTCTCTGGTGAAATCTGGTCCCGTCAGGCCCCCCTCCCCCCTACATATCACCCTCGCAATTTTTTGAGACCTTTTTTTTAGGTCTTACCCTAAAATCGACTATCGCGTCATTTGTAGACCTTTTTTTTAGCTCTACAGTCCAACACAAATGAGATTTCTGTGAACCCCCCCCCCTCCCCTTGGTGAGATTTCGCTGGACCCCCCCCCTTATTTTACCTCACGTAATTTATGGACGCCCCTTATGCCATCATGTCACCTCTCCGCCATCGTTCCTTACTCTATTTTGTTTCCAATAGAACATTGCCTGATGTGCTTATAGATTTTGAGCTTAAATAGGAGTGTCAGTGACGAACAAGCGGCCAAAAAGAAACAAAATATTAAAGGCGATCAAAGTGAGGCTGCAGTAAAATAATACGCGTGCACAAGGTTTGCTTTACGAAACACAACCTCCCGAATCAAATAAAAGGTTATTAAATTATCTATTAATAGATTATTACCATTTGTTTATTTGAGGTTAGAAATATGCACACTGATGCCAAAACAAGCGGATAACTTTCTGCGTATGCGTACACAAAAGAATAATAAGAAAAAATTATTTGTTTTATTAACGAAACTAAATATTTTTGCTCCATACTTATTTATAGATTTTTTCTTTGATTATAATTTATTTCAATAACCATCAATTTAGAAGTTCAACATCTTCCGAGGAGCGTCTGGCCACAATTTTTTAAACTGTTCTTTGTAATTATGATTTATTGTGATCTTAATGACCTGGTGAAGAGTTTCATACTCAATCCACTTTTGTCGTAGCCATTTCCGATAAATCTACCAAGTAAAGGGAACCTAAAGTTTAACACAGAATACTAATCTCAAATCGTTCCAAGATACTTAACCTGAACAAAAGAAAACTTTGCCAGAAGTGATTGTTTTTAAGAAGCCTAAAAATTCCAGCCGAGGCTGGTAGGAATCAGGGACTCTCAATCTCAGTAGCGTGCTTTAACCAAGTAAGCTACTAAGACAGCTTATTTTGTAGTTTGCAGATTGATGGTTATGTTCTAGGAAACGTAGACAAGCTGTTTTTTTGTTTCATTTATCCTATTTGGTATTCGTTTTATACACGTAGAAGCAAAATCACCTAAATTACTTGTCTGATATAAAAATGTAGGATTTCTTGATAATTCTTATATCCATGTAGAATAAAAATTAAGGATTAGAACTGTGTTTTGGGTACCCCATCTAATTTTTTTCTGAATTGCCTCTTTTTTCAACAAAAAACGTAAACAGTATCTGTTGTTGTTTCTGTAGCTTGAAGACGCGTCAACGTCGTGGTCATTAACGTTCTAAGAAAGGATCGTATCAAATACGAAATTGAGAACGAAATGCAAATATCAATTTAACCTGCATTACTAGAGTATAAAAATCATTTTGTACAACAGAACACAGCCTTCTGAAATGGAACAGGCGAAGAAAGGAAATAAAGTATCAACAGGCTCAATCCTCATACACAGGGTCTTGTAAAACTGACATTATGTTCGCCAAACTTAACTATAATTTTTATTTTCAGTTAGTATTAGTAAGCATTCTTCCTTAAACAGTTGAAGTGATAGATGATAAAGCGGTTAATTCTGTATTTTGAAAAGTTATCTGCAAGTATCCCTTACCTAGTATTCATTTTTCCGTGTTTCATTGCTGCTTACTCTTGGCATTTATCGTTTCGAACTTCAGAAGTTTTGAAACAGTAATATGAATTCTCTTTTTACATTCGGCTAGCAGCCTATTAGTTACACCAATCACCGAATGCAGGGAAAATTTATTTTCATTTAACATTTTGTGTTCGTTGTGCAATCTAAATTTTCCGATATTATTGTTATTTTATTATGGATGTTTTTTAATAATTTTCTGACGAAAGTAATTTCAAGGGATCCGTTGGAAACGTACGGCGCACATTGCTTTGCCTCTCTTACTGTTGATATTTTCCGCATACTGGGAAATTGCCATCCCGAATAGCAGAACAAAACGAAACGGACTATCAGCACCGATTAAGGAAAGTTTCTCCACCTGAAGGAAAGTATCTTGTACTAACTCAGATTGAAATGTGCACCGTTGGATCAAACATGTTACAAATATTCCAATGGAATACCCTGTGTAAGATTTCTGTTTATTATACTTTGTCATACGTGTTCAACAATTGATCACTGTGAACTTAAAAATTGGCGCACACACCATCTTTGTGGTATGTTCGTACCTAAAATATCTCGCCGGTATCGCGAGCCATTTTGAGGATTTCCAAGTACTGTAAAAGAATCGGTTCCTTAAATCGATGGAAATGTGCAAGCGAAGAGTAGAAAATATTTGCCCTGGTACAGAGCCAAAATAGATAGATGAATAAACAGAGACGAGTAGACTAACAGCAAAATCGTTTGTACCGAATAGTGTTAAATAAACTTAAAAGGTCGGTGAAAATGACAAATAACACTGTAAGTCTTGAAATATTTTGGTATCGTATGAACAGAACTTGCAATGCTGCTGTATACAAAAAGCACAGAACCAGAGAAGCGCCCACTGGAAATAAATGTGTATAAGCAATCTGCGACAAGTTGAGATATCATTTACAGTAAATTTAAAGATATATTTAAAGATGCTAACCAAAGTTAATTGCTCTTCACCTGAGTTGTAAAGGCTCAGGAAGTTGGCTTATACTGCAAAAGTTTAAGAATTCGGCTTTTGAAACTGGTTGTTTCACCATATGCAGGAGATTATGGTCTCGTAAAGTACTTTCCTGCTGTGAGGGCTAGAAGTACCAAAGAGCAAAGTTCCAAATGAAAAGGTTCTCTTGTTGTCGCTTAGATTACACTTCCGTATCAAAAAATTGTAAATACAGAATTGCAAAATAAGCGCAGAAGAAGTTTATCTAATCGTAAATCAACCAACTAAGTGGAAGATTACACTGTACGTTTAAGTTACACACTTCAATCATTTTTTTAGACGCTAAAGTGTTACAGTGCGTACGGCTTCACGGGACGAAAGCTCAAAAATTCAAATTGTGAGCTTTGACGTAATATGGACTAATATGCCCCAATACTTAACTGCATTTGTGGATTTTAATTAATACCTGAAAATTTTATTGAAAATCGGAGTTCTGTTGCTAGTGAAAAGAATTCGTAGCATTCTCCATTTAAAACTAATGGCGAAGTACAATTCCCATGAAATTAATTAGACATTATTTTTCTTCAAAATGTACTTACGTAGGTGCGTGAAAGAAGTGCGTACAAAAACGCGATTCTTTGTGTAATCGCGATTGATGTGTAATCTTCGACATTCCTTCTCAATAAAAAATACGGTGAAAAAAAAGAAGAATCAGCGGCATGAAATACTTTATAAACATTAAGCAGTGATCCAGAAAGGCCAAGAAATCACAGATAAGTAAAATAATAAGTTCCAACAAAATTCGCCTGTCTCCCATACATACAGGGCATCACAGACCGGATTGGGAAATTGTTAAAGCGGGTGGAGGTGCGAATAGTATATAAGGCTAACTGCAAACTTGGTCAGTCACTGACAAAGGTAAAAGACAAATTAAACCCACACCAGCTTATGGGTGTTTACGAAATCCCCTGCA
The DNA here is from genome assembly GCA_031002005.1 of Vandiemenella viatica. Classification (NCBI taxonomy): domain Eukaryota; kingdom Metazoa; phylum Arthropoda; class Insecta; order Orthoptera; family Morabidae; genus Vandiemenella; species Vandiemenella viatica. Next base: position 77,451,525 of record JARYHS010012519.1, read on the forward strand.
GTTGTGGCAGTGTTTATATCGGCGAGACAGGTCGCACTGTGGCGGAGAGACTTAAAGAACATATCCGCCACTACAAATATAACAACTGTGACAAATCCGCCGTAGTCCGCCATGCTATTAATACCGGACATGAAGTAAAATTTCAAGAAACGAGGCTACTGTGGAGAGAAGACCAGTGGTGGCCCCGACGGGTGAAAGAGGCAGCAGAAATTTTAAAAAACACCAACAACATCAACGAAGATAGCGGCCTCTTACTCTGCGATGCTTGGCGCTCGTTGCTATGCCAACATAAACAGTATCTCTGACGAAGGCTGGAGGATACCAGCCGAAAGCTTAGGTAAGGAAATAAACAACGCGGCAAAACCCGAAAGTCTGTTAATCATAGTAATTTATAGTTTAGAATGACGGTGAAAATGCGGACAGCAATTTTTTTACTGTCAAGTACTCATTAATGGTTAAAATATCGTTTTTCCATTTCTGCCGTTAACCTTCAGACTTGTTTAAGAATCTTAATAATCTGCACGAGTGGATGCGACACATAAGTGAGAGTAGTGAAGGCAACATTGAAAACGGTAAAAAGACGTATGGTCTCTGTGCTATAGGGCAAAGAAATTACTAAAGCGAAAAAGTATTTCGGAATTTGAAGAGTGGTGAGACCCTCTCTTATGCGATGTCCTCCCTCCAGTGCCGTGTAGTCGGTGCTGCGCTATTGATTTCCTGGTCTCTGCTGGTGGCACCCAGGCAGCCTCAAGCACGACCACGCTTGAGGCACCAGACACCTTGGTGCAGCTTGACTCATGCTGGAAGGAGGGTCAACGGCAATACATGTACTCATATTCAAGTATTCAGATACACTCGTGTAGACTGAAGGGTTTGAACTTGCGGCATTATAAGCAGGCAATCACAGAAGGCTAGTTTATTTCTGCAGTGACTGCAATACTCTAAATTTTGAATTGGAGTCACGTGATCATTAACTAACCGAAGAAGAGGGTTTAGTCTAAGTGTAATTACTTGCCTGTAAAATGTGTTAGTTGGATTCTGCATTAGAAGTGTCAGTTTGTTTGTGAAGATTTGTAATCTCTTTGAGTTTAATTGTCTCAACGATAAGGCAAAATCAACTAAATGCCAGTCTTGCAGGTCGCAAAGTTGAACCTATACCTTTTGTACCTTCCACTATATAGTACGATTGTGATTTAATAATCATAGTTGAACACAATGGTACAGTAAAATGATTTAACACAAACCTTTAAAATAATTTTTTTTGGAAAACTGTTCGTTCCTCTAAAAGCCGAGATACCTAGTCACATATTAAGTGAGGCTGCGTCCTCGTACTAAATGCTAAGTTTCAGCCGATCTACTTCGCCCTTAACCCAGAGTGAGTTGCACTTAGATGGGTATCATACGTTTTACTAAACACAACTAATGCTTTGTCTCCTGGTGGCCCAGGCAATAAGGAGAGCGCAGTTGTCACGTAGTTGGGTGTCTCAGTGGGGGTGATGGTGTGAGTTTTACACCGCTGTTTCCGCTGATGTTGTTATGGATTATAGGAATCTGTTGCGCCTCATTTATCTGCCTCCACCACCAAAGGAGACAAGTTTTCTCATTGTCGATAGCATGACCGGTTATAGATGAATGCTGCGAAGTAAATCGGCCGAAACGTCGACATTTAATAAGAGAACGGAAGGATGGAAGCTGAAGCTTTCGATTGCATTACTCCAAGGTAGTGCAGAATCGCCGAACACAATGAATGACGATGCATTAGGTTCAGCGATGAATCGCGGTTCTGCATTGCTTCGGATAACCATCGTCGGCGAGAGTGGCGGAGTTGGGGTGAGGTCCTAATCTTCCATTGCTCGGAGAAGCACAGTGGTGTTACGCCTAGCGTCATGGTATGGGGAGCGATCGTATATGACTTCATGTCACAGCCAGTAGTGACTGAGGGATCTCTGTCGGCACAACGGTACGTCACGGACATCCTTCTTCGTTATATATTATGTCTCACGCGACAATATCATGGTGGCATTTTGAAACAGGACAGTGCTAGTCCACACTCAAAAATTGTTTCTGTGATCTGTCATCGTGATATTGAGATAGTTATGTGAACAGCAAAATCCCAAGATCTGTGCCCGGTAGAAAATGTATGGGTCCAGCTCGGACGTCAACTCCGTCCCATTGCCAGAAGCCAGAGTATCATGGCCGAGCTAGAACAGATGTGGGCGAGCTTGCCTCAGGAGATGATACAACGACTTCATGACACCCGTTCCACCCGAATTAGAGCATGAATTCAGACCAGAAGGGATGTCACGTCATATTGAAAAGTGGTCTTATCCTGACAAATACTTTGTAAATTTGACTTGATTTTGTAATCACTGAAATAACATCAGATACCATCTAAACCCGCCAATTTCATTTAGTTTAGTCCTACGCTTTTGATGCTCCCATTTATTTTTTTTTTTTGTCAGGCATTGTATATATATATATTTTTTAAATCTTTGCACTACTTGGTGCACAAGCCTGGACTGCATTGACACTAGAAGCTCTGAGTATTGTTTGTGGTAGATGACAGAAAATATCAGTTGGATAAGAATAAAGAATGAGGGAGTCCTGATGACAGTAGGTGAAGAAATAAGAAAATGAAAGTTGGTTAAAGAACCCGAAAAGACATCAAAGCATCATTTTGGACGTTTTACAAGGAACCGAGAAGGAAAAAAAGAAAGATAGGACGTCGAAATTTCCAGACGGTAGATGTTATTCAAGTGCAGAATAATCACACCAGGAGAAAAGAATGGTTACAAATAACGATAAGGTGAAGAGATTCAGAGAAGACGTGACTTGGGGCAGAACACTCCTTAATAACAATAATATGGTCTAATATTTTTGGCGTTTACTTGGAGAAAATATATTTTATCTGCAGCATATGAGGCAGCAGTAACATGATGGCCATTGAATCAGCATTTTTTTAAATTTTTTTTTTTATCATGACGCGACAACAGCTGATGAGCATTTTGCCAGCCAGCCTTCCCGTTGTTTGACGTGTCTCCGCCCCGAAACTAAATCTCTTTCGCCGCCGGCTGGACTGACGCCACTAGCAGCTGTCGAGTAAATGCTAAAAAGCTGCGCGACCGTCGCCAGCAGCTGAATCGCGACACGGAAAAATTTACGGTCGAGCGAGCCTGCTACCGTGGCGGTCGTAATGTATTAACATTAAACACTGGCCGGAGGGAGAGGTGGGGGGAGGGGGGGAGGGGGCGGGCTCGTTTGTTGTCGGTTTTAATTTTATTTGGGCCGTCGCCGCCGGCCGTATGAAATATTGAGTGACTGACTGCAGAGCTGTGCTTCTGCCGGGGATGTTCTGTGTTGTTGTTGTTGATTCTACTGTGCGGCAGAGCGAAAACGTCGCCTGGGGTGATCTGAAGTGTCAGTTCGTGATTCGGTGACTGTGTCAGCGGGTAAATCGGACGCTTTGTTGCATGGGTAATCCTTTATTTCTCTGTTCTTATATCAGGGAGGATTGTGGGAACAGTTAAGTTGGAGAGCAACTATATTTTTTTTTTTTTTTTTTTTTTTTAATGGCATTTGGCAACGGAGGCCATACAGCCAGCTCAAAGTGTATTTTTTCCAATGTATGGACGCCACAGGACGGACAGGACATTCACACAGACACACAACACTTAACATCCATGCCCGCGGCCGGATTCGAACCGGCGGCCTTCGGCACGCGGAGCTAGCACTCTAGCCCCTACGCTACCGAGGCCGGCGAGAGCAACTATTAGTCTTGATTCAAATCCGGTTATGTGGACGGTGTTATCCTAGTAACTGAAATCCCTCTAAGGTCCATAGAGCCTTAATACAGTTGAAGAAAATAGTAGAAAGCTACCATTCACATGGAATTCTTCTGCTTATGAGAAACATTCTTTCGGTGTTTCCTGTCAAGAGAATAACTATTTGAATTTCTGATTTTTTATTAGTGTAATTTCATAATCCTCTTAACGTATCTTACGCCTGGGAAAAAAAAAACCCTCCTGTCTCGAATCAAAAATAAGAGTCAAAGATGTAGAGAACCATCACGAAATAAAATTTCTAGGAGCGTGGTGCTTCCCCTACGTCATATGTCGAATCAAGCGACGAGGTCTTGGAAGGGTAAGTGGAGCTGTACCTCCAATAATCCCTCCTTCTCGTCATTGATGTTCAGTACGAAGACCTACACCTTAACACACTTATCATATATATCATGCCTTATAACCGGCCGGGCCGTTTTTAATATTTTTCACCCTACGCTGTTGGTAGATCAGTTTATATTCAACCCAGTTGTCGTCCGTCTAGTTTAATTCGCGTAGCGACCGACAATTTCATCAACTGGCAGTTCTAAACACAGCGTATTTTACAGTCTATGCTCATCCAATTCATGGTGAAAATGAGTAACTTTCAAATATATTAATATTTTATTAAACTTAGTTTTTTCTCATTTCTGGCCTCTCATTGGTTCGTTATTAAGTAATCTTTTCTCTGTAAAGTAAGTAAATCTGGAATTCGACTCGCATGTCAATTGTACAGAATTCAATACAAGCTTTTTACTGATAGAAGAAACTCTTGTATTCGACCTTAACATATATGGATAAATTTTGTGTTCATCAAAATAGCAGCGATCTGTAATTTTAACATCTTATCAAGATATTATAATTTTTACTTCTATTTTATTCTACTTAGACATTTAGGAAGATACCAATGGCGCCATCACTTAGTTAAATGAAATATATCAGTTTCAGCCACGTAAAAAGGACTCAATAGAAATTAAAACAATTTTATAGAGTTCAACAATAATATTGCTGTTATATGTGTTTGTAATGTTCTCAAAAAATATATATAAAAATCGTTATTTTTTTTTATAAAATCTAAATAGGTACCCAATTAAAATGACTTGACATATATCTGCAGCATCTTTTTAAGACTGTAAATTATACTCATACATTAACTATTACTACAGCACTTTTGAGGATTTTCTCTTGTTCTTGCTGAAATCGGTCTTAGAAAATAAACATGGAGTGGTTCCGTAGAGCAGTATGTTGCCACACAGTTGTGAATACATGACATATGGACGATAGAATATGACAGTGATATCCATAACATTAGACGCTATACGGGCTTAAAGGAAACGAAGCTACAGTATCATAGCAGGAGAAGATATCATCAGCACGGTGAAGTCACATAGCGCGATTGGACTGCACCAGCCAACGCTACGGCAGACGTTTTAATCAGTGTCAACTCCCAACGCCTGAGTGTAGCCGCCCAGTAATTAACCGCTTGATCGATGGCACAGGTGGCGCCGCGCTGTGGCCTTGCCATGACATACTCTCCAAGCTGCAGGCCCCACCAACGGGGTGACTTAATTGGTCCTTAGATAAATAATGGCAGCGTGGTATGTACTGGAATTGAGGTTGTATCTTTGATCTTGAACTCCGGATACGATAATAGTTAACAGCTGAACGCCACTTTCCTTGTGACAGATGTTAACGGATATCTCGATCCACAATTCTGTCGAATTTCGACCATCGGTGCTGGTTTCTTCAGATGCTTCCTGGGTATCAGAGGTAAAAATGGATAGTAGTTTTTGTTGGAGAACTTTTATAGAATAGCAAAAATTATGGCAACCATGTTACCTTCAAAACTTCTGCAATACGGGAATTAAAATACAGAGGTTTTAAATTGTGAGGAATGTGCTTCTCAGTGCTAGATATAGATGTGGGTGCAGTAAATCAAAAAACATCGATCCTGATATGTAAGTGATAATGATCGGGCCTCGCGTTCGAGAGGATCCATGTCAGGCAATCCTGGTTTGGATTTTCCATTGTTTCCCGAAATCACTGTAGGCCAATGCTGCGATGGTTTCTCCAAAAGTCCATGGCAAAAAAAAAAACAGTTACTGTCGGGGGGAATACGATTTGTTACTAGGAATCGCCTTGTTTGCAAAACAGTAGCAAACGAACCCAGTGTTGTATGGTACCAGAATCGGATAGAATAAACAGCTAACAGGCTTGAAAATACAGTAGTCACCCACTATAAGAAAGATGTTGAGTGCTATCGCCTGTTTGCGATTTCTTTATGTGAACCACCTACCACCTAAACAGCTATGTCGGTGGTCCACCTACGCTCAAAAGTGAGAAGGAATTTTACGAGCAGTCAGTAGTAGTTGGTCAGACATTTTAGCGGCATATGCTTTCCTGTGTTTTGGTTTATAGTGTATCATACTGAATGATTTCTGAGCCGTTGTATGAAACAATTTATTGCCACCCATCGTATCTACGTCGAATAATGTGCTATAAAATGCATGGTCTAATCGGTTAGTACAATATACTTTAAATCAGGTTCATACTGGTACTATCACAAAGAAGTGTTGAAATTTATGTTCTGTAATCATTAGTTGCCGAATTACTGAATTTATTTGGCCCTAATCATGCAGAATAAACAAGAAAGAAACCCTTCACCCATGAAACAGTATTGAAAAAAAATAATGGAAAGAAATCACCACGATATTTAGGATAAGTAGAAAGATCGATGTTCCTGTTGATAAATGTTATATCACCGAAACTAGGGGGAAGAAAACGACAGACTAATAGTAAGAAGTTGTATCATTGAGTATAAAATGTATAATCCCGTAACAGTGTTTTACCTTTCAGTCTGATAAAGAAGTTTTCGACTTAAAGATATGTCGCCATTTCAGCTTCCGTTTAGATGATTAAACTTACGGAAAGTTACTTAAACCAGAAATCTAAAGATGGCTGCAGTTCCGTGTTGCACAATTACAGGTACGGTGTGGCCACCACAACACCGACGAATAATGTGTCATATAATCGCCACGGCACATGTCATGAAAGGGCGAGAACTTAGATGCGCGTCGCTTTGCGCGCAAAGTGTTTTCTGCTGCTACCGTGCCGATCCGTCAGCGGATGACAAAGTGCTCACTCGCTTATAAATTCAAAGCGGAAACTCATGCCTGCTGCGGACTGGCGGAGGGTCGGCCGTGGAAACGAGGAGGAGAAAGTTTCTGGAATAATGTCGGCGGCATTAGCATAATCGAATCGCTCGGCGGCTAGGTAAATAGTAATTGCGGTGGCGTCCTGTGTTGACACTGAGGGCTCACCTGTTCCCATTCTTCCTTCTTGTTTTCGTAGGCTCGCCCGCCTTAATGTCATTCCCGAGAAATGTGCTCCTGGACGAGATCCAGGGGCTGCTTCCAAGTAGCAGACTGGCTCCCACACAGTGAAGTGGCTGCACTCTTAACCAAACTTCCACTTTCCTCACACAGAGCAATGACGTCCAAACTGCGCCGTCGGTGGCTGCGGATACATTGATCGTGATGCAGTTCAGATAAACACAGCAATTCTTAACATTTGTTTTGTTAATCTCTGATCATTTAATGCGTTTCTGGGGAACAATGTCAACGTGGACGGTATGTATTATAATGCGACTTAGAAAATCGAAATGGAATAAATGCAAACAACGATACTAACTTTAATACCAAAAGCCAAATATTTTTAAGAAAACAAGTAGCAATAAACAAATCGCTTACTATTAGTATATAATTATTCAGGTCCTCAAAAGATAGTGGAAGCCAATACCAAAACATCCAGCTATAAATCATTTAAAATCAAATTTCCAGATTGGGAGGAAAACAGGACAGACGCTAGTTGCTTATAATGGGTAGACACTAATACCAGCTTTTCTGTGGTCTAAAATTTTTTATTGGTAAACAGTTTACCTATTGTAAAAACACGACACAGGCAGTAAAAACACAATATGAGGCATCTCTTTAACGGGGTATCTGTGCGGATGGAAGAATAGTTACCTACATCTGTGAGCAATGCGTATAAAGTCCGATGAAGATGTTGGAGGAACACACTGACGGAGCGTGGTAGGTCAGCGGTAATGCTCTGGCCTCGCATTCGGGTGAAAACGGGTTCGTATCCCCGTCCGGTCATCCACATTTGGGTTTTACTTGGCTTTCCCAAATCACTCCAGGCGAATGCCGAGATGTTTCCTTCTAAAGGCCACGGACGAACTCCTTCCCCTTCCTTTCCCCAGTCGTTTATCGCTTCTAATGACTTTGGCGTTGGCCAACAGTAAAATCAAAAACAAAACAAAAAATCGAAGAATGTGGTACGTTTTTAAGCTTGCAAAAAAAAACAAAATATATATATATGTATATATTGGCAGAATGAAATGTCTAGCTACAGTTAAGAATATACTCTATACGTCATTACAGAGTGTTTGAAAATGTTCCTATAACAATTTTAAGTGTTTTTAAATAAGAAAAAAGTAAATGCGTATCGGGATCCCAGAGGACTGTTCGGAGGGCAAGTGAAAGAGTTTCAATTTGTCGCGCATTCCACCTCTGTCGCGGAATCAGATAACAAATCTGTTCAGGAAGCATACGTTCTGTCGTAGAAACATTACGCTATGAGCGATAAGCAGAAAAAAAATCAATGCTAAAGCATTGTTCTTGGACAAATCCGCACAATATATGAGGTAGGAACGATAAAAAGTACAAGATGAGCAATGGCCAACTATTCTCCACTCATGTCATAAGCGGGGTGTAAGAAAACGAGGGATACGAGGAGAGAGCTAAATCTGTATGGATGTTCACCCTGAATGGAAGGCAAACAACATGCATAAAGAAGACGGAAGCGAGTACGAAAGGCACAAAAGGAAACTCATCAGCATGAAAGGAGTGGCGTGCTGCCATGGGAATACCTTAACCGCCTCGCTTGGGGCACGTAAGGGGATCTTCTCCCTTGACACATACGTAGTGCGCTAGTTTACTATGGGCGAGGTCGCGTACTGGATAGCACGGAAGCCAGTGTTTCTTTGGCTGGTTAAAGAAACATCCAACGACGCCATTCTATCATGCTCTGAATAGTCATCTTGTGGAGAATATCACTGTAGAATCTGTAACTAAATATGAAACATAAGGGTAGCTAAAAAAACAATAAATCAGTGTTTCGTCAGCCAAAGTTATACTGTCAAAATCACTTCCAGTACTGCTCTCCCTACAGTTAGGCTTAAGCGGTTGATAGCTGAGTAAGCTGAAAACTGATGCTTCTGCGAGGAGTACTTGAGCCTCTGCAAGTGTGCTACGCCATCCAATGTAAAATATTGAAGTACTTGCGATCAGAAGCAACTTTTTGCAACACACCCATGTGTCTTCTTTGTGGCTGCAAAATCGGATCTATATTTTCAACTAAAGTCAGTGATTTACTAATGGGAGTTGCCTCTAAACCAAGACGATAGACGGAATTTCCTCGATACCCACTGAAACGACATTTGAATTCTGAATTTCCAGAATCCTTTTTCTATGTTCTACTAGCTTTCGATAGAGGCACTACGATGTAGCGTTCATCGTTAAGAAGTATTTCACAAATGTGGAAATTTTTTACTCCATTCTTGGCGACGTTAATTGCCGAATGAATAACACACGCCAAGGCTGCTGTATAATTTAACCAAGACGATAGAAGGAAATGTCCTCGGCAGTCACTTCTTTCATGTTCTATTATCATTCCATTGAGGCAGTATAATGCAGTGTTTTATGTAAAATATATATATATATATATATATATATATATATATATATATGTTTCACGAATTTGAAAAAAAAAATTCTCCATTTTTGGCCACGTGAAGTACAGAACGTAACTATTTGCAGATGAACAAAATTCACAGAAGCTTAGGTATAATTTCCTTCAATCAGCAGATGGTTACGAGTCAATGTTAGTTCTTTGCTGTTGCTTCTACAAATCCGGAGCTGATTTTTGTATTAATGGCTGTCTCCGCACGAATTTTTAACTATCGTTGGTGATACAGAAAGATCATACCAATACTGAAAGGTACAGATTAAGCCTCAAAGGAACATCCGGTACTAAATGTTTATATATTACCACATCTTTAGTTAGAAAATATCCGTATTGGTTAAGGTTAAGTAATTTGTGTGAGTGTGTGTGTGTGTTTGAGCAGAAAGAAATGTTTCATGATATGGCGTTTTTGGTATTTAAAACTCTTAACTTTCATCCTGGTACTAACTCTTCAACATTCTCTGTATTTAATGTTAGCGAATTATGTTACATTTTCCGTACCTTCTCCATTGCATATATGAAACATTTTTACAGTGACAATGGTCACCGAAAAGTTTTAATTATGCGGGTGTATTATTCAGGAGTTCTCCGATCCAAATTAAACTTATCTTTGGTTAGTCTAATTTAAAATCTAGTTTATTGTCACGTAACTTTGATTTTGTTCAGTAACTATATGTTAATTTTAATCGTACCCGTTAAATTCTCTCACTGAGTTGTTTAAGGGACGAATTTTACGTAAAAAATTGAGAATAGAAGATTTACGGTTTACTGAACGTTGCAGAGTCAGTGGCCTGTAGTTGATTTAAGTTCCCACTTGCGCTATCAGACAACTTGTCTTCCTTTTTACTTAGAAGGAAGTGCAAACCTAAAACTTTGCATTACTCCTCCTTCTTCAGATTACTGCGCACGTTAAAAAGAAGAGACAGAGTGGAGAGGATGCGAAGTGGGAGAGATGCGTGACAGGTGGAGGTGGGGGCGGTACGGCGGAGTGTGGAAGTGGTTGTAAAATATTCATCCTGGGGAGTCTATAGAGGCGGGTAATACACACGGGCGCACCGTGAACCAGAATGCTGCCTGCTGGAGCGGTTATTTATTCATGGAGCGGTCCGCCGCGTGTCGAGGCGACCCACTGTCGATTGATTGACGGCCTCACTACAGCGAGATATCGATATTGGCTGCGTTCCGGAGCCTCCCGGGGGCAGCACTTGCTACAAGGTGCAGACAGCTTCTTCCCGCTAGGTGTTTATCTTTGCCAAGCACAAGGGACGATTTCTGCGGTTTGATGGTCTGTTCTAAAATCTCTGGCTGAAGAGTGTTTGTTGTGAAACAATAAGAATTCCTCAAGATATTGTAAACAAACAGAAAACCAATCCCGATTCGTGAGTTAAAAAACCAGAGACTCATTAACACCACAACTATTATACATTTTCTCTCTACTAAGTGAAGACTATATTAAATGAATAGACGCCGAAACGAACGATGTATGTGATTGAAGATTAAAAGATACCCGGAAAACATACGGAACAATCAAGATCGTGTGCTCCTTGGAGGCTATAAAGTTCCGGTCTTCCGGCCTCGTCAGAACTTAAATTGAAAATGGCGACTGGGTTTATTATCGTCGAAATGTCATGTCAGAACACCGCGTTTACTCGACTAATTATCGGAGAGTCTGAAAAATTAATAAATAATGGCGAGAAAAATTTCGTTCACTTATAATTTAAATTAACATTTCCCTTAAACTACATTGATATCAAATACGAATATTCCAGCACGCCACACATTGCGGATCCGTCAATTATCGATTCAGATGATAAGAAGTATAATAGATAGTAGGATAGTTTTCCCAAATTCTATATCTATATCCTGTAATTAACAAAAAATCTGGGTCACAAATAGTGCTTCGTAAACACACTAATTTTTATTATGCGCATTCCGCAAGGCATCAGTAGGGCACCTTATTCCCCGATCTTATTAATCCAGTTATTTGTAATACAAATATGTTGTTGAGAGAAGTATTTTAATACATCGCATTTTAATAAACAGTTAGGGATTCTTAGTCGTCTATCTACCACAAACTCCCAGCACAATCACTGCATTAATTCTTTGACACTTTCGTAAGTACTGCAACAAACGATCACAAATCACACGGCTCTCAGTTGTACATTGATCAATCTCTTGCTATACGAATCCCACACAGCACAAAACTACTTCCGATGTGAAAGGGTTTGTGTTATTTGCTCCACAGATACGTTACAGTTCTCTAATAATTCAACTTTTGAACCGCGATCTAGAACTAGCTTTTCCTACTACCGATGTCATGTACTGATGCCATACTACGTGAAGTTCCCCTATTATGAAAGTAGCCACTCAAGCTTCACGTTGTGAGAGATATCGGTGTGGTGGTCACCATGTTGAATTCTTGGACTATTGACTACTACCAAAATTATACATTCTTCTGACAAACATGAGAGCTGTGAAAAACTTACACGGTACACATACATTCGGCAACTGTCACTACGTGTCCTTAGATCACATGATCATTAACGTTCTCCATTTGGACATGACTCAAAATCCGAAACACCAAAAGAAAAGACATAACAAAAGTAGGCCTGTAACGATGAGATCACCATTTCTCTCCAAAATTGATCAGACCTCAACTGTCTCGTAAAAACAAGTAAGCGGCCTCTGTTAGGATATGCATCTAAATGGACCTTCCAAACAATTCGTGTACTCTTCTCCATGGCATCATAGAGGATTAGTCACTGAATCAGCCTACGGATGTCTATAGTTAACGCATGAAATATCTTTTGCGCTCATTCTTTTTGCTAAGCCGCAACATTCCGCTGGTTTTAGCTTTTTGTGTATAACATTTCCTAAGCTGTAACCCTCCGCTCTCGCACCCCCCTTTTACTAGAACCTCAGCAGAATGTGATGGCGGTGTTTTCAAAGATTTATTTAGAAATGTTTTTCACAATATGTACGGCTCTAATGGTTGTAAAAATGCACCGCGCAACGAAGTAGGCCGTTAGAGTTATTATTGTGCTCTGTGGGAAATTCAACTGGGCTTCCATGGTACCTGTGGCAGCGATCGAAGGCACCAAAATTGTCCGTGTTAGAAGGCCATAATCGTGCCTCTTGGTCACCAAATTCACCTGACATAACACATCTGGAATGCTTTCGCGTCCATTAACCATTGTCCCGTAATTAAAGAGAATTTCGTGAACTGTGTGTTGGCAGCTGGTACCGCATTCCTCCGGAAAACTACCAAAGACTTGTTGAAACCGTGCCACACCGTATTGCGTTCTGAAGGTGGTTATAATGTTTCAGCTCATCAGTGTATGTAATCTAATCTAACAAACAGGATATGCAGTGTTAACATAAGGGACCTACAGCTTTACGTTAAACACAAACTATGGAACTGTTCCAACGTATAGATAAACAGTTAATGCTTTGCAAGAGGTGGAGGACAGGATAAAAGCCATTGAAATCCCCCAACATGCATTCAAATTAGGGATTGTTTAATACACAATACTTTCCCACAGAGCCATTGGACCAATAGGAAAGAAACAATTCGCTTATATCGCCTAGAATGCCCAAATCTTACGCTCTAATCAGAAGCGTGTGTTCCACCCGGACAGCTGTTGGCAGTGACGTGCGTGCCACGTGCGTGTCGCAAACTGCACGCACTGTAAATACCGTGACCGGCCATTCCGCCAGCTCGTGTTAAATACCGCGCCCCACGGGCGTCGGGACGCGAGCTTTAAGCGACGCCCGGCGTCGCTATCTCACGCGACGTTACGCCAGCGCTCGTGATTCACGGACTCTCCGCACGTGTGGCCGCGGCGCTGCTGTCTGCATCATTACGATAGTACGCCGCGATAGAAGCAAAAGCTTTCTTGAAGTGTGATTCTTAGCCAGTTTCCTGAATAATTAGATGCGTGCCTGAGTTTTCTGTGAGGGTGTGTCCTTATTGTTTAGCTAGATAACTTACTTTTAGTTCTAAGTAAGTTATGTTTGTAGTTTATGCATAATCTCATACGCTTTTTGAAACTTAATCAAGTATAAAAAATTCTGTACTACGGTTTGCCTACCATCGTTGTCACGTATGTCAAGTCTCTGCTTGATTGAGGCAATCAAAGGTTATTAAATGATTTTAATGAACGAAACATGTTTGGTCTTTTCTCGAATTCCCTCTTAATGCCCTCTCACTCCAGTCTTGGATTTTGACCTTGATATTTCTCCTTTTCAAACTCTAGATGATTTTTATCGTCAGTTCCTTTAATTGTCTTCCTCTCTATTGTAAAAGGTGGTTGCCATCTTTTGGGTCAATGTTCCTCTTCTATTTTTGGAAAATATATCCATCCCTACCTTTCCAAGCGTGACCTTAAGATTTCTTAAACATCGAATAAAACCAGCGAATTAATTAATTTATCCTTCTCATATGTAAATTTTCTCTTGATACCCTAATAATTTCTACAGCTCCCAACCTTTGTTCCTCTCTTTATCATTTCCCATGTTTCCGCTCTATTAAATAATATGCTATGTATATTTGCGTTACCTATTCTCCTTTCATGAGTTCTTTAAATTATATGTACCCGTAACAAGGCATTTAATTGTTTTTCAGAATTCTATTTGATTTTTTTTTTTCTTACTCAAGACTTCTTGTAAAGTCATACCACTTACAATTTATACACTTAGCACCTCTGTTCTTGAGTTGGTAAAATCTTATCTTTACTCTTCTACCATTAAATTCTTCGATTTTGAAAAATTCAAAAACGGAAACCCGGTCATCAGTGAGGAACTATGTATCCAAGACATTTCCGTCTTTTCCCTTGTCTATTACAGCACTAGTTGCAATTACTTCAAAACATAAAACTCTCATAAGAGGTGTTCTAAACCAGTGTGTCAGAGATATCAGTTTATCCTGAGATATAACATATACAATGCAGGTTTTCCTACACTTAAAGGTGAGTTAAGAGCTTGGAAAATTTGAATTATTCATTGGTCTACATTTTAGCAACATCTAGTTTAGTAATAATAATGTATACAGCTAGAAATTCCTTAAAATCACTATGATATCCAAAACAATAACGTATCAGACATTTTAGCACTGCTGTTGGTTGGAATATTGTTAAGTGACAAGAAGGCAAACTTCAAACATGTTCTGCTCGCTGCATGTATTTATTATTTACTGTACATAGAGTAACCCTTCCCCACTTAGATGAAGAGAAAGTTGGGTGCGTTGCATATGAGGGGTACACTGGCGTAGAGTAGGAAGCAGGAGAGTAGAGAGAGATGACCTTAAATATAAAATGTCTCTAATTTTGAGGTAAGGAACTCAGTGACAGAAATAAAGTATTTCGGAGGTGCTTAACAGTTTATCTCAAACGATGAAAGACTTTACAAATTAAGGTAATTCGAAAGCAGACCTGTAGACAAATTGCCACTGGGACATAAAATTTCAGGCAATTAAAAATAATGAACCGGTAAACCAGTTGTTTCCCCGCTGTCAAAAGTAGGCCAAAACCGAAAGAAGGAGAACAATACGTTTTCATTGCCACTTATGAACTCGCCTTGTGGCGAAGATAGTTAAAAAAGTTGACGTCGTCTGGTTCTGGTACTTGAACAATTTGCCGGAGGAGCAGGAAAATTGGTCATAAACAAATATTAATTACCAGTTTGTGTACCAAATCTCAAACCTTTTCACGGTGCGCATGGATTGAGGGGTATACGACTCCTTTGCTACTGAATCATCCCTCGGATAGGAATGTAAAACTGAGCGGCCGCATTGGTACACTTTAGAAGGGTAAGTCTGAATGAACTGGCTCAAGATATCACTCCATTCTTTCTACCATCTGCACAACACACTACGCCTAACAGTAATCATAACATCTCTTCATACAGAAGGAGAGTAAGTAGTCGTCCTATCTGTGACAAACGCTGGCCTCGCATTCGGGGGAACGTAGGTTCGAATCCCCGTCCGGACATTCCGATTTGGGTTTTCCTTGATTTCTCCAAATCACTCCAGGTGAATTCCGGGATGCTTAATTCAAAAATCATGGTTGAATTCGTAGCCGTTCCTTGTCCCTAGTCCTTACCCGCCTCAAATAATCTCGACCTCGTAAAGCCAAAAAAAAAAAAAAAACAGGCTGGTGTCCCGCAGTTGAATCCAACCAATCTTCCGCTTGTGTACCACACATACATACAAACGTACTACAAAATGAGCTCATGTTCTAATTTTGATTAAGCGGTATTCTAAGATTATTAACTTTGCTCCGAAGAGGCGTAAGCTTTTCTTGATTGTCATCGAGATCATTAGAGGCGTGAAAGGAGTGGAGGCTAGGAACGGGAAAGAATTCGGTCACGGTCTTTTAAAGGAACCAGGCTTGGATTGATTTGGGGAAACAACGGAATAACCAAATCTGGATGGCCGGACGGGGATTCGAACCCACGAAGCCAAAGGGTGTAAACTGTTATTGTGGTTGCACCTACCTGTGAATATCAGTACAGTAGAACTCCGATTATCCGAACTCCGATTATCCGAATCGCTTTTTTAACTAAGACGGAAACGTAGTGCGAAAAGGCTTCCAGTCTTTTATAAAAACCCACCCAAAGTTCGGGTGACTGCAGCTTTGTTTACCGAGTCGTACGGCGAAATTTTCATTCCTGAAGTGGAAAAGCACCAAAAATCTCTTCGAAAAGAAGGTATTTTCAGCATATATACAATAATTAATCAAAATAGACCCTTTTTTGGAAAAAATCCGAATTTTTGATTATCCGAATGGGGTCCGGTACCAATTGATTCGGATAATTTGAGTTCTACTGTACCTCTTACTGCAGACTTGCTGTATATTTTACCATGATGCCGGTAGTATCACACTCCAATCGACAATTCTCCGATTGTTTCCACCTCGTTCACTCGTCAAGTAGGGCCCCAGGTGTCAACTTGGTGCCGGTAAGGTCCGTCTCAGTCGGGATCGATAATTCGGGGTCGTTAAGTCGAGACACGATCGGCGAGGAACGATCACGTGCCGCTGTCACGAAACCAATAGCGTGGCGGTGAAAATTGACGTGGACTGCTGGAGCGGCCTAGCGGGGATTCGCCGACGCGTGTGGAAGAAGAAGAAGAAGAAGAAGGGGTTATTGTGAGGCGGTAATATCATTAGAGGCGCCCAGCGCGCACCGCTGTGACGGGCCTAGTAATAAATCGGTCCCACCCTCCCGTAATTTATTTCACCTCGCTAACGACCTAGGATAGCTTTGATCGCAGGCGCGGAACTAAAGAATCCACTCGACAAAGGCAAAAAAAAAAAAGGAAAATAACGTCTCTCCCGAAAAGGAGGCATACATTTGCTGCTCAGGAAAATACTAGTTATAGTCTACCCTTCTATAATGCACGCTGATTTCATTTCAAGTACGATATATAATTTCTAAGTACAGTATTCTTGTCCGTAATCGACGATAGCTTTATTTTCTGTAACGGATTCCAAATTACAACTATGTGGATCGATAATGTTGTCCGGTAACGCAAAATTTCGACTGTAACAGTTGGAAGCACTGGCGATAAAGTACGAATAGCCCTAGCAACATACTTTTAAGAGGTAGCTATTTGCAGGAAAGCTTGTGACTTAGCAAGTATCTGAATGCATAATAAGTAAGATCAATATCAGTTATTTTTACAGTAGGTGAAGAATTTTTAAACAAAACGAGCCTAATGAGCAAAAGGAATACATCATGTAACTAGTTTCTCTATGTTTTTCATAGCTGTATAGCTCAAATTTTCATGATAATTTTACTGACGACAGAAATAAGTTAATAAATCATTAATAGCACAAGGGTCCCACTCAATAGTTCGTAATAATACTGTAGCATTATTCAGTCTTGACGTCAGCAAAATGCACAATTTCGTACACTAATCCGGAAAAAAATTTAGAGTAGAAGAATTGGAATTTCAGCAAACTTATTTCTAAATATGTTGATTAAATTAAAACTTCACTTCTGCGAAAATATGCGTTTCTGGAATTGGGGTGACATGTTTCCTTTAATGTACAATTTTAATCCAAATTCATCAGTTAAATGTGTTAGCTAAGATTTCATGATTCATTCACATCTTTATAAATTTTCTTGAAATAAAACATCAATAAAGTTGAAGAAAATTCATTCTATTGAATTAAATACATGCAAACTATACTTTAACATCTGAAAAACTAGATAATAATAAATTCATTTGGTCTTAACACCGGACAGAGTTTTGACATATCAGAACGAGATATACCAGGGGTGGCCAATGCGGGCCACTTTGGAATTGTATCATAACTTCGCGGGCAGCATATAAAATTATTTATCCCCAAATTAGATTTAAACCCATGATAGACTTTTTTGGAGTGAATATAATTTAATTATTCTGCAAACTCATAAGTAAAACAGGCAATATCTGTTATATATATGCAAATTAATTATTTTAAAATAAAATTTAATTTTTTCATAATTTCGACAGTTAATTTTTGAATATATGGATGCACAAATAAAGTATTTTTTTAATACATCGCTTTTCACTATTTTGGAAATTATAAAATAAATATATTTTTTAAAAGTGTGATAAATCTCGCGGGCCACCCCTGAGATATACAAATAGAAGACAAAACTGAAATAGCTTGATTAAAAAACCACATAAACAGTCAAAACCTTTCAATAATGCCACCTTGAGGATCAATTATGCAAATAATACTCTGCATTACTTGTTCATTTATATTTTTTTATATGTTTTTAGTGTATTTACTCGCAATTTTAGAACTGCTAAAGAATTAAAAATGCACATTTAACTTTCGGAAGTTTATAAAGACTGATTTTAATACTCGTATAGAAAAATTGTCAGGGAAAGGAAAGCAACACATTACTAACTGGCTACGACATTCAACATTATACGCCACATTTTTAAATTTGGAGACTGGAGCTAGAACTCCTTAAGAGATACACATAAACCAATTGTTTGTACCTAATTCGATGGTGTATTAAACAGAGCACAATTAATGGTGGTCCAGCCGGTAGGTATCTGCACATGTCGAAGATAAGAAACGAAACAACTTTTCAGACATGTATTTGGGGGTATCGTTTCTCAGTAAACACCACAGAGATGAACGGTGAAAGTGTCTCAGTTGCGTGTTACTGTGTTCCATGCTTGCGGCTTCCCCTGCCATTGTGTCGCCTCTGCTGTTAATTGTCCGCTTTGTGGCTGAGCCCGCTAGCGCCCTCTCCCAGTAGTGAGCGCAGTGTTGAGCACCACCTTTCACAAGTAGCAGGTGTCGGCTGTGCACAGGTAGATAAACGACCCACCGACACCTCAGATCCCGCCTGCTTTACAATGAGCCTACGAGGTAGCAGTGGAGAGAATGATTTGAACGTCACATTCTCAAACACTTGTCGCATGACACTGTAACTAGGGCTTATATAGCTACACCCAAAATGAGCGGCTTCTGTGTCCAGATTCCTAGCTTCGAGCACAGGATACTGTTGCAAGTTTACAAAAACTCAGTATTGGTATTTGGCATTACAGCCGGCTCTCAGTGTTTTCGATTTTTCATCTCTACTGTATTAAGCTTTCACACTGTATCTGGTTGCTACAAGTGAAATTATGACACGCTCAATTGTAAACACCCAAACCCTCAATCGGACTCGAACGAGCGATCCTACAATGAGAAGCCCGCGCTCTAGGCCCTACGCTACACAGACCAGTGAATGTAAAAATCTTGCAGTCTTCACGATTTTTCAACCAGATAGACCAATACCGGAAACGAGCTCTATCTTCTTCCTCAAGAATATTTGCTGATTTAAAATATCAGAACAATACACATATAATATTCCATTCTAAGTCTGAAGGCCTGAGGTGGCCCTTTGTAGAAAGATACAATCTTTTCATCCAAAGGTAATGTCATGCGACAAGTGTTTGTAAATGTGACTTTCAATGTATTTATTTTATTTCTTTATTTGAAACCTTTTAAAATTTAAACTTGTATGTGGGTACATCTAGATAGGTAACGTCCTTAGTTGTTTGAATTCAGATTTCGTAAGTTGTTTCCAGTTTTGCGACTAATTGCCCGAGCAATCTTTGCTAGGTTGCTGCCACGGCTGGGCTGCCAGTTTAGGCTGTACATGGTGCAAATACCTTTATCCTGTGCTTGGTGACCCCTGATATTTTCATAGTGGGTTGAGCGACTTCTCTCCTGCACTTCACTAATAGACCCGACGTCTGGGAATTCTGGTTCTCGTGAGTTGTGCAGTAGTGGTGAGTTACCATCCACGTGATGAGGGAATGGTATTCTGTCTTGTTGTCCGTTGCTACTTTCTGATTTTTTCTGATTGATTTTTCTCTCCGGTAGTTGAGCCTCCATTTATTTTATTGCTAGCCTTTCTATGGTTTTTGGGTTTCATCTCACCCGGGTGATTTGTTGCGTCGACATCCGTTTGTTGAGTTCCGTCTCTTGTGAATCGCTTGGTCAGCTTTCCTGGTTTATCTCGTTCTGTTGGTGATCGGGGGCTGCTTTGAGCGGATACGTCCTATGCTTCCTCTTGCTTGGAGTTTATTCCTTGCTGAGTAGCCCCAGTAACAAGCCGCGTGTGACCCCTCACAGTTGCAGTAAATTGCTTCATCGCGTTGTTTCGTGCTGCCCGCTGCACGGTGTCGATCCCCGCTACTGATGCACCGGTCTTCTTGATTGCAATTGCGTGAATGAGGATGCGCTTATATAACGATCTCTCTCTCTCCCCACTGGATGGTTGCAAACGGGAGTCCGCCGCTAGCCGATCAACGGGCCTCGTATCTCTATGAGGACCGCTCCACGCGGCTCTACTCATTCTCGCCCCTTTTCCGATGCCACATTTTTACAGATCTTGTTGATCTATCGTCTGACAAGTGGAGCCAATATGGTTGCAACCCTCCCACGAGCTGTTAATTCACTGACGGTGTGTTATACTTGTTGCTGAGCGAACGTGGAAACATTGCACTGCAAAGGGAAGTGAATATTTGTTCAGTGAAAGAAACATAAGGCTTGTTATTCTCAGCCACCCTGTTTCTGGTACTGGCAACAACTTTCTCGCCTATAATTTAATAATAAAAGAAATCAACATTTTATTTACGCAGTTTATTCTCTTATCTTCATCACAAAGCCAAATATCATGGTACCGTTAGAGTCCTAGTTAAGGCGATCGGTAGACAGCAGTTTGGTTTATAAACAATAACTTCCTTATTTCTTAATACTCTGGATTGACAACTTCGCACACTCTTAACCTGTACCGACCAGCTATACATTGCGTCGCTCTTTATTGTACTTCTATTTATTTTCAGTTATAGCTTTATACAATTGATATCAAGCAAAATAATTATTGTATTATGTGACTGCTATAAATATTATTCATGTTATTTGATTTGTAGAAAAGTGTGGGTATCTAGATATGGTCATTGCCTGCATACATCCGTATCCCACTACAATCAATTGCTGTCTGCTTTTCATTCATCCTTTTGCGACTCGTAACTTAATTTATTGCAGTTTACAAGTCTCTTCCTTAGAATATGCTGTTGCCTGAATTCCAAAACCACAATTTGTTGGTTTAGGTATCCATGCATTAGATTAACATGAGTGGGAACTCACCGGTACTAACCAAACTTTTGAGTCCAATTAGGGATAGGGACTATCCGCAGTCCCGACCATAAATAAACACAGCTTTTTTCTGTATTAAAATTGTTACTAGAGATTTTATTAATGCTTCGAATTTACTTATTATTTTGTGGCAGTTTAGATAGTTTTGGTTTAATTTCTACAAATATTTTCAATTGTTTCATTTTTAACAGTAAATTGTACAATCTTTCAGTTAAACACGCTCTAAAAAGTCCGGAATATGCTATAGTCTGAACTCTGCTATTGGCTTTTAGCAGTGGAGAAGTAATTTAATTAACAAAAAATTATTTCGAACGTTCGGTGCCGAATGATTTCGTACAGTCGGAAAAAAAAAACAAGAATATAGAACTCTGTTACTAGCTGACGAACACAGTCACCCCTTTTAAATAGTCAGTAGCAAGTAATTGGGTAGAAATGAGAAATAATATTATTACTTCATGTCTTCTCGCCTCTGTAATCTTCTGATCATTTTTAATGGTGGTAAAGATGTGAATGAAACAATTTTTTTTAAAGCGACTTGTCCTCCTAAATTTTTTATGCTGGCATGTGGCCATAAAATTAGTTAATTAATAAGAATAAAATGTTGAACTAGATTTGTAACTTAATATCATGTTCTCGGGTGACTGGTGAATATGGTGACAGAGCATTCGATCGCCGAAATATAGTGTCTAACCTCCTTGATCACTCCGCTAGTCACCCGATAACATTATATTAATTATCAAAGCCGAGAGAAACATTGCACTTAAGAGTGTAACTGTTCAGTATGTTGTTTATCTTGTAGTGATAAACCGGGATCTTTTGCCCGCTTTTTAACCAACTATTTCTTTATGTGCATGGTACATTGTTGAAATAGTTATCAACATTTATTTAAACATAATGTGACTCTTTCTCTTCCCTTTAAAATTTTACGGCCTTTCCCGCCGCTCCCCCTACCCCCACCTGCAACTCTCCCCACTACCTCCATCCCACACACACACACACACACACACACACACTCACATCGACACAGGTACATCAACGTTTTCTGCAGTGAACCATCGCCGCTAAAGCTCCGGCGGTAATGCGTGCCAGCAGAATGGGACTCGTTAGTCTGGATTCAGAGGTCCCCCTGGTCGCTCTTTGGGCCGAGCAAGCTCGGGTCGGTAATCGTCGCTGCTCTTCAAAGGCCCCAAGTCACAACACTGCGACCCGCATTATTCTTTTTTCCGTTTACCAGAGCTCGCGCATTCTGCGTACATTCCCGGCTCTAAAAGAAACCTCTGCGTTTTTACAAGCATCGTCTAATTACCGACCCTGGAACACTTCAACAATCTTTCCTTTTTTTCCCGTTCTCTGCTCCCTTTTCCATTTAAACATGCTCTCTGATTTATTTTTTTCTTCACTTTTTGACTTGTGTTGCTGCTTATTGTGCAGTAAGCTAATTAGACGTTTCTCTTTGTTTTGTTTCAGGTAAGTGAATGACAGTCAAGCCGCTCTCTTCTACTTTCCCTTTAGCAGAGACCGAGTTCTTTGAACGAACTTTGGCGGCTCTCGTTGTGGTTTCAAACTCTTCAGAACGGTAAGTAATTTATTTTTAGTTATACAGTAAATTTGATATCCTGTCCCTTAACATATTCATTTTTATGAGATGGGCACTACCAACTAAACCCCGAAATGGCATGATTTACATAGTACAGAAGCGGAAATTTTGTTTTTATTTAATATTTTTCGTGTCACGTTTACCAAAAAAATCATTAATACGATAATACAGAATCTAATCTCAAAGATAACGATGCTCGTTTGCTGTATAATATATTTTCGATTCAAAATTCATTGAAGAAATGAAACTGAAAGAATTACCTAACACATAGTGAGTTAATTCTATGATAAAATATTAATATTGTCCACTAATCGAATTCCTCCAAATTCGAATGATTGCCGACAACTTTGACATTTCTAGTGCAAAGATGGGTAGGAACTCAACTGATTGATCTATTAAGGAAGCATCCAAACATTCATCTGAAAAGAGTTAAAACTGAAAAAAACTAAAATCTGTATGACCGCACCAGGAATTGAAGTACAGTTTTCATTGATGACAGTCTAAGCACCTGTACAATATGCCCCATTTCTTAGCCAGTAAATGCCACTCCATATGTGTGAAAGCATTTACAAATCCGAACGTAACTTTTTTTTTAAGTTGGAATGTTTATACATAAATGCAGGTGGTGTTGTCGTTTTCAGAAATCTTATTCATTATTCGTTAGTATAAATATTGATATGATTATTGGCATGACAGACTTTACACATTAAGAAGAGATTATAAATGAATCAAATTGCTATAATACATATTGTAAAGATCAAAAAATAAAGGTTTTATCATTTTAAAAAGCTTTTAAGTTTTAACAATTCACGATTGAATTAAAGATCATGAGAATCTTGGATCAATTGTCAGTGACAAAGCGTTTGAAGACGTTCGATTGCTGTGGAAAATCACTTATTGACGAGTTTATCACAATGATGACTGGTAAGTTGCGTCATTGTTTTTTGGTTGCGACGGGTGGCATGGGTCTATGCAGGCTGGCGGAGGACATCACTCAACATATGGTCTGAACAGCGCCTTCATTGTGATTCTATGTGGCCGATCCAGCTAATGTCTGACTTGGTAGTTGTGTCAGGCCAAGGCGGAATCCCCGTAGATCTCGCAATCGGAAATCGGGACGTAACAATAATTAATCTTCTGCGTACTGTAACTATCCTGTAGCTTACTCCCGTGTTCGATGGAGAGGTAGAACTTGACAAATTGGGGGACCACGCGGAGAAAAAGGCCTCTCCACATGGATCAAATGAAACAGAAAACAAGAATTTATTAGCGCGCACAAAAATCACGTCAGTTGTTGCTTTAGATAGCTCACCGATTTGGTGGTATATCTCAGCGTCCGAAAATAATGTACTTCCCAAGATACGTGTTTTTAAGCAACCTCCGAAGCTTATACCCACGTAAAAGAATCTCTAACATTTACAGCACCGAATAGTTCTAAGTCTTCCACTAACTGTATATATACAGCACTGATTTACAAAGCCTGTCACCACTATTTTTTGAGTCCGGCCCAAAAATGGTTGAGACCGTTCCTCTGCCCTTAAGAAAATGAAAAGCCCCTTCACATATCAATCGCATGCGAAAGTTTCTATGGCTTTTATGATACCTCTTGTAAATTCATGGTTCCTATCGAAATCCAATTCGTTTAATATAGTTTAATTAAAATTGCAGAGGAGAGCACGCTCCGGTGGCAATTTCCCTAGACACCCATCTTCTCCCTTTCCTGCACCCACCTACATTTGCCCTCTACAAATTTTAACTATAAATTCTTTCAACGTTTTTGGTAAAATATTCCCCATTTCTCTTGGTAACTTATTCCAATCCTTGACACCCTTACATAAAAAATAGAATCTTCCTACACCCTTGTGCTTGAAATCGAGTGCCAGCTTGTGGTCATGATCATCTTTTCCCTTCCATGCATTATTTGTCATTTTAAACCAATATCTTTCCATGCCTCATCACCAATACATGCCTTGTACAATCCCATGACCTTCTTCACCCTCCTCCTGTCTTCCAGTGAATCCCATTACAGCTCTTTTATCATATCTTTTACTGATTGCGTTCTGCGATAATTTCCAGAAACAAATCTAGCAGCCCTATTTTGCACCCTCTCCAACTACACTACCATATTCAAGCAATGGTCTGACCAAAGTTTTGTAACCTATTCCTTTACTTCTCTCGTACATCCCCTCACCACTCTCTCCAACAAGTGCAGAATTTTGAAACCTTTTCCTACTATCTGCCCAAAAGGTCCTGGCCAGTTAAGCTTGTTATGAAA
Source organism: Vandiemenella viatica (assembly GCA_031002005.1). Classification (NCBI taxonomy): domain Eukaryota; kingdom Metazoa; phylum Arthropoda; class Insecta; order Orthoptera; family Morabidae; genus Vandiemenella; species Vandiemenella viatica. The sequence goes on from JARYHS010012519.1 coordinate 77,476,674, forward strand.
TCTAATGCCGAGATATTTACATTTAAAGACTTAAACAAGCAATTCTTTTCCCTCATTATAATAATAATAAACCATTAGTTTTTAATCTGTGTATCTAATTAGCTGACTCTTCTTTGCATTTATCTTCATCCCATGTTTACCAACCCAACTAGATATCCTGTCCGTTTATCGACAGCAACTGGTATTTTTCATGAATGCACTCCCAATCAATAAGTATTAGTAGAGGCACAATTGATCATTACATAGTGTTCTTTTACACGTTGGTAAATTATGTTTGGCACCTTGTTTAATTATATTTTGAAAGAAACGTAACACCTTTTTTTAAATTAAGTTGTTACTTTTGTGTTTAATTTTTCATCGTTACCTGGATTTCGTTTTGAAGTAGTCTGACATGAGAGCAGGAAGTGCTGGCAGCAGCTCCGAATAGACTAGGAGCGCACACGGGAAAGCCTCCAAGTACCCTACCGTTGACTGCCGAAGGCTGGGGTGCGATCGCAATCAGCAAACATAGGGTGGGAGACACAGTACAACCCTGCCAAGCCCGCACAAAAGTCACAAAGCCGCTCTGTCGGTATCGCCCGCCCTGTTTGCCCAGTGTTAACAACTCCTGGACAGCCTAGCCGGCGGCAACCGACACGACACGGCGGTGAGACGATGCCAGCGCCTCACTGCGGCCGCCGCTTCAAACACCGGGGCTGAATGGGGCCTCCATCGCGTCCCATACTTAACAATTATTTTTTACTGACCCCGATAGCGTGCAGGCCTCGCGTTGCAGGGGTCGCCGTTTCGAGTCCGGCCTTGGGCATGGGTAGTTTTAATTTTGTCTTATAGCGTTTATACCATGCAGAATCTATAATACATCGAGTGATCCAATACATACTTACAAACTGCAAAATTACATAGTGCATGCTGTGTGGCCTCGTAGCCAAATGCCATTTTAAAAATAATAATAATTTTGTATAAACTGCTCTCGGGTGATTTTGACTTCTTTTTGGGAAATATTCAGACTGTTCACCGGAGGGTTAGGGGTAGCATAAGAAAACTGATTTCTGCTTGACAGGAGATTCAAATGTGAATCTTGGTCATAGGCCTATGCTCCAACCCAAGTCTCTTCTTTCTATCGTGTTGCATTGTCATTGTTAATTATAGTTTGTAGCAGAAAGATACAAAAATCGAAAAAAAAATTGGAAAAATCATTGAGAATGAATAGTTCTTCAAAGTCGCAGTTATAGGGGAAATATACATACAAATTAAAGAGGCATATTGTCGGAAGGAAATTCAACCACTTCTGCTCATATCTCCGGATGATCTTTGCCTTTTTCTGTCCGCCTCTTAATCAAGGCAATAATTAATAGTAAACAGTGCTTTAGTTTCCAATGGTTACTGTTGAAATGATACCGCAATTTAGTAGTCGCCTCAAGTTCTACGAATTACTCAGCTAATAATTATATCGTGATGATGTTGATTAAGCAGAAGTTTGCCTCCCTCCCTTTCTTCCTTAAGTCTCATACCGCAAAATATTCAAATAAGTTTTTTGGAAATGTAACTTCACTTCTTGACCACAAAGTTTAGATGGAGGCAATCAATGTTGACGTTGGCTCAGAAGAGACACATTCTTATATATTTACCCACTTTCTTATTCCAGATCACGACGTTGCCTTTCAAACGTCTGTATATTTCAATTAGTTTTCGGGTTACTCAATGTGTAGTGAGCGATTTTGTGTTAATGCTGTGGTGAATCGTTTCTCGTAATTTTATTTCTATAACTGCACTACGAAGAGCCGAATATCTTATCTGTACGCCACTGTAAGACCACTTCAGACAGTAAGCAATATTTTTCAGTACATCTGTAAATAGACTGAAGTTAGGAAAACCTTTTACTATGAGTGAAAATGCAATGAGTTCATTCAAAGAAAAAAATACACATTTCTATTAAATAAACTTAACATTTGGACGTTGTGGATCATTTTCCTCAATTGCTGATAATATTGATAAATAAATAGTGCCAAAGCAATTGAATGTTTGTGCATTTATTGAATTTCCAAACACGTTTAACTTCTTTTGCAAAAGCATCTCCAGCGGGTTCTCCTGGTAATTACGTACAAATGTTACAAATTTGATATGTTGTAGTGTTTTTTACAGTGCAATTATTATTGTGGAAGAAGCTTACACAAAGAAGAGACAAGCTGATAGGTCATATTTTGAGACATGCTGGTTTAGTTAATTTGCTGTTGGAGGGAACAGTCGAAGGTAAGAACTGTAGAGGAAGGCAGAGATTAGAATATATGAAGCAGAAAATCGAGGACATGGGTTGTAGGGGATATGTTGAGATGAAGAGGTTAGCACAGCACAGGAAGGGATGGATGATTGCGCCAAACCAGTCGAAAGACTGATGACAAAAAAAATATATTACCTAAATTACAATCTACTTACGCATTATTGCATTTACTTATGTTCCACTCTCAGCAACAATGTTTTTTGCTGTCATTGTGAGAAGTGATTCATTTTCCAGATGGTTATTAGTTACCCTAGTGATTATCACAACACTGCACTGCAGTGTATGTTTCTTACGAATGGCCGGTCCGTTTTGTTTACCATTGGCTTTGTGTCGCTATGCGGTGCTGTTTTGTTTTATTGAGTCTTCGATTTGTTAGTCGCGTTTTTTCAAATGTAAATGTTTTTCATTAGTTTTTTATGGTTTTATGTGTCCTTGTTTAATATTGTTTTGCTTGTGTCGATGTTTTTCTTTTTAATTTAGTTTCAGTGCTATGTATAGTAAAATGCAATAGACCGAAAAATGTAAGTAGATTATGATTTAGATAATAATTTCACTGTACAAAACACAACAACATAACCAATTTGTAACATTTTTACGTAAATACCAGGAGAACCCGCTGAAAAAGCTTCTGCAAAAGAAGTGAAATGCGTTCGGGAATTCAGTAAATGCACAAACATTCAATTGCTTTGGCGTTATTTATTTATCAATAAATAAACTTAGTCTTATAAAATTTGGGTTTATGAATGAAAGTTGAAGTAATATCCAAATATAGCCTACCATTAACTTACTATTTATAGAAGACATTTAAATGATTTCAAAAAAATTAATTAAAATTCGGTATTTTTTTCCTTAACATTCTTCTGGTTTCACGACAGGTATTAAAATAATCATTTAACGTAAAAACATAAAAAATAGTAAAAACTTAGCACATTTCAAATGCTTTCTCAGGAATGAGTTTGACTTCAATCGTAAAGGATAGTGATATTTTTCTGTCGAATGCAAGCCGTAGAAATGGTTCTCTGATTTGATTTTACATTTTGGATTATGATGTAAGCCAAGGTATCGAAAGTTAAGGTTAATATGTACTGTTTAACTATACAAACTCGCAGACAATAAATTGAAAAGTTACTAATAATATCTATGAAGAGTGTTAATTCAATTGACAACAGAAGTAAAATAAATTTGGTAGTACTAACAGTGTAATATATTAGTAAGTTACAATACAGTTTTCCTCAGTTAATCTACAGAATTATGTAACTTAATAATAATTTAAATCTGTTCACGACACAGCCACGGCGAAAGCACGATCTAGTTGCATACATGGAAATACAAATTTAAAAAATTCGCTGATGCATTCCTGTTTGCTTCAGCTGATAATCGTATAGAATAATACACACATAATTTTTGTGATAACCTAACATTTGTTCTGTGACTTCAACATACAGCCGTCTATGCTAATATTTGTGCTATAACACATCACTTTGTGTACGATCATTAATTTTTACCCGCCGTATGCAATAATACATATGTCATCGATTAGTGATATAAGAAGCTAAAAGGAACTGTTAATTTTCACTGCCATAAAACAAACTGATCTTCGTAGTTGTTCATTAATAAACGATTAAAATTAAAACCGAAAAGGAAAGTAGTAACCGTCATACTGACTTAGGCGTTCGGAGGTTCGTCCGTCGCACGCGGCGATGTGACAATTAAGGATGGACGAGATGACGTACCTGTAGGGACGGAGGGGCAGTTTTTCAATTTGGAACCACGCGGCTGCACCATACGTCTACGTCACGGCACCCCTGATTGCTTCGGTGGCAGAGCTGGTGGAGGGAAGGGTCACCGGATGACCTCCCTCACACCGAGGCATCCGACAGCACAATGCGTCACAATCCGTTGCCAAAATTAGCTCCGAAAAAATTAACGGAATGCTGGCTCCCCTTTCTCCCCCAGTTTCTTTTTTCTTTTTGTTTTCGTGCGACATAGCTGTCAGCGCAGTTGTTGCCCTCTTGCTGTTCTCCATCCGTTTTCTATTGTTCGAGAAAAATTCAGTTGGAATTTCTCAGAATCTGTTTCGCGTACTTCCATTTGTCACACCTGACATTGTTCTAATAACACTCTGTACCTTCATCTCTTTCCATACTATGCATTCCCAGAATATAAAATTAATATTCTCTGAGGTCAAATAACAAGCCTATATTATTTTTTTCCCTTAAACGTTGAAACATTTGACATAGTCCTAATACTTCTCGATGCATGGCAATTGCTTCTTCTTTTTATTTAAATAAAAAATAAAAAAACTGTATTTACCAAAAAAGATTTATAAAAAATCTTCTGAGGGCACTACGTGTTGGATGTCACGTACTTTCTCGTTATGAACTGTTATCTTTAGCTCAATGCACGTTACATTTTATTATCTTTAGCTCAATGCACGTTATATTTTACGAGTAAAGGGTTTAAACGTCTCAATATTTAAACAGGAAGAGATAGAAAATGCTGTTATATGAAAAATTTGGTGTAATCTACTGTGATACTCTTCGTAATCAACACTTTTTCTTCAGAAACATCCTTCACACAGAATACTGTGGAGTTGACATAATTCATGTTACCAAAATCTGTAGCATGTCACTTTTTTAAAATTCATTTATAAGGAAATTCTTTATTCGTTATTTCGCTAGTGATTGATAGAATAAACGATTCTCTTCCAATTTATAATTTTTTTTAATGCGTTAAAAGTCAAAGTTGTGGGAAAAAACCTCAGATGTAACTTTTATATAACAATTTATGGTATCTTACGTGAAAATTATCATGTTAAAATCTTCTACACTCTCGTTGAAAAAACGCCTTTAGTCCATAGAAGTTTAGTTAGAAGTATCTTTATAGGATTCTTGAGCAGTTATGCTTTCAGACATCAAATCATATTTAGATTATTTCCAATAAATTTAAAATCACTATTAAGTCAACCTCAATTAATCGCTTCTTAAGATGATTTTCTCAGTATACGAAAGTGAAAATAATACTTGTTCCTGTTTATGAAACCATCATCTGCCTTAATACCGATCACTTTTGTGTTGAGTCACATGCTGGAAAATTAAAGTAGTACTTCAATACACTTTTTTCCAAATTTAGCATCATAGGTATTTCATACTGAAATTAAAAAAGATTACCAAGTACTTCAACCATCCAAAGACGTGGAATATTTCCTGCCTACCTGCCAGCACAATATTTTTGGTTTTTATTCTTTGTGCTCTTACCTGACTGTTGTTTGGTTAGAATTATTTTATGTACGCTACCTAAAACGCAGAGGAACTTCCTCTTGGAGTAATGAGAGTGGTTGTAATACCCATGGATAGGAAATCAGCCATGGTTTTTAAGAATACTCTGTCCTCGCCTTCACCTGAAGTGGTTTTTGAAGATCATGAAAAGCCACAAGAGAATGCTGGGACCTGAACCAGGTAGAAACATTATCTCTCAACCATTAGGTTCCCTTATTTTTCTCGCCTCTATTAACGTTGCAGTCCGTGCTTCGACCTGGATTGTTGCATTGCCGTCATACTGCAGCTGGGTGCAGGTGTCCTGTGGTGATAGTGTCATTCTGCAGCCCTCCAGTGGTCCTGTCTGTCAGTAATTATTGATCAGGAGCTGCGCGAGACATCGACTCCTACCAACCAAGACGGAGTGCCTTTCCTGGTAATAGTCTCACAGAGTGCAATTAATCTCTGATAATATACGCTTCTTCGGATGTACAGTGTTGATAAATTAAGTAAATATTATTTCCCCGTCTTATACAGTCACGAAATTCGCAGCTTATAAATGATGTCCGTGTATGGCAATACGTATTGTATGCTTAGAGGCTGGCAAGACTGCAATATAAACGAACTAAAAATGTTGTGTAATATGATAGCATACATGAAGGAACTGGTTTTCACAGGAAGTAGTAGCTGTTGTGTATCAAATAAAGAAAAAGCAATAGAAATCAATCTTTATATATAAAGATGAATGTATGTTTGTTTGTTTGTTGGTTTGTTTGTTCTTCATACAAATCCACAGTTTTCATCAGATCTCGATGAAACTTTGCACACTTATCCTTTGAAACAAGGAGAAAAATACTGTCTACATTTGGTTGAAAAATTATCTGTATAAATAACACATGTTGTCTCATAACTTCGAAATACGGCGATAGACAGACACGTTGGATGTGGACGTTTCCAGACCGTGCTTCCGTGTAGTGAACCGGAAGCTCAGTGGCTAAAGAGCTTGCTTACGAACATCGTGGTCTCCGGTTCAAATCTCCGTGGGGGCTAAGTTTTTTAAAAATTGTTTTTCATCGTAAGAGTCATGCCTGGGCCGTAGGTTATTTGGATTGAATGTTAAACTGTAGATATTAGAAAGTTAGGGGTGCAATGCGAGGCAAATCGTAGGTAGTCTTGCAATTTTGTTGGTGTACACTTTTTTACGTTATAATGATCCCTCAGGTGTTGTCCGCAGTCAGTGTGTGAGTGTGAACCACAGTAATACTAATATAAATACGGAAGTATGTCTCTGTCTTTTTGTTACTTTTTGACGACTATATGGCTATATCGTTGTGATGGAATTTTATAAGGAAAGCTGTATGAAGGGCACAGGATATTTTTTTCAGTATGATTAACAGTTGTAGTCACGAAATTTTGAAATCTTATCGAATAGTGACAGAAATATGTTGGAAATTGATTCTCTTCAAGAGGCAGGTTCGACGGTAGAATGATATAGTGATAGCTTTCCTGTCATATTATGCCGACTCGATATTGTTTGGGATCAATCCTTCGTTACCAACAGCTTTTTATATTTAATTCTGGCAAAAAAATTCTTAATCCACGCGTACGAAGTCGCGGGTACGAGGCTAGTATATGATATGCTTTTAGTTATGAAGAAATTTCTTACATTCTTTCGTCAAAGTAGAAAACAATTTCGTGACATAACAAGAGAAAAGTTAGCAATGCGGTAGACCAAGTTAATTACTATGTTACTCGTTTATTTGGTGAAAAAAATTAAGAACTGTTTATTTTGTGTAATTTGTTAAGTTCCCTGTCCTGTTTGTGTGTCGAATTTTGTGATTCGTTTTGTTTGAAGAAAATTTTCGGCATCTTCAAAGGTTTCCTGCCACCGTCAATTACCAGCCAAATATAGGTTCAGACGGGCTAAACATCAAAATAATGAATGAATATAGTATGATTTAACACCTCATTAAAACGGTTATTGCGTTTCAGGTTATTAAGCAAGATATATTCAGTTTAAAAAAAATCGGAAATTCCTGGTTATTCTTAGTGTTATGGCTATTTTTCCAACAGACCTTTTCCACTGTGTCTTCCGTTTAATGATGAGTTGCAATAACTGGTACCTCTCGCCTCGCGTAATGTGCCTTTATTGTGAGCTGCAGTTAATTTTGCTTCTCCATCCTATGAAGTACTTCTTCATTTGAGAATTCTAGAAAAAAATATATGCGTAAGAGACGAAAATATAGATACATTTCAAAGGTATCAATACTTTTGTTGTGATTTTGGTCAAGGGTCCAGCTTCCACACCCGTAGAGAAAAATGGAGAACACGTAGCAACGAATCTTTTGCAGACACTATCTACATCTACATAAATACTCTGCAATTCACAAAATTGTGGTTGGCAGAGGGTGCTCAGCACCAAAGCTAATCTCTTTGTTGTGCATTCCAATCCCGAATGGTACGAGGGAAAAAAGAATTCATATAAGAATCAGTGCGGCACCTTATTTGTCTAATTTTATCTTTCCTGTCATTCCGACTCAAATAGATTGGTGGACGTATTTCACTACACTCGTAAGTGAAAATGGGAGTACACATGTTTACCAATAAGTTTAAACGAAACGTGCGTCGTCTATCTACCAGAGACTCCCAGCCTAGTCTTCTAATCAGTTCTGTGACGCTTTTATAAGGACTGTAGCAAGCGGTCACGAATCGAGCCGCTCTTCTCTGTACTTTCTCTATACTGTCAATCAATCCCTTACGAAACGGATCCCAAATGGCACAACAGTTGTCCAAATGTGGACGCACGAGAGATTTGTACACTATCTCCTTTGTTTGTTCATTACAATTTTTCAAGATTCGACCTAGGAATCGCAGAATAGAATTAGCTTTACCTACTAACGAATTAATGTGTAAGTACCATTTCATGTTCCTTTCATAGACTCGACCATATCAATAACCAATTGACTAATGACACTGACTGATTAAATGTCATCCTTATATTGAGTGTCGCTGTACTTCTCTTCCATAAGGAAATGTAGAGTGGAGACGAGGTGTGGGTTGGTGGGATCCTGGTATAGCTGGAAGTTTTAATTCCCAACTGTCTCCTTGCCCAGCGAGTTTGTCACTACACGAGGCTGACACTTTGCAGGTGGAACACCCTCCTGCTTGCACAACGGTTGGTAGGCGTGCGCGAGGAGTCCCCGCAGTTGCGTGGCGAGCTCGTAAAGAGCGCACCACTAGCGTTTTATCGGCGGTCGTCTGGTTAGCGCGCGAGTGCCTCTAGGGGAAGCAGAAGAGAGAGGGGCAATACCAGCGGCAGGGAGGCGAAGCGAGGCCTCTAACGGCCGCTCGCGCCAGGGATATTGCCCGTAGCCTGCCTGCCTGATATTTGCAGTCCCCCATTAGAAACAGCCTCCCACCCTCCTCGCCGACCACGCAATAGGGGTGTGAGGTGAGAGCGGGCACACACGTAGCAATCTGCCGCTCCCGGGAGACCCCTAGACTCAGCTCATACACTTCGCCCGTGAGAAAAGATTTTTCATCTCCAAAAGCTGGTGTGTTTGTGTCGGAGGTGTGTGTGGACTGATAAGTGCTAACGTATACATTGATGACTTTTTGTTTTTCCGACTTCACTTAATACGCTCATATGAGTATCATTGGATACCTGGTGAGACACTCTTATCATACTGTAACGGCCCTCAGACCCAGGCTGTTAATGAAGGGTTATTTTAAGAATTACCTATAGCAAGCTGGGAGTTGATTAATTACCGCTTTGTATATTTTTCATGCAATTAATTAGTGAATTTGAGTAAATTAACATTCTGTTATGGAGAGAAACTATGTAAATGCTATGTAATTGTTGATGTGAGCCACGATATTTTGAGGGAAATTCTCAACTATTTTGACTGGCTTATGTTGATAATTTTCTGTGTTAATACCCGTAAATATCTTTAATTTTCAGTTCCTTGTGTTTCCTGGTTATTGTGAATGATTTTGTATTAATTCTGATTGTTTTTCTAAGAATTTAATTGTTAAAGTATTGTTAGAATTCGAGAAACTTTTTTTCTTACCGCAACCTTTCGTAATCTAGTACTCAGAATTTTTTCGTTAGATAAATAGCACCTCAAATTTTATAAAATGATATCTACAACGTTCTATAACGTTCGGTTATTACAGAACAAAGATGTATAATTTTTCTGGAATCTTGTTTCTGTTTTCAACAAAAGAAATATAAGCAGAATATGAAAAAGAATTAAGTACCTCTTGCAGCAAACACAACACAGTTCTGCTATTGACTATTTATCATCGCTTCAAACTACAAACATTTTTTGGCAATATGCCGACTGTATTATGAACTCTACAACGATATCTGGAGCCATTTGTCTTTGATCACGACGCTCCGTCGCCTCCATTTTTTGCTTGTTTATCATTAAACAGGAATAAACAGTGTTTGAATAACTTATGACTGGCGAATCACGCATAAAACTAGTTACTTATCTGTTCCCTCTTTTCATGTGTTAGTATTATTACGGGAAAAGAACAGTGGCGGATCTAGGAATTTTCCGAGCCTGGGCAAAAACTTTGAGATTGCCACCCCTTCAAATATTATTTGGTCTCTCCCATTGTCACCAAATAAATCTTCCATTTCTCGCCCCAATTTTTGCCACCCGGGGCATTAGTGGAGCTTAAAAACAAAGGTCACCGCCACAGAAATTTGGCATTTGCCGCCCCTTCAAACATAATTTTGCTGCCTCCACAAAGTTCCCACCCGGGGCAAGTGTCCCGGTTTGTCTCCCCCCCCCCCCCTAGATCCGGCACGTACGCATGATTCATCAGAAATTTCTTTTATTTCTTATTAAACGTAATTTAAAACTTAGTACTTAAATCGTCCCTAGTGACGGCTTTAATAAAATATTTGGTTTAAGTTGTTCACGGCATTACGAAGTTGACATAAAATGTAAATGCGTGTGGAATTGTTAACCCGGAGACTCCGAAGAATTGTTCGGCTGCCGCGTGACAGAGTTTCGATTTGCATCACAAGCGCCTCTATCGTTGCTTCCCTAAAGTTCCTACAGCTTCATGTGGAATACGATTTACGGAGCGTCCTAGCATACTCTCATGAACAAAACAAAGCTTTGGCAGAGACATAGGTCAGTTTTAAGGCCCGTAAATATTGCAACCGAGACAAGGATACGAACAAGGTACTTTCCACTACCGAATCACGTACCTTTGCCACCTGAGTCACCAGACCGTTTTTGCAAAAACAGTGTAAAAATAGCGCCATAACGTTTCTGGAGATTGGCAATCTACAATACAAAAAAGTATCTCCCGTGTCAGTGCCAATCATACCCAACACAGGCGCTTTATTCATCTGCGGGGTAGAAAGCAAGGAAAATTTGTATACTCTTTGGACGGCCGCTATATGTTTGCTTAAGATACAAGTTCTGAAAAATTGTGAAGTATTTAAGGAAAGTCACAACTACTGTAATAAGGCTTCATTGATTGACAATGGCACTTTGAAGTTCTGGTGCTCATATTGAAATATGATGAATTCTTTTCTGATAAATACTACTGGTCAGAATAATGCATTCAGTATTTTCTTTTCCGTTTCCCACATCCTCTTCATTTTTATAACATTGTTTTTATAACAATAATTCTGTTATAGATTCTTAGCATCAGTTATATAACGAGTTATGACAAACCTCATTTAATACGTTAATTGAATTAAACATTGTGTCAAATGTTTTTAACAGAGGCAGATCAGGCAAGAAAATTCAATCTAACCAACTTCTGATATTTGTACCAATATTTGATCGGTAGGAAGTATTCGACAAAACGGTAGGGTAAAGGTATAATATCTCCCGTCACTATCCTGTGGAATATACTCCGAACAGTATTTCACATTTCAGCAGTAGGCCGTGTAAAAGATGCTTCGTAGAAGATAGAGTATGATATAAGGCAAATAAAAATTTATGATCTAATCCCAAGTAGCAGCAATGTTTCTTCACTATTAATCGATGTATGCTATTACGTCAATGTTTTCGTTTGTATCGTTTCAGTAGCATTTTGTCGAAAAGAGATTTTTTCACGACTTCTTAATAGTTCCTCTCTCTTCGTGAGCTGTAATTAAAGCAGTCCTTTTTCTCATGAAATCGGATTTAATAGCAGATTATCTTTCTCGTTAGTATCTCTTTGATTTCTCTAGCACAGAAGTAAGATTCTTTATTCGGCACCTTTTTTTCACAGCTCTCCGCGGAAAATATTATTCCCGCTACGCATTCCGTTTCTCCTTTCTGCCTCCTTCCCTCTCAAGGTGCGGCGTCAAACGACGGTAATTTCAGTTAACGGCAGCCCCTCCCCCGTTATTACCGCTAGCGTAAGGGCTGCCGTTACTCAGACTTTGCGGTCTGGCAATTAAAGTTTTAAGATTTCCTCCCTTCTCCTGCTGACGTCACCTACTTTCCAGAGCCGACGCTCGCTCTCTCCCACCCCTTCCTCGTCTCGCCCCCCCCCCCCCTCCAACGTCCGATGCCACCACCCTTTCTCTCTTCTCCATATTATCAGCTCCAGCTATCGGTCGGACCAGAAAATCCGGAGGAAGAACTTGGAGCCGGTGTGATGGTGTGCCACATTTTATTACGGTAAATTAAGAATTCTGACTGCGTAATGCGGAGACGCATCGCTGGCCGGGTTATCTGGAGCGTGATTTACGAGAGTCCGGAGTTCGCTCCCGCTGCGGTGTTCCCCACGCGACAGACACCCCTCCACCTCACCTCCCTCTCCCCTCCACCTCATTTCCCACTCCCCCCACCGCAGTCGCCAACTTCGGCACAACCGGTGTGGGTTCGTTACCCGTCGCCAACCCGTTATTTACTGGCCTAATCCTTATTATTGGGAAGTGAGAATGGCGCAGGGAGGTGGCAGGCTATAAAGTTGGCATTAACGCCCCCGCAAGAGACCAGCTGATTTATGGCGGAGATGCGCCCCCGGCCGTGCTTCTTCGTTATTTAATTTCTGCCTCAAGCGAGAACCTCGCAGAGCTCCTTCGCATACAAAGGCTTTCATTTTCGCTTCTTTGCTTACTAATCTACTCCAGCAGTGTTACATATCTTCAAAGGGTATTTTACCTGCGCTATCTTTACAAATTATACTATTAAACAATTGCTGTTATCTTATTTCCCTCATCTGTGTTGTGTACTGTATAAATAATAATGTGCCACACGCTTGCTATTATGAGCTATGTAGGTTGATACCACTGCAGAGCAAACCATCCGAGGTAGTTTTCCTGATGTGGAAGTAATCTTAAGTGTTGCTGATAATACGAATATGGGTAACAAGGGCCATATTTAGTATCTGTGGGGCCCTAGGCTATCTATACGTGTGGTGGGGGCCCTTCAGGATCTGTGGTGCTGGCCCTTATGCGTTCATATATAATATCGATTACTTGTTATTAAATTAATAAACCTTTCAATGCAAAATTTATATAATTTAACTATAGTAAAAATTTACAAGAATACTTACTGAAGAATCAAAAGTTCGAAACGTGCTTCCTGTAACGTTACTAAGACTGAAATGTCCGAGATTAGCAAGCGATGCTCACACTTTCAATGTTTCGACTGACAATCGATAGATAAAATGCTGTCTAATGAAGATGTGTTGTTGCAACCAAATACCCTCTCAGCAAAAGCCCGTGGTATTACAAACTCAAAAGTTTTAGTAACAATATTAAAGAGTAAAAAATTTTGTTTGGGAGTAAATAAAAAAACAGGGATCAAAAGGTCTTAATTTGTAGAAATGGCATGGAATAAACTAAACACAGTCACTTGTTTCGAAATTTTTTTTAAAAAAATCAATATTTCGAAAATGGTGAGACTTTTAGTAAAATAAAATTTTGTTGTATAGTAGGACCTGATGTGACTTATCTTTGATTGCAGGATTATCCTTTCATTCCTAGACACCACGAATATTAAGATAAAACACACGATAAAAGATGATTAAGATCACTAAAGCACGCAAATGGCAAAGATAAAAAACACAATTTTGATTATTCACACACGCATGTCAACAAGAAGAGAGCAACTAATTTTTTTTATACAGCGGTTCACTAATCGGAGCCTTCCCACGTCACACTAATCGTTCGAGATTCATGAATGCTCAAATAAAGTTTGAAAAACTAAAAATTTACTTAAAATCAGAAATTAAACAAAAACGAATTAAAAACAAATTAATATTTTATTCTAAATACACCTACTTCAATTATAAACGAACGTATTTTTTTTAATATAAGTACTTTCATTAAAAATTGGACTTCCCACCACCGCTACTTGCTCTTTACATCGAATACAAAATGAATTTATCTTCGTAACATACCGAAAATGAATGGTAGGGAATTTTAGTGCGAATAATAAGTATAATCTACATTCATACGCATTACCACAGTATACTGCAACCTTATGTTACGAGGGTTATAAGTCCTCATCGTTAAGCAGCAAAGTTGTTACGTTTCGGTATAGGTACCCTGAAATATTATTTCACAGTACACCCGTAGTTCAAAGGATTGAACTGCGCATGCGCGAACATTGTTTTCGGTTTTCACTAGCATTTCAGTACTTTTCGTGTTAAAACCGTTTCGGAAGTAGATTACTTTCTTTCTACACGTTTGATATTTTATTTATTTCTGCATTTGGTGCGGGCCCCTAGGCTACAGCCTAGATAGCCTGTGCCTAAATGCGCCCTTGTGGGTAGATATGGTGTGGATTTAGTGTTGTATGTATTTGTTATCAAAAAAGGGAGAGGATAAAATCCGGTGCCAACTCTTACGAAAGACATCAAAGGGCTGCAAAGTTTTATGACCCTATACGGCGGTCATATCACCACAAAGAGTATCGAATGCCCAGTCTCCAAACGCACTGTGGAGAGGTTTGTATTTAACTCAGGTCTATAATATGCCGTCTGGAGATAACCAGTAGTCTAGCCTAGTCTTGATAGTCGAGAGTTTCTTCAGCGACAGGAGCTCAAACCACCATGCTACCCAACGGAACTGGTTTGCGTGCTCTATACCTACGTATAGCTGAAAGTAACGTTTTCCTGAATTCTACGAAAATTGTGAATGTAAAGTGCTTTTCCTGTATGTAAAATCTGTAGCAATCTTTCTATAATGATTAAGTCAACCTCTACAACATTGTAACAGTAATATTAATAACATGCTGTAAGCCACTGCCCATACCACACCCAAACTTCTAGACCAGTATCATCAGGAATGAATTCAAAATATGAAATATTAATAAAGAAAGAGCATGCCATTTATCTCTAATTGACACTACTCCTAAGAAAGTAAAAATAATTTCATACAAAGAATGGGACAATACAAGTTTCCGTTGGCAAGTTGTTTACCCACAACTTTGCCTCCATTTGTTAGCTAGATTTTGATTTGTGCAGGGTGAAACGCGACGATCGCAAGTTAGAATCCTGCCACTATCAGACCGTACAAATTGATTTCGACTTTATCAGACCAAAGGTGACAGTCTGTAATATCTCTGAACACTGCATAAACTGTACTAATTTTCTTTGCGTTCTTCTTTATTTGAAACGAGCTCTTTTACTCAGTGAGCTATAGTAAATAACCCCAGTATTCATAAAATAAGCACATGAAATTTTCCATGTGAACGGTAATGTTCAAGCTTGGTCCATTTGTAATCTGGTCCGGCCATCTAGGTGTTGGTTTCCACAGGATTCACAAATATCATTATGTTGCCTGAATAGATCTGTCGTGCAGGAACCTATAGAGCGATTCTAGCGAGTTGGCTTCGCATTGCAGGGGTCGCTGGCTTGAGTTCCGACAAAGACACGAGTGGTTTTATTTAAAATTTGTGTTGTTATTTAAGCTATGACTCTCTTTACCCTCAACTGCTGGCAGCTCAAGGTCAAATTTCCACTAGCCCCGCTCCTCATCCGACCACCCCCTCTCTTCCTGACACCTCATGTTGACCGCTGTGTTCAGGTAGTCGAGTGGCAAATTTCCCCTCCACTTTTAGGGGTAAGGGTAGCGGAGTGGGGGTAGAGCAGACTGACCTTGAGCCGCCTCTATTAATTCAATGGGCTGAAGTAAAATAAAAAGGAATACAGAGTTGACTAAATGGCTTTAAAGCGAATACTGTTTTCTTTTTTTAAAAGAAGAAAAAGTGCATTGTTAGTTTCATTTCCATTCCCTGTCAGCTCTCCTGTCCTCGCTCTAAAGAATCTAACATAAGTACGCAGAAAATGTAGTGAGAATGGTTGGTGATATAATTTCAGCTACTTCACTCCGAGATACCTAGTACTGCACAAACCACGCCGAAGTAATGGGTATGTTTTGTAATCACTTGCCTGATAATACATTTGTCTCTTGCACCTCTATTTTGTGAATCATAAGTATACACTTCAAAACAAAAATAAAACAAAAAACAATTCCAGAAACTGAAATAATTCATAGAAGTTGAATTAACTGTTTCACAACAGAATCACCTTTATCTGTTCCGATATCGAAAGAGAAAAGAAGGTAATAATGAAAAGAGGGTATCATCCTATGAGACTTCATAAATTAAATCCCGACACATGGATTTAAAAGGTAAAAAGGAGCTGAAAAGATGACACTTAATTTTTATAAATACTGAGCAGTAACCTACGAGATTTCTAGAGCCTGGTTATACTTCGAAGCAAAATACAAACCCTGAACCTGGACACACAGTCAAAACCTTATTTCCATACACACTGCAGCTTCTTTCCATACACTGGTGCGGTTCTTCTGTTCTTGCATGTTCGAGACAGGCGATAAAAAAAACGAGACGTGGCGAGTCTTAAATTAGCCCCCAATTAAGCAGTTAGGGCGCAGGTCGCTCGCGGCACGCCAGCAGTCCGCTCATTCTTGAAATATTCATGCGGATGCAGGCCGAGAAGGCGTCCGAAACGGCCTGCTCACGCACCCATCGGCACCGCACTTAACAATATTTTACGGGCTTTGCGGCGGCTGGCTTTATTGCTGGAGCGATCGTAAATATTCATGGCCATGATTAGGTGCGGCTACACACACACGTCTGCCTCTACGGCTTCCGACCCGAGCACGTCAGTGTCAATAGTAGTTAAGATTCCATTTATCGATCTCTGGTCAAGTGTAAGACTCACCATATTGGATATACCTTCCAGTCGGCATCAAATTACAAGATCAGAGTCATTTTGCTTATAATTCTGCTAACGATTAACAAATTTCAGTACTAATCAGTGCTGTAAACTCAGTTTTCGTTAAAAACTCATCCTAGCTAATTATAATTTCGTAAGCTCACTCACTCATTCACCTCGATAGCTATTGGCTGGAGAACCGTGTCACGTGTCAGCCTTCGCTCGCAAAACAGCGACCAGAGATTCCATTAAAAGAAATTCGTGGTTATTTTCACAATTTAATAGGTAAACAACTGCTACCAAATTAATTGTCATGATACATACATTAAGCTTGTTTTTCGTAGCGTATCGATAAACTTTACATCTGAAAAAAACGGGGATCTGCTTTTCAGTAACATGTTGCTAATGAAAGCAACATAAAAAAAGTTTTAAAAAATTAATTACTCATGGTCTCTGCTGTAACCACGAATGCCAATTGTCATTGCGGCTTAGGATAAATTTCAATTTAATTAAAACTTTCACTAATGTTGTTGCTTCACCAAAAGTTTATGCATTACTGTTTATTTGATTTTTAGGTATTTTACTGATAACTTTCGTTAATTGTCTTTCTTCATGTTATTTTAAGTGAACGTCAGACCAAAAATGTTGCCGAATCAACTATTCTGGCAATTCATTTCTTTAGAGTTGCTCAACTGTTTAATAATATTGAATGTGTATTAAAATCTTTGACCGTTACAGATTCTATGACCAATGATTGCGAGTGTTTGCCCAGTCTCAATAAAAAAAAACAAACTACATGATGCTTTCGAAGCAAACATGATCTTTTTTTTTTTTAAATTTGCAGAGTGAACTTTAAGAGCCAAATACAAGTTTTTATTTAAGAAAGATCGAGTCTATGATCTTTGAAACAATTATACTATTGTGCTATCGTCCCTGTTTGTGATTAATATCTACCTCTATTAATGCTTCCGAGTTCTTCAAGCTCAGGAGAATTCATTCACCCTAAAACACAGGTTAAGTTAATATTTTGTCAAATCAGGTCAACCTGTCATAATCTTTGATCCTAAAAACTGGAACTATTCTAGACCTGCGACGATACGCAAAAAAATAGTCACGGGCTTACACTAGTTTGGTAATAAATGCGAAGAGGTCGAAGATTTTGCAACCAAAATTGGAGCTGAATTTTGATGGTTTGTTATATAGGCACGGAAAAAAATTTGCAGTGCCTCATGCGAAGGAACCACTCCAAAATTTCTTCAATCGAAACTGAGAATGGCGTGACTCTCAAAGGTTATGAAATCAGGACTGAGCGTGGTAGGTGAGCGGTAAAACTATGGCGTTGCATTTTGGAGGATGCGGGTTCGAATCCCCATCCGGCCGTCCAGATTTGGTTCACCATCGTTTTCCGAAATCATTCCTGGCGATTGTTTCTTCAAAAGGTCATTGCCGAATTCCTTCCTGTTTCTTGTCCCCACTCCTTATCCCCTTCTAATTAACTCTACATCGACAAGGGGGGAGCACGGAGGGGCGTTCAGAAGAAGCCAAAATGGTGTTACGTAGTTTATGGACGCTCCCTACGTGCAGAAAACTGATCTCTGTTATGACAGTATTTACTGTTTGGGTAAGTCAACCTATATCATACCAAGCAACGCCGGGAACTCTGCTAGTAAATAATAATAATATTAATAAAATCTTTCATCGTATTCATGTAAAAGAAAGGAGGATAAAGTTAGAGAGACAGTGCTTCGACCCGCACTGTGATGCGAAGTGTATTCCCTCACCCGCCTCAAAGAGTTGTGCGGCGAACATTCCTTTTCGGTTCGCATGTCGCCGTATGGCAGACCAACTTTTGCATCACGCACAAACTCTCCCCTCTCCAGCGCCGGGCGGAATATTTCCGATATTTCTCGCCGGTGCAGGCGCCCCGCTCATTTCGCTGATGTCGGCGGGGCCCGGCATGCATTAGGCCGGCCACGAATCTGCGGATCCCCGCGCAACGAAGCACTTGCCTTAGCAAGCAGCTGTTGCCACTTAGGTAATGAGATCTGCGGAAAGTAGAAAAACATTGCTCCCGCAAAACCCGAGTGCACTCATAGGTTGAAATAACATTTCTTCAGTGCGTGCTGAATAGGTTTCGCATCTCCCAAATGTTTACTTTCCTTCCTTTCAGCTTATTGCAGTCATACGGTAACTGCCGAAGATACAAAGTACCAGCAAACGATATATTTACTTTTGCAGTTACTTAGAGAATGATAAAAATTCTGAGAATTCTGCGTAAGGTATTTCAGAATTAGATAACGATCATTGCTGTTAAATATAACCGTTTTATTTCCCTACAAAACAATCTGAAAATCAATATTTTATATTATTTTTAGTATTTTTCTGCGGATCTATCTTTGGGTATGTAAAAGACATGTTCCTACAAAATTTCGTCACAAAAAATGCAATTAACATGAAAATTTAAACAGACTTGTCAACGTATCTAATTAAAAATAATTTTTATTTAATGTCCTCATTTAAATTACGAATTTTTCCGATTTTTCAATCATATGAGTCAAAATTAGGCGATGGTCACATTTGTATCGATTTTTGCCCAAAATAACAGTGATTGTATTTTCCAATAGCCATTCAACAATATCGCACACGATGGCGTACAATACAAAGAAGCTTCTCTTATTTATAGGAGTAGGAGGTACCCTGGAAATTTTTTTTTATATATAAAGCTATTTTTCAATCAATAATATGTATGAGACTGAGAATTTTCATCACAATCGCGGCAAAGGTTGCGTATATACGAACGCACTGATCGATATGACAAAATTATTGGGATTCCTGTGGCTACGAAGCCGTAATAAAATAAGCAATCAATGATGCCCCCGCACATTACAAGAAGCGAAAATGCAATAGGAGCAACATACTTATTCTAAGATAAGGTTTGTTTGATTTTAACATGCAGCTCTCAAGTATTTACTGTCAACCATACACACGAGACGAACGTTAAACCTGAAAACCATCAATTTCTGGGGCTGGAGTCAAACTAATGGCCCAGAAGGCGAGCCATTAAACTCCCGGGTCCGGCGTAAGCTAGGTTATCTATATGAGGGTCAGTCAAAAACTAATGCTTCCTATTTTTCTTTTTTCCTCCTTCAGTTGTCAATAAATTCAAATTGAACTACATAACTTGAAAACCACAACACTAACGATTAATTTGTCACTTTTCAATATATTCTCCCTTCATTTCACATTGTCCACCTTTAAACAAGGATAGGTATTCTAGAGTGGTAGAAAGCTTCCTAAGCTACTGACGCAAGGACGTTTTCGCAGCCTCCTCAGCTTCTATATGCATCCCACGACGAGCCTCTTTTAGCAGCTCTTACAGATTGAAGTCTGATAATGCTCAGTCAGGGCTGTGTGGAGAATGAGGCAAAAATTTCCATCCAATTTTCACAATTTCTTCAGTGGTGTGACGAATGGTATGTGGTCTTGCATTGTCATGCCAAAGAAGAACATGGGCAATAGCTTTAGTCGGACGAACTCGCTGAAGACTAAGTGTTTTGACGTATTGGACAGAATTTATCGAGCATCCCTCCTCCAAAAAATCAACCACAATCGCACCCTTTGCTTCACAGAACACTTTCGCCATAACTTTTCTTGCCGATTACGCAGGTTTAATTTTTTCTTCCTAACTGATGCTTTCCATTGACATCCTCTTTGATTCAGGTTCAAAAAAAAGTACTCATGTTTCGTTTCCGATCATTTTTTTATTTTTTTTATTTTTTCCAGAAACTCCTCTCTATTCCAAATGGAAGCGTTTCAAGGGTTCAGAGCTATTGTTTTTCTTCTCTATTTATTCCGGTCGGTTCACACTCTCACCTTCAAAGAGCATTGCCGCCAGCTAACATGGAGATTAGGTACAAAGAACTGCCTACTGAAAAAACTAACTGGCACATCTTAGGGAGCTCATCCTGAAGTATTAAGAACTACGGCTATGGCTCTAGTGAGGGAAGCGTCGGCTCGTTCAAAACAAGACGTGGACATTGCTCTAAACGAGACAGCAAGAATAGTTACTGGATGTTTGAGACCGACACCTCTAACCACGGTATATCAGTTAGCGGGTATAGCGCTACTACAGACCAGAAGAACAGTAGTCGCAGAAAAAGAGAGAAAGGCGCAATTAGTAGACGCTCGGCACCCACTACACAATCACGCTACCGTCCCACAACGACTGGGGCCCAGAAAGAGTTTCCTCAAGAAAACGATACCCCTATCAACCACTCCAGAGACTAGACGAATAAAGTTCTGTCAGGAAAATTATAGTGATCATAATCACGGGCCTAAAGAGGAACTACCTGGGTGACATAACTTAAGGTATCCCCTCTGGTGAGCACTTAATCGCCTCAGCGCAGATGTCCCTAAATGTAAAAGCAACCTTAAGAAATGGGGCTATATAAAGGACGAACATGGGAATGTGCAGCAATGCAGACACAAGATCACCTGCTCCTCTGTCCACTCTTAGACGAACCTGTGATTCAACAGGATTTAATCTTATCAAAGGACAACGCTGTGAAAGGCTCTGATTACCGGAACGAGATGTACTTGGGAATCAAGAGGACTTAATTGGCTTATCAAAGGAAAGTGCTGACAAAGCTGCTGAAAGTTGGAGGAAGAGGTTTAGCGCGTTTCTGAGTGAAAAAACTTTTGAGTTGTTGAATAATTGTCATCACACTGCATTTACTGAAGGAGAGAATGTAACACAATTCATCTGTTGTCACCCAGTGGTCACCACGAATGATGTCGTCGACTCGGTGAGTGTTGCGTGGAGTCACCGCAGTCGCCGACCTGCACCTCCGGTTTTCGTCAGCAAACAGTGTTTACCCTTCATCTTCGTTACGACTAAAAACCCATTGTCTAAACGAGCTGGCATCACCATACACATTTTTCAGTATTTCCTGAATGCGAATTGGCGTATCGCCTTCCGCATTCAAGAATTCAATCACAGAACAACCTCTAATTGGAACACCGAGCGAGGTGGGTGAATGGTTAACGTTCTGACCTCGCATTCGGGAGGACACGGGTTCGAATCCCCGTCCGGGCATCTAGATTTGGATTTTCCATGGTTTTCCCAAATCACTCCAGGCGAATGCCGGGTTGCTTCCATTAATAATGCCATGACCGAATTCCTTACCGTTCCTTGTCCCCAATCCCCTCCCACCTCTTAAAAAAAAAAATAAAATCTAATAGGAACATCAACGTCAGCCATTTTGCAACCGGATGCAGTGCTGTCACCTGGTGACACAGGAAGTTATTACTCCAACGAATTGGAGAAGAAGGTTTGAGGCATCGCGTAAAATTCAAATTTTTCACTTATTTAAGGAGACACTAGTTTTCGACTAACACTCGTCGTATATGTTACTACTGATTTCAGCCAGCATTGTCTACAGTGTAAAGATGATATGGCGTTACCTTGAATCCAGGCTTGACATTTTCATGGTAGACAAAGATTTGGCGTAAGTTCAGGTACAAAGTAGCATACAGAAAAACTGCCACTCTCGGATGCGCACTCCCGTATCTGGGATTGGCCAGTGGTGTTCCCCGGGGAACACGCCAGTAATAGCGTGATGTGTGCAGTGCGCAGTTTCCCGCAGGTGCAGTTCGGTCTCCCTCGTCGTAAACCACCGAATTTGTCGCTGTAGCCCCTAACGACATGTCGTAATAGTAAACCGGGGTCCCCTTTATGGGCCTGGCTGTATTCGCGCACTTTGGCCCGGATTACTTCCAGAGTGAAACAGATAGATAGAATGGAGTGGCAGTGCGACCGATGACGTCGTGGGATTAAGCCCTTCTGGTCTATTGGTTGCGGGATCGACGGCATACGTAGAGTCGATACAACAGCCATCGCTCATGTCTAGTGACGTGCAAAATATAGTTATACTATCTCTCACAAAAAAATAATAACAACATTGTGGCGACTCCACTCATCCTCATCAATTACTGTCGTAGTAACATCTACCACTCTATCTACCTATCTTTTAACCGCATCAGTTCCTCTCTGTCTATCCGCTACAATTAAAATTCGTTTGCCTTTTGTGGTAGCAGAAAAATTATTACTAATCCTCCAAAATATTGTTTCAAGACATAGAAGGGTCATCTGCGTTTAGGATAATTTATGTTGTGTGTGCGGTAACTTCAAGTGACGCTCCTAAATTGAGTATTAAGAACCTGGAAGTCTTGTAGTTTAGCTTCTATGCTCCTGTACTTTCTGAATGAATGAAGGAATACCCACTTGTCGGTATGTCTACCAGACTATCGTAAACTCTCTTCTGAAACCTCTAATTTTGTTACTATTAATTGTACCTTATTTTTATTAGTACCCCACAGGCATTTATGGCGTATTCTTTTTTTCATTTTCTTATGTCTTCTTAACGTCGAGGTGGTTAGTGGCGGGAAAGACCTGGTGGCAGAGAACTAGAAGGAATGTCACTATGGCCTTTTGAATTAACCATACAGGCATCAGCCTGGACTGATGTCGGGAAATCATATAAAACCGAAATCTGGATGGTGGGACGAGGATTCGAACCTGCATCCTCCCGAATGCGAGGTCAGAGAGTTACGATTCACGAACCACCATCTTAGGGATGAATATCATTAATACCTGGTATTTAGTTATGCTACGCGCTTTTAAAATCAAAACTGGCTACACGCCTTCTCTGAATATTTTTTTTTAATTCCAAGATCTGGCATAAAATAAAAATAAAATATGATATTTTCCCCTTTATCTCAATAACAACTGATCCGAAATTTTTTTTATGCCTCACAGTGATGTGTTGTCTCCCAATACTTACAGTGAAACTATAGCGATATTTCTTTAGTTCATGATTTTCTCAATAACAATAGTATAAAAAAAATCAGAATTATAAAATTCTATTCTTAATACACATTTTTCTCAATATACATTACTTCAGTAAAAATATTTCGTGAGGCTGATAGCAAATATGTCTCTAAATCACTTTTTTCTTTAAAAAAAAATGGGTTCCACCACAATTTTCTTGTTTCAAAAACGTTTTTACAGAGTAAATTTCAAGATAATTGATTCTGATACACAATCTGCAGACCGATCAATCAAAC
The DNA here is from genome assembly GCA_031002005.1 of Vandiemenella viatica. Classification (NCBI taxonomy): domain Eukaryota; kingdom Metazoa; phylum Arthropoda; class Insecta; order Orthoptera; family Morabidae; genus Vandiemenella; species Vandiemenella viatica. Next base: position 77,500,488 of record JARYHS010012519.1, read on the forward strand.
ACGAGATCAATGCTCTCGTGATTAATTTTTTGACTTCTACTGGTATTTTTTAAGCACTGTAATTTAACAAATGGACACGAAATTAGCGAAAAAAATTGAAACAAATGGTACGCTCTGTAAAATCCGATTAAAAAATAGTTATGTACTGTTGCTGTTAATTAATACTAAGTAAATGTATTTTATGGAACCTATTTAATACCTTATAATAATTAAATTCTCTTTTTATTAGTTTGCTTTCAGTATTTTGAAATAATTCGCAAATTTTTAGAACATTAGTCAACTGCTAACTAGTTTTCCAGGTAACTCTAGGTTTGGCGATAGTACTTTCCTTCAAATAGAGATATGTACGTCAAATACATTTGGCTAAAGCATATTGTGATCGTATCTTATAGCCATGTTATATAGAATGAACGAGGAAGTATTTAAAATAAATGATTATTTAGTAAGTGATCAAATAATTTTCATCTCTGATGCTCAGCTGTTTAGTTTGATAGGCTCGGTTTCATTTCTGTTAGCTGAGTAAAAATTAGCGGAGAAAAATCTGGAAATATTCATTATTTACTTAAGGGTTTTGACTATTTTGTTCCATGACACCCATTCTTTTCCGTTGACCACTTTTCGTCTCTTTCAGAAGTCATAAGGTTTAATTTATTTTGTTCCATCAATCTTTTTTTATGTTTACCTCTTTTCGTATATATATCAAAATTCAATATATATTTCTTTTTTAATTTTGTTTCCGTAGCTGTATATGTTGATTTATTTTTCTAGCTCGTTGACTTATGTTATTGATAATTTCTGTACTTTCATCCTATAATTTTGCTATCTGATACAGGTTTTTTTCTCTTCAGTTCTCCTGTTCCTCCCATCTCTCTTTATATCTTGTATGCTTTCTCCCTTCCTGCCGGTACGCCCTTCTCTTTTGCCCATTGTCTCGGCTACAATCCCAGCTCCTGGCGCTGGGAGCCACATATCTCTGTGACGTCACCGCCTCATACCACAGGGCGCAACTCTGGGTCTCGCGCACACCAAAGCGCGGGTCGCACCTTTTAAATATTAAATCCTAAATACCAGCGCAGTGCGCCAGCCACCCACCGGAATTCATAATTAACGGGTTTTTGCAGCCTGCTCGCATTTTCCTGCAGGTACAACGACCGCTCACTGCTGCAGCAACGCCATAATCAGGTTATGTTCGCTGGACGCAGCCTACAGAGCATTCAAACTCGCATATACGTTCGTGTACGCTGCATTATCACAATTTTTAATAATCACAGTACTTCAAACGACTATAATATAAAGGTAACAGCAGCAATAAACAAACAAAAATAGATATGGCGTTGTTCATCAGAAAATCATATCTGGTCACTTATCTTTTGGGTATTAAGATTTTTGCATCAAAACGTGACGGATAGTGCTAGCAAAAATGATACAAATAATTTTTTTTCATGGAAAAATTGTTGTTCTTATAACATTATAAGTCTGTATGGGCGGAGCTAAAAGGATTTTTATTTTCAAATTTATTTGCTCCTTAAACAAGTGTTAGTATCGTAATATACATAGATGTTTACAGATGAAACATAACTCCAATATATCTTACAGATCTGTCGCTAAGCGGATTATTTTAATCCTTTTTCTGGTTTCTTTTTTTTTCAGTTAAAGGCTCTGATTTTTTGTGATTTATCTCTGTAACATAGTTTAAGTTCATTCTCCCAACCACATTCCCAGTCAAACGAAGGTGTATATTTAATCTGTTTTCGCTACATTAGGTAAATAGTAAAAAAAATATTTAACAAACAAATTTCTGTAACCGTTACCTAATACTGAAATGAATGATCTAGGATTCAGAAAGAACTTTTTAAAACTCTATGTGTGGAGCACAGCACTTTGTGGTAATTATGCATGTACTTTAGTAATGGCAGAAAGGAGGAAAATTAAAGCCTTTTAAATTATGCTGAAAATTAAATGGACAGGTAAAGTACAAAATGAACGAGTTTTTTGTAAATGATGGGAGATGAAAGAAGATTGTAGAAGAGTGTTACAGAAGGAAGTGACAGAATTTCATATTTTCAGACATTCAGGATTTTTTAACTTGTTAGTGGAAGGAACAGTCGAAGTTAAGAACTATAGAGGAAGACAGACATTAGAATATGTGAAGCAGATAATTGAGGACGTGGGATGCAAGGGGTATGTTGAAATGAAGAGGTTAGCACAGGATAGAAAGGGATTAAGGATTGCATCAAACCAATCATGAGACTGATAACAACAACAACAAAAATGAAGAGTCAGAACAACTGCTTACCGAATTGCCTCACTCATTCCTTCCAAAATTCAGAGAGGCCAGTGACATATCATACGACATCCGTAGCCATTTCCAAAAAATATAGTCTTCGCGGGTTTTCCGCCGTATGTTGTTGAAGAGAGACAACGAGCTTTCGGCGGCTGGCTCTGACGCCATCTTCAGGTTAGATGTTTGCGCGGAGGCCAGACACTGTCAGTGCAGCGCCGGTACTCCCTGCAGCACACATCTAACCTGAAGATGGCGGCAGAGCCAGCCGCCGAAAGCTCGTTGTCCCTCTTCAACAACATACGGCGGAAAACCCGCGAAGACTATATTTCATTTCCAAAAAATATTATAAAGAAAATAACTTTATATCTTGTAAGGTGTGTTTCGAGGAGAGCTAGAGTGATATAGGTGTTTAAATGATATATTTGTATTTATCTAGTTGGCTACATTCGAATCGCAGGTTCCCGGCTTATCTATTTATATGTCCACTTTGTAAGTTGGTACGCAAGTGATTTATAATACTAGCTAGTCTAAGTAATCTTATCGCGTAGTTAAAAGTAATTGAGCAGCATAGAACAGCCAACAAAACTTGAGGGCACGGAACGTACTAATAATACGGAAGGGTTGCACTTAGAAATGAGTACGCAGTCAACTGTATTTAGTGGAAGTGAACGAAGAGACTCTGGAAAAATGAAAGTATTTCCTAATTTGGTAGCGACATAGTTATATAGAACGCTCGTCCCGAGAATTAAAATCAAAGTAAATCAGCCGAGCCAGTCAATTGATTAAGTTTACTTACTGAGTATACGCAACAAACGGATAAATCATGGAGTATTTCTTTAATTTTGTGACTCCCCGGTGAAATCAAGTGAATGGTGTTTTTATTTAGTGAACAGTATTCATTTTCGGTAGGATTTCTTCTCCAGTGAATGGTAGCCAACTGCAGTGATTCTGAGTATTATCTGACTCCAAGATAGGCCACAACTGTCGATTAAGTGCGGCAATAGCATATGCTGATTAATCAAAACTAACCTCCTACGCTGTCTGGCATTGAAGTTATTACTACAGTTTGTATTCACTTTATATGCATGGATAAAAAACTAAATTTCTGCTATTTCAGATTTATTGAAATCTAATATGACTATTCTGAATATAATTGCATGCTCTAGTGGAAATTTCACTAGTCATCTAATCTCACTTTTCTTATTATTTTTATTATTATTATTATCTTATCTACTTTAAATGTTAAATTCCTCCACTTACTTTTTTTAATTCAGCGCTATTGGAAATTATTCATCACTTCACCTTGTGACTTTTTCCAACCATTGACAACATTACCCACAAAAGAAAATTTCCCCACTCTCTTAGTCATTAAATCAAGTACCAGCTTGTGCCCATGGTTATCTTTCCTCTTTCATGCACTGTTCCTAATTCTTCGGGCAATATCCTTCCAAGCCCCATCACCTACATACGCCTTGTACAATCCCAACACTCACTTCACCCTCCTCCTGTTTTCCAACGACTCGCAATCCAGGTCCTTTATCATATCAGTAACTGTAAGCCCTACGGGAATCTACACTAACAAGCTATCCACTAGTTGCTCTCCTTTGCTCATCCTCCCACTACTGTATTTGATCCCAAAACGTGGGTCCCAAACTACACCACCACATTCAAGCAATAGACTGACCAAAGTTTTGTAACCCAAATCCTTAACTTCTCGGGTACATCCTCTGATCACTGTGTCCAGTAAATGAAGAATTTTATAACCTTTTCCTACCACCTGAAAATGTGTCCTGCTAAGTTGAGTTAATTATCAAACGTTATACCACGATATGAACACTTCAAGCCTTCAACAAGTAATTCTGCCTCCACCCTATAATCATAAAGAATCTTTAGTTTTTTATCTGTCTACGTAATAATCTTCATTCAACCGAGGATGGTGGATAAGCGGTGACACTCTGGCATCGTATTCGGGAGGAAGCTGGTTTGAATCCCCGTGCAGGCATGCAGATTTGTGTTTTCCAAGGTTTCCCCAAATCACTCCAGGCGAATGCCGGAATGCTTCCTTCAAAAGGCCATGGTCGAATTCCTTCCCGTTCCTAGTCTCCAGTTCTTTTCCGCCTCCTATGACCTCGACGTCGACGAGGCGTAAAGCTATAACAATAAAAAAAAGATATCTTCATTGTTGACCTATTCCCTGCAAGTCTGTGATATAAGTTAATTATAAGAAATACAAGAAGTATGATGTATTCATTCAGTGCTGAAATTGTTAATCTCATTATTGTAGAACAATAATTGAAATTTGTTAAGTTTTCTATAAGGCTCATGATTTAAACACTTAGACACGTCCCTGCATGACGTTTCCTCGCAAGACTGAAGATATTTGAGGAAAACTGTGCTTATAAAATCGAATATAATCCGAAGCTACGAAATAATTTCAGTATTCTCAAGTTAAAAAAGTAAAACGTCAGAGAAAGATAGTTTCTTGGCCTTGTTCCGTTGGATAAAGTTAAACCAAATTGCTAGCGTTGGGACAGCTACGTGCTGTCCGTTCGGAGACGGCTCCACAGATCCTCCTCTGCCGGACACAGAGTAGAGCAAGTGGACGAGCCGCTGTAATAAATCACCGGCCAGATTAAAAAGGACCTGCCGAGGGGACGTTAACCAAGGAGCAAGGCGGCCGCCAGGACAGCAGGATAAAATACTGCCCGACGTGGCCGGCTAATGCATTTCGCAGCGGGTTGCCGATCAGTGCAATACCAGCGGCTCAAGGCGGAGACAACGTACTGTGTTCTATTAAGCTCGTACCCGCATCTCGTCCATAAATACACAGCACGTATTCGAAATGAGCTTTGTAACTCCAGTTTTTCTAGGTCACGAATATCTTCTTTTATTCCATTTCCTTCCATACTTATTGCCTCCTTCTTGCATGATTTTCCTCTTTTATCTGCTATTCAGAGAGATTTTATCAATATAAATATGCTTTAACATGATGATTTTCCCGAACCTGATCTGGGTTTTCCATGGTTTTCCCAAATCGCTCCGGGCAAATACGGGGATGGTTCCTGAAAATAGCTTATGGGCGCCTCCTTCCATATTCCGTATATCCCTTCCTATGCAAACGGTTACACATTAGGATAGATGTAATGCACCCTCCACTACCCAAATTTAGTGAACCGCGGAGTAATAATAATAGTAATAACAATAATTAATTGTTTCTCAGTTACTAATTACAATTCTCTCAGTGTGTGTTAGATTCCCTAAAGCTGTTTAGAAACATATCTGCGCTATTTTTATCTTTATATTGAAGTTTTTAGTTTCACTCATATCTCTTGTTATTTGAGTCACTCCGAAGTATACTGTGTATCCTATTAGCAGGTCTCTATTTGTCTTTAATGACTTTACCTGCAGTCTTCAGGTCTTAAAAAAATCTTCATTTGTTACTTTTTCCTTGGAGCTAATATTAAAAATATTAATATCAAATCAGGTTCCAAAGCTAGCGAGCGGTCTTTCCCTTCCTTTCTTTCCTTGAATCGCTTCCATATTGTACAATTTTCATTATATATCTTATGAAACGTCTTCCATTCGATGTAAATCCAACATAGTGAAATCGAGTGTGCAATTTTAAAACTACTTGGAACGTAATGTAACGTACTTAACAATTATTTATGAATACATATTTGAATACTAAACTGGAAACAATCGTTGAAAATGTGCTCGGAGCTGCACATCTAAAACGAAAGCAGGTAATTCTCCATTCGGTTGAATGTAAAGTTCATTCTGCATTTTAGAACATTTAAATAAATTCTTGTCTTCGCTTGTTTGTAAAAATATACATTGTCAATTTTTTTCAATCATCTTTCAGTAAAGGAAGTTGCAAGACTTTGGTTCAGATACTGAATAAGAATAAAATTTCCCGGCAAAGACAGAAAGCGATTACATGTCAAGTGTTACCTACAGCTAACTATTCAGTAATTTTCTTAATCGATGTAAATGAAAAAAGCGCTTAAAAAACATTCGTTTATTTGTATGCTGGAATGAAGTTTTCTTCCGATTACGCGTCGAGTTTTATGTTTATTTTTGTTTTCATAACGTTTTTCTACGTCGTCAGCCATTTTCTATTATCAACTGCACGCAGGTACTCTACGGCAGGATAAACTATGATATAATAGGTTCCTAATAGCTCATTGCATTGCAACACACCAAAATATAAAGCTCTTGCAGTGAATCAGGGTTGACGAGATTCAATATATTAAATTTGGTTCCGTGTGAGAATATTCTCATGGATGTAGAACATTACATACGATTCTTAAAACCAAGACTCGACCTTCGAAGGGCACTATGTTTAGCTATCCCACTTCCTAATTTTATATCTCATCTTTATTTACAATCTGCCATAATCTTATAAGCTTAAGACGGATACACTTAAAGGCTTTAGAAACATCACAAAATATTCCTGACAGCTGTTTGTTTCAAATGAAGATTTAACGATGGGATGAATGTGTGGCGTGTTTATGCCACTTTATATAGAATTATAATAGCCAGATAGTATAGGAGTGTGATTTACTAATATCACTTAATAATTGAGCCATAAACTTTTTTGTTCTTACTTCTTCATTCCTGAGATATTCTATTCTCGCATACCTACCTGATGCAGAATGTGTGCTGAGAAGATTCTGTGAGATCAAAATACAGGTGACAGCTCTGTTAAAAAAAAGCAACGACAACAACAACAATGACTAAGACGACGACGAAGATAACTACGACGACGACAACTACGGCGATGACAACTACGACGACGACAACTTCGATGATGACAACCACGACGTCGACAACTACGACGACGACAACTACGACGACGACAACTACGACGACGACAACTACGGCGACGACAACTACGGCGACGACAACTACGACGACGACAACTACGACGACGACAACTACGACGACGACAACTACGACGACGACAACTACGACGACGACAACTACGACGACGACAACTACGACGACGACAACTACGACGACGACAACTACGACGACGACAACTACGACGACGACGACGACAGCGGCAACGACGGCGACGATGACGACAATGACAACGACAACAACAACGAACTTATTTTCTAAAAAACCACTTGCAGTTATATTTATGTCACAGATATCAATTTGGAAACAGTAACTATTGAACAAGCTGCAAGGCATTCTCTGACCACCTGAGATTAAATAAGTAATACAAGTGAGAATTGGTGGAGGCAGTCTTGGTAAGATGAGACTGGTCCTTTCTATACAACCGTGGCAAATGAGAGTGGTTTCTCGTGCTGCCACTCGAGCTAATTTATGTCATATCAACGCCACGCCCTGAATTTTGCATTCAATCAGCGACGATGGTAAATTCCGCCAGATCACGACAAAGAAGGTTTGCTAGGAACACGTAACCGAAGTATGCTCCCAATATAAAATAATATAACAAAACTTTGATCAAACTTTAAAAAGTGATCTTTTTAAATATTTTCTCCACTAAGGTCTACGCAAACCCCTGGATGAACTGCACTAGCAAAGTTGCTGCAAGTGTTTTACAGCTCTAGGTGACTGGTGCGTAAGTAAGTTGTAGTAAATAATGCTGGCCTACCGTTAAAAGGCAGCCAAGTTTCACACACTGAGCTCACATATGATCGCCCGTCTCGGTGCTATGCGTGTCCCGTAATGAGTCGGGAAGCGTATTAAGGTGCGTTATCAAAACCAGCGTTTCGGCCGTCAAATTAAACTGGTAACCGCCGGTTCGCCATACCGTACCACCCGTAAAGCCCAAAAAGGTGTGCACGTGGGCATAGCCGTCTACTTGTTAATAGCTCAAATACTGTGCTAAGCGGGCGGCGTGCGGACCAGGGGCGGCTCATTTCACGGCTCATATAGCTCACCGGGCTTAATTAAAAAGGTCCGCCGACAAACGGACACGATATAAGTACGGTATCGCTCTCTCGTGACGTCATTAGTACCGTCTGTCCGAGTTATTATGCGTGAGCCATCCTTTCATACAGTTTTATTCCCCGCTGCTTGTTAAGGCTGGAATAATTCCGGAACGCTATCAGGGTCCAAAATGTGACGGTTCGGTGATTTTTAATGACAGCTGCCGTGCTTATCCGCTGCCCTATATACGCCTCGTTTTGTATATTCCTGTACTGTAAACTGAATAGCAGTAATTGTCCAAGGAAAATTGCTTTTACTTTTCAGTTTCTAAAATATCGTCCATGCTTATTTCTGCAGATGTAAAAGGTCATATTACTCGTTCCCAGAGTGCAGTAAATTTAATGGCTAGATACTCATCACGAGTAAAATTTAATATCACATAACGTTTATTTTAGGGGGTTTTTTTAATTTATTTTTTAGTATTTGACCTTAGTGAACTTATAATTTTTGTAATTATTCGAAATGAACAGCTTATTCTGCAGTCCCCAACTTGATTGTTCAATAGCTATTTACAAAGTTTTACACTTCAACATTCCGCTGATCCATTTGGAGAAAGACAGATATCGGGTCGCTTCGTAAAGGTAGCTATCTCCTCAACCTATCAGAAATCTCAACATATCAGAAATGTAATTAATTGATAATCTGTAAACAAACTTAACGCGAAGTTTTTAATATCAAGCGTCCCTTCCTAATCAGCAGCAATAATATGTGATGTTGCCTCTTCTTATCTTCCATCAGTTTTTATTGATTGCCATGCGCACTTCCAATTCTGAAATTCTAGCTTGCCAATTTTGAATTTATTTATATTTTTATACATTCAGAATACGATCAGGAAAACACATTAGTTAATTACTGCTGAAATAATAAGCTCGTACTTTAAATATTAATCTTTATGCCCAATTTATTTTCTTTGTTACCGACTTAAAATGTTTAGTTTCAATGAATAAGAAATAAAAATCTACAGTTTTATTCCGTCGGCATTGAGTTTTTCCATTTCACTGCAAAAAATATTCAGAATACCTTTTTCACAATAAATTAATTGCGGTATGGATTAGATTTAATGTGCTATATATGTACTAATCTTAAACAAAATATTGATGCAAGTTGTCGACATTAATTTGTCGTGATCACATTAAGTCGATCTGTTTTATTGGTAGACTATTTAAAGATATGCAAAGCTCTTGATCTGGAGGATCTCATGAATGAAGAGGGAGGCATTAGTGAATGGTCCTAACTTATTGGTTGCACAGATTTACTATCCGGGCACAACGGGCTGTGGACGATCGCAGAAATTTTTAATGAAGCGAAACCTCTTCGGCTCTGAAGAATGAACGACACTCTAGCGATACATATAGATTTAACTTTCTAATAGTTGCAGTACAGCTTCTTAAAGCTTAAGCAAAGAGACTAAAATGATAATAGAGTCTTTTTAGGCATGTAATTATATAGCATACACCGCTCTATTTTGGATCTCTGACCAGAAGATACCAAAAACGTTGATATTTTGTTAAAACTCATAGATCGCTATCACCTGAAAATAATCGGAGGAAGCAGTCGAATCGTTTTGTTTAGAAAGAAACATTTGTTGCTGTTCTCGGGATTACTTGTAAGAACCAGAATCTAAAATCAACTTCGATGCTAAAGATTACTGCACTCACAATGTGACAACTTTAAATGTTGATTGCAAGATTAAATATCATCTTCAGCGAGCTACGTAGCTCTGATGGAAATTCCTTGGGGAACTAAAAGAACTTTTGAAACAGTCGCTGGCAACGTTGTCCAGTCCTTAGCGTCGAAGGTTTAGAATGGAAATACATAGCTCCATTTCTGCAAATTACAGCGAAATAAGATGAAATAATGCAGGATTTGTAGCAAACTCGGAGGAAAAACTACTCAGAAAAATTGATATGAAATTAATTATAACATTATTCATATATTCTCATCCTAGTGTTGGAATATCTCAAACATTGAAAATTTGGTGGCAGAAACTCTCATATAGAAATTTTCTCATTTTATGTGTAGAAAACACTGTACTGTACCAAGTAGATTCGATCAGCATCTCAGGATCCAGTCAAAAATAAGAAAGGAAATGAGACAGCGAAAAAAACTTGCTCATTTGTAATCACAGAAAAAAAAGTTTCTCTCTGATCAAATTACTACATGTTTTAAATCTATGGCTTGATATCTGACATTAAATCATAACCTCCAGAATCCCGGGCCGATGGAGAAAAGGAAGTATTCTGTTTCATTTCACCATGCAATCGCAATTTTTTTTAGAATAGGCCCATATAAAAAATCTGAAGCTGCTAAGCAGACCTAATTGAAAAACATCATGATATATGCAATTTATAAACGCTATTCATTGACTTTTTTCGTGTAAACTGTGTAATTAATGCTCTCTAACTGTAAAAGTCATATTTACACAGTTAAATATTAATTGCAGACCAAGGCGTATTAACAGATGATGTCCTGCATCAAATGTGCTAGGTAATATTTTTAAATTATGTAAAAAAAAACTGTCGCTAGCCGTCTGTGGTCCTCTGGCAGCATTTTGGGTATTCTGGCGTACAGCAAAAATTAAATCAGTAGCTCTTCGCGGAGAGAACGTCCTAAGCCGAACAGTAACCGACCGGAGACAGTGCTGGCTGCCTGGAACCGCTTGATTGATCGCTGCCGGCTTTGTTGCTGGGCTTACTGTCTGGGCTGTCGAAGGATTAGCTGCTTAGCTTGGTTTGCCTTTGCTTGGGATCAGGTCAGGCAATTTGAATGCTGTTTTGACAGTCCGTGCTTATTGTTTGTCTGGTTCAACCACAAGGCGTTTAAATGTACAAGCTCTTGTCATTAAACCTGAAGAACAGTTTCCTTAATGTTTATTCTTCACGAAAAGTCGTATCCGATTCCATTTTTGCCTCCACATAAACAGTTGTTGCCTTCGACCTGAAACGCCTACTATAATCTCTTCAAGACCGAGCGGTGAGTGGTACCTCCCCGTAGGGTACCATTTGCTGTCGATGATGTTAAGATTCTACCTCTTACGATAAAAGCTGCTGTTTCTATGGCGTTATTTCTAACATCGCGCAATTGCAGTACCATTTAAATCATAGGTTTCAAACTTTTTGGCCTACCACAGCTTTCTGAAAAAAGAAAAATTACTCACCGCCCCCTTTTCGAAAAAAAATTACTCTCTGCCCCGTTTTAAAAACACACACAAACACACAAACAAACAAAAAACAAAAACAAAAATTCCTTCTAGTAATAAATTAAATAATCCATAGTGCTTCAACTGTGTAGAGACTCCTAACCCACTTTTTGAAACATTGATTCCATGTCGCCCCTTTTAGGTTAAGTGTACAATATTACATATAGAAAAAACGACAAATTTTTAAAATTACTGTGATAAAAGATATTAACATTATTGGTGTATTGTTCACATTATGACTAACAAATACATGTTATCAAAAATATTGTTAATTACAGCGTTGAGATTGGTGTAATAACACTAATTTTTCGATATTTCGTGCCTTATTTGTTGTCAGCAATTTTAAATCACCCCCCGTTGCAGTGCTGACAGTCTGTTTCTCTTCTTAGTTGATAAATTGTTGACTTCACTAAATGTTTTTTTGGCTAGATATGATTATGAGAATGGAATTAAAAACTTCTTGGATGCGATCCTTAAAGGTGAACATAACACCGGAAAAAAGATGGCTGCAGTAAAGTCACCTAAGTTTGCATTGGACCTTAAACGCCTACTACGATCTCTGTTGGGATCCATTGATTTAAATCGTCCACAAATTATATCAATAAATCAAACATAAGACAGATCGATGTAACAATTGTACCTATAACTATCATAAATTAAATCACGGTATTAGAAATAATGGCGCGTAGCGACTGTTTTTAGTCCTAAGAGATTGGCGCTATGATTGATATATACGTACGTGACAGTTCTATAAATCATCACCTTTATGTTGTAACATGAACGGTACGTCGATAACACTTTTCGTGTGACATTACTTCCTATTGACTGGGCCACATTTTTGCTTCAATAACATTAGGCAAGGAACCAGAATAGATGTTTCTAATGATAGAAGTGTTGTGGTTTGATAAGAGACTATGTTCTTCACGACGACAACCACAATCGGAATAATAAGAAATTTGAACCATCTCAAATGAGGGTCGATAGCATCATACTGATTATATTTTGAACGATAATTTACCAACGTTAAGGTTTCTGCGATATGCTAGTTGAATTTATTAGAAATTTAACTATTAAGTCTTGGATTATCGATAAATATTTGCACTGCTTAAATGATATATTGATCAGATTTTTTACTTCCGAGTTCCGATATTGCTTCACAAAATGCTTTTCTCGATTCACTCGCGGTTTTTGTTGTCAGTTGAATGGTCACACATGTTTAAACTTTCTCAATTTCTTCATTTCTTGCCAATAAATAAATAACAATAAAAAAATAAATACCAAAACAGCTTTTCGGTGAAAAGCATTCAAAAAACTCTAAGAAACGTAAAATTCATTTTTTCGTAAGTTGCCTTTCAGTGAGCTTCAAACTAAAATTCCCAAATCACTCCAGGCGAATGCCGGGATGCTTCCTTCAAAAACCATGGCCGAATTCCTCCCGTTCCTTGTCCCCAGTCCTTTCCCGCCTCTAATGACCTCGACATCGATGAGGCGTAAAACCTAAAAATAATATCTCTGAAAGGTTAAAAAAAACTATCGTTGGTCTTTTCCATAGTCAAAACAAGCTAATTTCATCTATTTAACGATGATGATAATTTTTTAAAAATTCTCATCAAAACCGCTAAGCTCCAGAACTTCCGCGACGGCGTATTCCCCTAATTCTGATAACAGCAAAAGAGGTTATACGCGCATCATACATCTGAGCAAGTGTTTAAAAAATGAGAGAAAGAGAGAGAGGGAGGGAAAAAAAGAGATAAAATAAACGGCAGCGTTGGCGGCAGCGAAGACATTTGGGCGCGCAGGTTGGTAGCACTTCGCTGTAATTAAAAGCATTTAGGCCGAGTGGGTCCGCCTGAGGATACCTTTCAGAGCGTGCACGCTTCGTAGAGATGTGTCTCGCCCAACTCGAAAGCCTGTTCGCCAGCGCATGAAATATTAAATGCGCTCACGCCGCCACTCGCGGCCGCGGAATGTTAACGCTATAAAAATGTTTAAACTTAAGCTTTTTCGCAAATTAATTTCTGCGTCGGAGTAATCGCTGTCAGGCGGCTCGGTCTGCAGACGAATAACAGTCAGATTTCGTTTGGCAGGCAGCGCTATATGAAGGGTGCCTTACGAAAACAGGACACAGGGGATCTGGGTGATACAGTGCATAACAAACTCGAACAGTGATATGGTTGGTAGATTTTAGAATTTCACAGGGTAAATGGCTCTAAAGGTATGTTTATCCGCCAGAATTCAACGGAGTCAGAAATGATTGGGATTTAGCATACGTCTTGTAATAGATGTATTTGATCATACTTCATGTGTTGTCGTTGAAGCCAAAAACACAGCGACAGTAAACACCGTCAACGAAAAACTAAACTTCTACTTAATATAATTTGCTTACGGGATTAGTGCTGCGTTGAAACACTCCTTCTTCTTCTTCCCGACGTTTCGACCAGGGCTTAGGTCTTCATCAGGGGCCGTCTACCGAATCTGCTACAGACTCTGATCTGCTAGAGACTGGCCTGCTGGTTGTTTACGTATTTGTACTGTCGAATGTTTGACAATATCGATTACCCAGAGATATGCTTTTTACGATTTAATATCTGTGGGTACAGAGTTAATTCTTTATCTAACACACATTTCCAAGCCTGGCTAAGACCATAACCACCATCTTTCTTGATGTTGTTAGGTTGTTTGAATATTTCAATAGCCTCTCTTACTTTTCTTTGTAGAAAACCTTCGGTTTTAGCTAGCACTCTTGTATTTTCCCACAGTATTTCATGTTCTTCTGCCATCTGGTGTTCGGAAACAGCTGATTTAGTGGGACGGAGCGTGGTGGGTGAACGGTTAACGTTCTGGCCTCACATGCGGGAGGACGTCGGTTCGAATCCCCGTCCGGGCATCCAGATTTGGGTTTTCCATGGTTTCCCCAACTCACTCCAGGTGAATGCCAGGATGCTTCCTTCAAAATGCCATGGCCGAATTCCTTCCCGTTCCCTGTCCCAGTCCCATCCCGCCCCAAAATCTCTTCCTCCTCTCGCAAAGATTTCTTCTACTTTCCTCCGTTCAGGTGTTACTTCTACTAATATGCAGTTTGTTGGGGCAAATTTATGGTTATTTACCATGCTACTGAATCCTCATCTGTCCTGTATGATATCATCTGTGATTCCGATTTCCTGGAGGTCCTTTTCAATTTCAAGTAGCCAATAGTTTTTTCCTTTTTTTATTGAAATGGCCAAGATGAGAATCCTTTTGGTTAGTCTGTTGTTATTTACTATGATAATGTGGCCGCAGGATTTATTTCGTGTTTTCATGAATGTGTCTGATATTTTTTCAGAATTCTGATACACGTAGTTCATGTGATTTCCTTTTTATCGAAATTCCTGCTGTTCAAACTGGGCCAAGGATTTTTTTTTTAAGATTTGCGTTTCTTGATTTACAACATCCGTAATCAGAGATCTACCCGAAATAATCAAAGTTTCCAATGCATATAATGCCTCTGGTTAGATTACAGTGTTATTGTGTCTTAACTTTCTATTTCTGGGTATTAACTTTTTGTTGTGTCAGTTATAAGCGATTCTATAGACATTCTCTCATTGTTTGCTTCATGATTCAGTCCTGCAGGCTGAATAATTTTCTCCTATAGTCTCTATTTATTTTCTTGTCTGTGTAGTAGTTACTTTTTTGGTAATATCTTCTTTTTTAAAAAAAAATTAACTGGTATAGAGCCGTAGAAGTTCTGCATTGTTCTAACAGTAACCGCACATGACTGTAGTTTTGATGGGTGGCTGACATGTGAGCTCTGTTATTTATGGATACATTTGTCAGCTGCCCCTGAGAGATGTAAATGTGAATAACTCATTGAAATATTCGTAGCTTTGATTCCATTACTTTAAAAGCACTAAAACTAGGAACACGCTACAAAACAAAACAATTTTTTATTTTATTAGGTTCAGTTACATAAGCTAATTAAAAATGTAACAGAAGGTTTAAAAATAAAATTATAGATATTCATAGAATGAGTTTAAAAGTAATTGATAATTCGTTCTAAGTAAGTAGTATCAAAATTACTCTCCCCACCTTTTTCGTGATTAATTGCTGTTTATTATTAATACCAAAGCCACTGGAGCATGAATAAGAATTTTACATTAACGCCCATTAATATAGAATAGAGTGTATCTTGAATTAATAAACAGTAACACTAGATGCTACGCGATTGTTCCTAAGTCATTTGATACTTATTATCAAGATAAAAGAATAGTTGGTTCACATATCCATTTCACAATGCATGGTCATTAAGTTATGAGGAGTCTAAGATGTTATATCAGCAGAACGTTTTCTCGGAATAATTCGGTAGTGATACACTTTCGAAGACTGAAGTGAGCAAATGGTATACGTTTTTCTGTGAAGGTCCGACACTATTTCCTAACCTCATTCACACACATCTTCCTCGAACAAGCATCAAATCGTAGACAACTTTTCAAATTTAATATCTTATCCACGATAAGAAAAACGTTTTCTTGAAATTAGTGCAGGAGTTTAATGTATGATCGAAGTGTGCAGATAATTATTCAAAAGGAATTAAATTTTTGGAAAATTCCTTTTAGGTAGGTGACAAGAATGCTTATTCAACATTCGTATTCTAGAAAATATATTTGCCTCAAAATACGAGGGCAGGATGAAAAGAAATGCACACATGCTTGTAAAACACTAATAGAAATTAATAGCAAGATCGAGCAAAAAGTACATTAAAGTACAATTCTTACGCTTCAAAATCATTTATTTATTTTTCAACATAGTCACCGTTAAGGATAACACATTTCTTCCAACTTGCAACAAGTTTTTTTATTCCGTCACTCTAAAATTCTTCCGTCTTTCCTCGAATCCAAGGTGTAATTATTACTTTTGAGGTCTCTATTGGGTGGAGGAAAAAAAAAATTGCAAGGCGCAAGATCGGGGGAGAAAGGACGGTGTGGAATCAGCTCAAACTTTGGGTTTCGCAGAATCTCTACAGTTGCGCAGGAGACATGTTTACGAGCGTTGTCATGTTGAAAGAGTATTGGCGCCCCGCTTTTTCTAACACGATAAACTCGACGTTTAACATGACAATCTCGACGTCGGAGGTGTTTTAGAGTCTATATAGTTTTATACACGCTTTTGAGTGATTCGCCGGTCATTTTGAATCAAATCATCGACGAGTTTACGATGTTTATCGTTTGTGGCAGTGATCAGACGTCCGCTGCATTTTTCATCAACAATCATGGCTTTTCCAGGTTCGTAAACACGAAATTTTACTGACCCATCAATTTACGTCACCAAAAATAGCCTTTAAACGACGAGGATTCTCAGTAGGAGTCTTTTTCAGCAGTTTAAAATTCGACAACACGCTGTTTAACTCGCACTGAAATAGCACTAGAATATGCCTCCATACTTCCACTTCACAAAATACACTCGATGAATTCAACGACTTTAAAACTAACTAATATGTAACATTTCCCAGCCGCATGCATACTTTAAAACTGAAGCCAATTGTTACACAATTAATTACACGCTGAATTTCATCCGATCTAAAATCACAGGTTAAATATGTTTAATAATGTGACAGATACGAATCTCTGACAAATTTTAGCAAAACATTTCTATACCTTAAATAAATGTGTGTCTAATTTCCTTGCACACGCGAGACCATAAACACGAAAAACGTTGTGCTAAAGACTGTTTAGTCGTGTTAGTAACCGTTATTAAATATACGAGCAAACAATTGTCATTACATAAAGGAAGGTTACTTCCAGTGGATATTTACGTTAGAACAGCCCGCCCTTCGATCGCTTTATTAATTCACGACCTTTACTTTTGTGTTGTACAGAGCATTCGTATCAAAATTTTCATACGTGTTTTAATTAGTAGGCCTACCCATAAAATGAAAACATTCCTAAAAATAAACCAGACAAAGTAATGAATATGGTAATATGACACTGCGTAGCATCTATATCTGCTTTAAATCAAATACAAATAAGGACTGTAAATACTTGGTGTAGCTATTGGCAATTATCGGGATATGAATAATGTTACGCAAGAAACATAAATACATGAATGTTTAACCAGGCGCTGATCCAAATATGTTTTCCCGCAACTTGTGATCGTAATACAACAGTATGAATGCGCGATTTAAAAGGACCAAAACCTCAGAATCTTTTGCTACCCTTATACAGTAACCGTCTTTGTGTATCTCGTCTATATATATGTTCATAATACTTCTGATGAATCAGACATATTACCTACATCTAAAGCGTCCTTTCACACTAGTTTTTATTTACTTTATACTTCTATCAACCGGTATAACACAAGATTTTTATTTTCATTTTTTCTTTATGGATTTATATAATACAAAAAATAAGCATTCAGCTTATAAGTATTTCTATTAATGATTGATATCATTGTATCACCTCTCACACTTTCATACACGTTTTGTATCTCTTTTAATGCATATATGTATATAAATATGCACCTCTGTTGAAGAAAGTTCTCGATCTCTGGCACAATCAATTTTTCATCATTTCCATGACTCTGCAATTAGACGAACATATATTCGGCCCACAAAATGCTATTTAATTTGATCAGACCAATGGAAATCCCTTTCAGTTGCCTCAGGAAAATATGGTACTGACGATTGACTCAGAGTTAATTTGTAGCTTGCATGACTTCAAGTGTTAAGTAAAATTGCTCCTTTTGTTAGTTAAAACATTTGGGATTCAGTTGTGGTTTCATTTCATGAATAGTACGCTCTTCACCATGTCATCCACATGTCAAAAAACATAAAAAGTGACCAACATGTACCATGTCGAACTTGCTTTTTTCGGTAGAGACAAATACTGCCACTTCTAAAACTAATTATTTACACAGATTTCAACTCTGGTGACAATTCCATTTTCTTACCAATCTCTACAGTTTCTATGCACCTCGAATGAAAATGTATTAATGTTCACACTGATTCCTTGTTACAGGCAGAACGTTAACATGAAACCGCAGTAGCAGCAAAATGAAAAATAACCTCAAGTTCTTACATACGCACAATCCGATTGATGTGTACTGTATAGTACGTTTGCTACTGGGCACAAAACTTTGCTACTATCTAATTTCTATTAAGGAATATTGTTTTTCTTTGTGTAAATAACACAATTATCCCGTCCAGACAAACGTAAATAATGATATTTTCAGTTAAAATGGAGAAAGTATTAAAGAAATTGAACGTTTATAACGGTTTCGTCGAATTTCGAAGAATAACAGGAACAACATTTTGTTACTAAAGGCATTGCAATTATAGTATCATTTGAATGTGGGTTTTGAATTTCAAAAGATCAGTTACTAGAAACTGAGTTTGTGTAAATAACCACTTGGAGATTTATTTATTCAGCAGAAAGCAGCATTAGCAGAACAATTACACAGAATCGGAAAACCACCAAAAAATGATTCCATATTGTAATTATATTTTCATTTCTGATTGAATCCAAACAGAGGAATACGAGAAGAATCTCACGAAGTTGCATTCCGGTCGCATCGGCGCAGAGAACACAGAGATTTCAGGGCGCGGGTTTGAATCTCCGTCCATCCATCTAGATATAGGTTTCCCATGATTTCCCAAAATCGCTCCAGGCGGTCGCATCTGCGCAGAGAACACAGAGATTTCAGGGCGCGGGTTTGAATCTCCGTCCATCCATCTAGATATAGGTTTCCCTTGATTTCCCAAAATTGCTCCAGGCGGTCGCATCGGCGCAGAGAACACAGAGATTTCAGGGCGCGGGTTCGAATCTCCGTCCATCCATCTAGATATAGGTTTCCCTTGATTTCCCAAAATCGCTCCAGGCGGTCGCATCGGCGCAGAGAACACAGAGATTTCAGGGCGCGGGTTTGAATCTCCGTCCATCCATCTAGATATAGGTTTCCCTTGATTTCCCAAAATTGCTCCAGGCGGTCGCATCGGCGCAGAGAACACAGAGATTTCAGGGCGCGGGTTCGAATCTCCGTCCATCCATCTAGATATAGGTTTCCCTTGATTTCCCAAAATTGCTCCAGGCGGTCGCATCGGCGCAGAGAACACAGAGATTTCAGGGCGCGGGTTCGAATCTCCGTCCATCCATCTAGATATAGGTTTCCCTTGATTTCCCAAAATTGCTCCAGGCGGTCGCATCGGCGCAGAGAACACAGAGATTTCAGGGCGCGGGTTCGAATCTCCGTCCATCCATCTAGATATAGGTTTCCCTTGATTTCCCAAAATTGCTCCAGGCGGTCGCATCGGCGCAGAGAACACAGAGATTTCAGGGCGCGGGTTCGAATCTCCGTCCATCCATCTAGATATAGGTTTCCCATGATTTCCAAAAATCGCTCCAGGCATATTCCGAGACGGTTCCTTCAAAAGACCATGGCCAAATTCCTTCCATGTCATTGCCCCAATCCTTTTTCACCTTTAATGACCTCGACGTCTACGAGGCTTAAAGCGAAAAAAAAAATGACCCCCCCCCTCCCAAAAAAACCCAGAGACTTCACTTTAGCGTATCGACTTACCGGTATTACGAATTGATTCCTAATATTTTGTTACAGCTTTATGTTTGTGCATCATTCCTAAAAAGAGGATAATATTTACAGTCGATTTTGTTTAAATTTTATCATCAACGCTAGTACTAAGACGTGTCTGGGATGTTATGTGCGAGATTAACGCCACGCTGAAACATTGTTTCGTAATTTCAAGTAGTGTGGCGTACGGGACTAGCAAGCAGTATGGTTTGCTGCCTTGGCTCGTCATGCGCGGGATTGCTCGCGAGAATTAATTCATACCCGGGGCGGACCTGGAGTCGAGAGTTGGGCCTCCAGAAACTTCGGTTAGCTCAGCGTAGCAGCGGCCAGCCTTGGGGCCGTAAAGTTGGCTGCCTACTCGTAGCCAGGTGCAAGGCTTTTGTACAGGTAGCAGCTCTTTGTAACGTTCGCTCGCCGTCTTAATCCCTTCATGCCGCCTTTGTTCCGGTGGGGCCATTACCGAACAAAAGGCCAGTACGCCTAGTCCGGATTTAATACACGACAGGAAGTCGGCGTTGATTCCTGAGGCCCTTGCTAGAGGTCCGGCTTCGCTTCTCGTGTGCGTGATACTGTCCAGAAACTGCCATACAGTTTGTTACATGTGAAGCAAAATAGTTATAAGAAAAGTAAATACTGAACTTCTTTAATAGAAATAAAGACAACTAATAAAGGATGGGAAATATATATCAAATTGTACACTGCAGGTACTAAGAAGGGCATAGAGTCTACAACCGGTTATTGCAGCTTGTCAGACACTTTCCAGCGCTTCATGAGAAAGTTGCCGCGAAGTTGTTAAATAATCTACGACAATTGACTTTCAGCTCAAACTGTACCGAGTAAATGTTCTTCCTAGCTTGTTTGTCAGTATTGATAGCAATAGCGCGGGTGTATAAATAACATATTACCCATGCATTTATTAGAACGGTTGGTGAAGGCTTCAGCATTATTACAAAGAGCCTTCTTCCATACGTCCTGTTCTTCATCTTCCTAGCATTTTCCCCGCATACTTAAATTGACTTCTTCTGCTATCGAAGCCGATCTTGCGAATTTTTAGGTGAGACATTCACTAGTCGCATGTTCTCCCGCAAGACATCCAGCCAGCGCTTTCTGGGACGCCCTCGTCTCTTCGGTCCTCAGGACTTACATCAAGTGCTGTTGTCGCAACTGAAGTGTTGTTTCTGCGAAATTATATGTCCGTACCATTGCATACGACCCTCTCGCATTTTCGCAGGGACTAAAGCCTTTATTAAATGCCGCCTTCATCCATATATTGACTTATTAATTTATGGACCTCGATGAAGAATCTTGTACTAAGACTATCGATCAACTCTTTTACTGAATGTTTTCCGATCAGTACGATCACAGACTATTACCAGTTGTTCAAGACGTTTTATGATCCTGTTTGTATTTTGAAACAACAGTATGCTCTCCTTCACACACACACATTTCAGTTCCATGCGAGATAAGGAACATCCGCACTATTATTAGAGATCTACGCCATAACCGTAGTAGGAAAAATAAAATTTTAAATATGTGATGACGTTTTATTGCCATGCTATTTTTGATGATACGTCCGGATTAAGTTACTGAAACAATTTATCGACTATTCACATTCTTTCCATTCATTCTTTAATATAACTTAAGATCAATAGCAGCCGTTCAAAAACGTCACGTAAGTCACTTCATTCCGACAAAGATACCAAATACAGCACTCTAAACTTTATTTCATATACTGCACGCGAGCTCTATCTACGGATAGATACACTTAGTTATAGTATAACATAATTCTCATATCGTAAGCCGAACGAACCTTCCAATCATCTCAGTTCTGTTATTTCTTCCTGTGAGTGAATTCTCGCAACAAATCCCCATTTTCGAGGCGTCTTACGGCAAAAAGGGAGACTTTGTGAGAGAAGTACCATGGGAGGTCTATTGGCTGTCCTTACCAGAGTATCTCATCAGGCCAAATACACAAAGCTAGTCCCTCTCAAATGTTGTATATTTTCAGAAATGAATAATTTAATAGTTTATCGGTCAACATTAGATTTTCCAAAAAATTATGTTTCAAACACGAGTTGAAAAATTACATGCTCTAGTGACAAACAAGTTTAATTTAGACAAGCATCAATATACTGTTCCCTTATAAGAAAACTTAGTTTGATACAAAGGAAAATGGAAACTGGTCTTAGGTAATATAAATAAAAAGGGATAGAGAAACGTCACTCACCAAAGTATAAGGTGGCGACAAGTGAAAAACATATTTGACATACACAATATTTCGGTTTAACACCTTATTCATACGATAGGGGATGAGCCATTTGATTCGAGAGGTGTGCACATTCCATGACTCATCCAGTGTCAGAACAAAATCGATTACATCCCACATCTCACGCCATAACAGATACATATTCGTTGTTTTTTTCCTGATATTTGTTTTCTCTCAAAGTAACCTATAAAAATTTGTATTTTTCATAACACCTTACCCGCGTTCTTTTATTATCTGCGATATTTTCATTAGTCACAGGGTAAAATTCGGCGCGTGTACACCTCCCGATCCAAATAACTTTCTCCAAATCGTATGAATATGGTGTCTAGCCGAAATGTTGTATATTTTTCTGTTCGTCTCATATATTTTTCACTCGTTGCAGCCTTCAGCTTTGGTGAGAGTTGGGTTATTTTCCCTGTCCTTTGTTATTTCTAAGTAAACATAGTTTGACAGATAAACGAGAGACCAGTAGCTGACGACCTGCTATTGTAGAGAATGCTGCAGTCTCGTTTCTGCGCTGTTAGACACATCCGACGCCAGGCGTCGCCACTTTGACTCTCGAAGCGGTCGCTCGCCACTGTTGGCGCATTGCGAGCGAGACGCCGGCCGAACTTTGCAAACATCTGGCGCCGGCGTCGCCACACCGAGCCGAGTGCGGTCGACAACTCTGCGAAGCCTCTTCTGGCGACGGATCTAATTCACAGCACGACGCACTATCTGAACAGTAACTCGGCAACGGCGCAACTCAAACCACAAAGTCGGCAAATACCAACCTGTTGGGAAAGCACTGTCCTCATCAACAGTCGCACCCTCAAGCAGAACCCACCAGATAATAAAGTCATACCTGCATATTCTGGGTTTTGCCGTTTCCAACAATATTCATACTTCATGTGTCATTTCAAATGAATTTGTATCAAGTGCTGCTCTCCCAACTGAAATGTTTATTGAAATTGAAGTTAGAGGAGTAAATATTTTCCTAAGCACTTCTGGCTTCATAACGTTCCTATACAAATTTATTGGAGTCTTTTAAGCTGTTCTTTCACTGAGAAACATTTAAACGTGAAACCTTTGTATTGTTTCGTGCCCTTACTTTCTTTAATGGTGTCTGCAATAAAAGAACCAAATGAAAGCCTTTCAGAAGAAATGTTACTTTATGCGTCATTTTTAGAAGGACAGCTTACTAGTCGAAATTATTCAGCATGACTGGTCCAGTAAGGTTTCGCTGACAGTTTTCTCCTTACAGAAGACGTTCTCTACAACTCACTGACTATATTTAATAGATCAATCTATCGGCTTAGTGTGGCATAGGTAGTATTTTATCCAATTAATGAAATTTTCATGCAGGTATTACCTCGTTCGCAGTAACACTAAGCGCAGCTTTTAGAAAAATGAAATTTATCTCCGTTCCTTTATGTGTTGTCAGTGGAGAATGTCTCTCGGTATTGACAGTAAAATTTCCAAAGATTCTCCCAAGTGATTCCTTACAGTTTTTAGAATCTTATTGTTGATTTGAGTATCATAACTTCTGCAAAAACTTTCAAACGTTGAGATGAAGAATCACAACTTACTGATACAAACATTACTTTAATGTAAATTTTTGTTGTAGTAACATTTAAAGGTTAATATTAAGTATTTTTTTAAATTGTTTTTTCTTTTTATTACGACATTCCGAGTGGTTTCTCGGGTCTTGAATAAATTTTTAACAATCACAGAACGGCCTTACTTCTATCATGGAGAAAGATAATGTCATTAAAATGCGTGGTCAATGGCCAACAGTCGGTATTAGACTTCCATTGCTCTCCCAGTCTCCAATTCAAACAGAGCTTACAAAGCAAAAGTTTTTTTTCTGTCTTTGTGGCTTAATGCGTAGTCATTGTCGAAGTCATTAGAGGAGGGAGAGAATTGGCAACAAGGAACAGGAAGGAATTCGGAAATGGTATTTTGATGGAACAATCCCGGAATTCACCTGCAGTGATTTGGGAAAGCAGAACTCAAGATCGCCGGATGGGGGTTAGGACTCCACCAATGTTTGAAATGAAAGGCACACAGCGTTTTCCATGAAGAAGCAATCACGTTTCATTACACTGAGAACCTAGAGCACAAACTGCAACGAAATCGAAGTGCGAAAAAGGACGATTAAAATGTCGTCTTTTCAAACTGTTTCAGTTACATGTAAATGATAACACAACTCACACACCAACTCCGCTTTCTGTGAAGCATAGTATTGTAGGAAAACAAAGTTAATTTAAGACTCGACCTTCCCATTCTAACAGCTCATAGTATTGTAAGTTGCAGAGTGATCATGATTCAATAAAAAATTGAGTGGGAGTGATATTGCGGAATAAAATCCGACTATGATTCACTAGTTAAATCTCAAAATTGAAAAACGATCCGTACGGCTTGCAATATCATTGGTATCATTGGTGGAGTTGTCAAAAGATATCGTTAGGTACGAATATGATTCAGAATTTTCCATTTAATAATTGCCGTACCGCACTAGCGATTTAACACAGTGAACTTCGTCAAGAATTTCTTTTCGATGACCGGTGCTGCAGGAAATTCCGCATTTCATCACTGTTGCGTGAAATTTTCTCTAGATTTCACCTCCATGAGTAAAATTTGATGGTTCCAAGGTTCCTGACCCTCAGGAAACAGAGGAGCTGTCACTTCTGAAATTCTGTACCCTGAAAATTACGGAAACGTAATCTTTGAAGTACCATCTCTTCCCTGTTCCTGTGCCAAAATTTCGCCGCAGAGCCTTTCATCAGAAGGCCTCTCCCTGTAGAACACCCTCCACCCTCGTCTCAGCACCGCTTAAGCTACCGTAAATGGACTCGGGTGACTCCAATTAAGAGAAAAATATTTCTTTCGCCGCCAACCATTACAAGCGGGGAGAGTGGAACATATTCCTGTTGATTAAACACGGGGAGTATTATAAATTAAGGCTGTGTTGCTCCTTCCACCCTACAACCCAGTGTCGGGCCGTTTTCCTGCAAGTCTCCTAAGAGTTAGTGAGGCCGTTTTGCCGCACGGGGTATTAACAATTCCTTGGCGCGGGAGCAAGATTTACGAATACCATTAAAACGCTTACGAGAGCAGTAGTGAGTATTAAGCGTAAGACCCCAGTGAGCTCGAGTCTCCGCCATAACTCCACTAATCACTCCCCTCTTAGGAGCGGGGGAGAGGGCGGGATTACAGTTTTTATTAACAGCTCATAAAGTAATTTTCTGCGCTTTGTTTCGCCGAAGACGAGGTAAAGGAAAACACTGTGGATAAGGAGCGGGTCTCGCGCCATTTGCTTTTTAGTGTCTCGGCTCCGTAGCAAGTTGTTCTCGCTTTAAGTTGACAGAGCATGTCTCAAGAATTAGTGACAATTAAGTAAGTTATACTTATCGTCAGGTGTTAGGCTCGTAACATTTTGAAGCTAATAAACTGGTTCCTAACCGAAACAATTTCTAGCTGCTAGTGTTCTGTGAGTACTTGTAAAGGAAATATCAATTTTAATGGTATATCATTCATTAATAAACAGTAGTTTCCTTCAGTAAATCAGTTTAGTATTTTAAAAAAAAAAAAAAAAAAAAAAAAAAATGGATAAGATGTAAGACATCTGCCCCGAAGTATCCGACCTCCTTCATATTTCCCCGTTGCCCCGTTGGTGATATTCTTCGTCATCGGGTAGTTGGCGTTCTTCGAAGTAGTCCCCATTTGATGGAAGAATACGCTCCCAACGGCCTTTCCACTTTTGGAAGCAGTACTGGAATTCATTTCTTGGTATTGCCTTTAGAGCGTTCGTCGTATTAGTTTCGAGTGTTTGTTTGTCGTCGAATAGGTTTCCTACGAGTGGCATTTTTAATCTTGGTAACAGCCAAAAGTCGCAGGGAGCTACATAAAAACTGTAAGGAGGCTGACGGAGCTTTACGACTTTATGCTTTGTCAAATATTGCTGCACGAGGTTTGATGCATGGGCGCGTTATCGTGATGACCAAAGCTGATGATGTTTTCTTCTAATTTCGTCGCGCAATCTTTTAATAAATTCAGGATAATATTCTTTGTTGATCGTCTGATTTTTAGAAGCATATTTGCAGTGCCCAACTCCCTCATAATAAAAACAACAACAATCGGTAACAACTTTTCATTGCTCCGACTATGATGCGCTTTTTTCGGTCGTAGCTTCGACGACAGCTTCCACTGCGAAGACTGTCGTTTTGTTTGGGGTTCATGACCATACCCACAATTCATCACCAGTTATAAACCTTTTAAGCAGATTTTCCATCATTATTGACCATTTCCAAATTTTCCTGAGCGATTTCAAGGCGATGGTTTTTCTGCTCTACCGTTAGCAAATTTTCAGTTAAAATCTTCCAAATACTAGTTTTCGGTATTTCAAGATCACATTCTAGTTCTGGCACAGTCAATCGATGATCTTCATTAATCGCAAGTCGCACACGTTCAATATTATCCGGAGGTTTTGTCGTCGAAGGCCGCTCAGAGAGTGGGTTACTATCAACAGATGTGCGACCATCTTTGAACAACTTATACCACTCTTTTATTCGTTTTTTGCTCATACACTCGTCCCCAAATGCCATCTTCATGATTTCGATGGTCTCCGCACAACTTCTTTCGAGTTTAAAGTAAAATTTAATGCAAAATTGTCGCTCCAATCTTTCCGTCATTTTTTACGGTTACAAAATGCGACTTTGTAAACAAACATCCGTTGCACGTGAACTAAGGCGTCCTGGCGACAACCGCGGCATCTAGGGAGTTTGTGGAGTTTTACTGTTGACGCTCATACTCGACATATGGCGCTAAAATTGTCAGTAGCGAAGGTATGAAGGAAGGTCCGATTTTTTTCGGACAGACCTCGTACATTTCCACTTTCTTTGAGTTATAATTACCAATGATATAATTATTAACAGAAAAAATATAAACAAACACGTAAAATAACCATAGCAAATAAACTACGTACAATATTCCCGTATTGTGTATTATCCACGATAGGACGAGGACGTTGTGGGAGATGTTACCCCAGCGCAGCTACCTCCCGGTGAACTGCTGACTAGGGTGGTTTCTCTCTCTTTGGAAGTTTTCATATGCCAGTCCTCGCAGTGTAGGCCTCGCATTGTAAGGGTCACTGGTTCGAGTCTGTCCTCGAGCATAGGTGATTTTAACTACGTGTTGTGTTAGTCTTGTACTGTCCTCACTATGGCGTCCTATAATCTCTTGATAAAAGCATTATACAATTGTTAGAACAGTAAAAAACAGATACGAGCTGGCTAAATGGTCGCAGAGATTGAAGGCAATATTTAAAAAATAATTAAAATTTAATAGTTTTCATATATTTTTCTGGTTTATTTGAATGACTGTTATACCTGTATATGTGCTCAGAGTAGTGGATTGTGGATGAGATATAATATAAGGGAAAGGGTGAACACTACTGCTGAACCGTCCAGGCCAACTCTTCAGGAAAACGCCTAAGTAGTTGTCAAGGTTAACGTCACTATCCGACAGACGAATTTCCATTACAAGTGTCGTGTGTCCTAACTCCATACGAACTGAGAAGAGTATTACATTGCAGATCAAGTCCCCAAGCAGTGAAAAATTATTCCGCTGCAGGGTCCGATACCGGCTGATACCTAGGCAAGTGCCATATAACATCTTAGTGCTGCAATGACCTTCCAAATTTGGAACGAAACCGACAAAGATACTATCTCAAAAGCGAAAAGGAATCACTAATAATCGTAAGTAAAATAGGTATCATCATGTGAAGTTTATTTTACAGGTGCATTAAGCTGCAACTTGACCGATTTTTTACTTCATTACTCCAATCGACAGTAGCCCGTTCACATAACAAGAGACAATGAATTTCAGTTATCAAAAAAATTAGCAACGAGAATAAATTACTTTAATTTTTAATATTTAGTTTCCATTCGTTTCAGTACAATAGAGTTATCTTCATGTTTTCTTCAGAATGTTTTCGGTTTGGGTATTTTTTTTTTTTTTTTTTTGCTATCGATATATTTACGGTTTGTTTTAAGTCTTATTCTATTCATTGAGCCTTGTATCTCCCAAGTTCTTATAGCTTTCCAGATCTCTTATTTTCCATGAAATTCAATAATAATATTTGGCTACACACTTGAATGCTTCTTTACTTACCCAACTTCATCATCTCCGGGAAATAAAATCTCAGACTTAGTCTGAAAAATTGTGTCTATATGATACGCACTCCCAACGCCAGGCCCAAGAATGTTTTAGTAATTGTTAGCGTGTATAGGCTACCAACTCGTCGTTTGTTTCTTTTACTAGTTTTTTTTTAAATTATTTATTTATTTTTGACTGCTTAACGTCTCTAAATAGTAAGGTCTTTAGAGACGGAAAAGGATGGGGGGCAAGGAATGGGAAGGAATTTGGCCATGGCCGTTTGAAGGAAGCATCCCGGCATTTGCCTGGAGTGATTTGGGAAACCATGGAAAACCCAAATCTGGATGCCCGGACGGGGATTCGAACCGACGTCCTCCCGAATGCGAGGCTCTTTTACTAGAAGATAAATTTAAATCAGAACCTTGCTCGCAATTCCTTTCTGAATTTTGGTCACCTGTGCTGTAGAATCTCGGATAAACCAGTATACAAGAGTAAGGATGTTCAAACTTGCTCTCCCAAAAGGTTTTTTCCCCTATTCGCAAAGAAATTTTAAGAGTCGTACATGGATCAGTTGTACAATTTATTTATTCAATTATTATGTACAACTATGGGATCAAATTTGCTAGTGCCCTCTAAACTATTGTCGAGTTTCAGCCACTAAAAAACACAAAAAGTGGTTTAAAACATTTGATCCTATCTGACAATAAATTACTTTGTACTAAAAAAAAATTGAAAGCGTGGGATCGGCCGATATACCAGCAAGCGAAAAAATAAATTCTGGCTCCCGTGTGTCATCACTGAGCGATCCAGAATTTGTTACGGGCATAAAAACGATTCGACAGCTGTGGCTCTTTTTTGTGTGTGTGTTTTGCCTTTTGAAAACGCGTGTAGAGAGCGCTGGCCACAATTCTGCTGCCCGGACGTCAAGTGTGTCCTGGCAGGAGCGAAGTGGGGAACCGCTCGTGTCGAGGGTGCGTCTCGTGGCCGCGGACGAGAGCTACTCCCAACAAGGCAACGATTTTTAACGGCAATACAGAAATCACGTACAGCGAACGTTGTTTGTTCTCTTCAATGTGCGTAGGTCCTGTTTAGACATGCCAGAATTAACTATGTGAGGCATGCAGACAGAGAATTACTATTATTGCTATGCGCATATGAATCCAGTTGGTTCACACAGTGCTTTTATAATTCGCCTTTCTTATCTTACTTGTGGTTCTCATTTTCTTTTCATCAGCTATCTTTTTTTATTATTAATAAAGTATAAAATTTGTTGTAATTTATCTACCGCTGACTGTCTGATTGCTTGAAACATTAATTTTTCAGTAGTTGTCCAATTTATAAAAATCTGTACTTATTATTTCATACAATAACTTATTTAAAACAGAAGATAGCATTGTCAATGTCGGTATAGTGTTAAATTATATGTAAAATGAAATGACATCCATTAAATAAATCATTTTTGAATAAAAATCCGTCTTCTAACAACTGTTTTTTATTGACTTGTATCTACCAGACGCGTTTCGCCCTTGTGGAGTGGGGCATCGTCAGTGGCTATAAATAATTATATAAATTATGTACATTAATTATATACATATGTTCATGCTTTAAAATTATATATAATTAATGTACATAATTTATATAATTATTTATAGCCACTGACGATGCCCCACTCCACAAGGGCGAAACGCGTCTGGTAGATACAAGTCAATAAAAAACAGTTGTTAGAAGACGGATTTTTATTCAAAAATATTTATGCAACAACTGCGGAACATGGCCTACAACAAGATTACTGTCCATTAAATAAATCAATATTTAGAACAAGAAAAAATTAAACAACACCACTCTGTATAATACGAAAGCCGAACTACGTAATCAAGTGCGAGGTAAAAACAAAATACTTTTTTCTCTCATCGACATCGCGGTGAGCGGCGAGCATAGCGGCAAGGCTGGCGACGACCACGACCACCTCGAGATCCGCTGACTCATTACTACAATGCTTTTGTTTCACATGGATGAAACATCTACCGCGACCGCGACCTTCATCTCCACCGCGAGCTGTTCGGCATGTTTTTACCTTTAGTCCTTTTTGACTTGTGGAATCCAATCTTCAGCTTCCTGGCGTATGACATGATCTAGTGTGTAACCTTTGTTGTAGGGAGTCTTTTGACATGTTCATGGAATTTTAGTATTCGTTTCCTGATATTTGCTGCAAGGATAGAACAGTTTCTTCGTTGCTTCACGATATTGCAGTCTGTAGCCGTCTTCTGATTTCGTTGGGTCAGGAATGTTTCTCATAATCTTTCTTTCTTCCTTTAGGATGTATTCCTGGTCAGATTTTGTGCTGAATATCAGAGTTTTACTTGCGTACAAAACATCAGGTATGATCACTGTGTTATAATATTGGGTCTTTGTAAGTAAGTAAGAAAGTAAAGTATTCTCTACTTACAAAGACAGAGAAACAAATATTTACGATTATACACCTCAGAAAGTACGGCTTGCAGAAGCCATGAAATGTAATTGTCTCGAAATACTATTTGTCAATAAATTCAGTTGGAAAGGACTTACTGTGGCCGGAAGAGGTTTAAAGATCTGCATGCGTTGAAGATGTTAATGATAGGTTAGAATTGGGAAGTACGATAATATGGCTTCAAAACTTTTGTCTGGGCCTTGCTTCACTGTAATCAGATAATATGGCTCTCAAATACATGATACAAAGGAATTGGAAAGGAGGGAAGCTGACGTTGTTTGAAGAAATCGCCATAGAGCAGTAACTAATATGATAAAGTAGCCGGCTTGGGAGGTGTTATTGGTAGAGAGCATGAAAAATGGAGTGTAAAAGCTTTCATTTTCAGATATAGAAGTTTGAGACTGAAATATTACATGGAGGGAGGTGTTGAACAGTTTACCTCAAATGGTGAAAAAAACTTTAACGTAAATTTTGCTTAATTACTAATAGGTTTGTTGGTATAATGATACCTGAGCATATGCTCGATCACAATTAACATTAATTAATCATGCACTAAGACAGTTATGTATGTCATCAGTGATTAAGTGTCAGCTGGAACTGGTATCTTACCGAAGAGCGAATAATACTTCCCCGCAGTGGAACACAGAAGTGTATTGTACCTGAGAAGGCACTGCAATGAAAATCAAGAAAGAGCAATTTTATGTTTATGAAGAAATTTGATATTTGATATTTTCATGAAAAGTTGACATAGTAATATCATCTTAATTGCGGACATACAGCCAAAAAAATTGGAAGACAAACAACTGGCTTGAAACATTTATAACTATTGGAACAAATGACTACTAAGTTTGGATTGAATTAACTTGCAACAACATACTGTAGTAGCTAACAACCCCAAAAAAAAAACATATATTAGAAATCTGGAAGCATTCATAAAAATATTT
This sequence comes from Vandiemenella viatica, assembly GCA_031002005.1. NCBI lineage: Eukaryota > Metazoa > Arthropoda > Insecta > Orthoptera > Morabidae > Vandiemenella > Vandiemenella viatica. Next base: position 77,532,306 of record JARYHS010012519.1, read on the forward strand.
AATTAATTCAAATTATTGAAATTTTGCTGCATACATACAAAATTTCGTCCAATTTATTTTAAAAGGTGACATCACAAAGTGCTTTAAACATCTAGGCCGATAGGACTTGTTAAAGTTTAACACAGAAACTGCATTTCATCAACCAGAAACTAATATAGACGGAGATGCTGTCATACGGAACAAGTTGTTTCTCGTTACCCCTGCGAGCACCTCTATCCCGCAGTAAAGCACCGCTTATCCCGCTGATTAGTATTCAGGGCTGTAGTCAAGAGCCGAGCGGACCATTCAGCGGACACCGGACAACTTGCTGCTTCTGAGCATCAGGGGAAGGGAACGAGATTAACTACAATCGCCAGTTGTGCTCCTTACGACGAGTCTCTTCTATTTTGATTGTTCCTTTCATACACGAAATAGAATTTCATTAATCTTTCGCATTAGTAATGACTCAAAGAGCATGTTGCATGTATTAACAGCGTTTGAGGAATATAATACACGAAATATTTCATAACGTTTCTTCAAAGAAAACTGCATATGTACGAGCATACGAAATAGTAACATTTTATTGAATTTCGTTCTGTTCCAGCTCCGTTATTCGACTGTTAGTTTTTACACTACGGATGTCCAGTCACTTCAACACTGCGAATATTATCTCACTGCTAATTGCAAAAACTATAATTTATCTTTATACATACGTCAAATACTGAAACATATTCACGTGGCTTCCTACTCGATATAAAATTATGTTATCGTCTCACGTAAACAATTTTTTCTTATTTGTTATTTGTTTTAACTATTGTAACAATTCACTTCATAACTTTTATATTCTCTTCTCTTGTTGGGCCTATTTCCTGGTGCTACAAGAGAGAAAATAACAGGTATTATCAACTTTTGAGCTGTCCATCTCTTACCTGGTATCTAGATGTCGCGTATTTCGTCACCTACCGACGTTTAATTCATAGTAACATGCAGATTGAACGTTGTGTCGGTTACAATTTAAATCGCTCGCTATCCTGCGCAGTGAATGGACACTATCGTTCTATCGATATTTAAATACATTACAAGCAATTCTCTTTCCCCATCAATGTGTTGTGACCTTTTTTTTAAGGCAAGCAACCTGCTGCAATGGCGTTGGTATTGTTATAAGTGATTAATTCTGCACCTGTCTATAATTTCAGTTAATATTATTTTTATTTTTTTATTTCGACTTTCCGTCACTTAGAAGAGTGTGAATATGTGTTACCATGAACCGATGAACTGCAGTGAAACTTTGATGACAGTTGTAGAGACCTCACCAATGGCTTGTGACATCCTGTCACATAATTTCAGCCCACCCTAATCCCTATTAAGCTTAATTAGATTCGCAGTATTTAAATTAACTTTTTGGATTTTATACATTGTTGCCTATAATATGAACAATGATGTATTGCTTTACTTTGTCGAAGAACCCGTTGTTGGAAGGTCGCGTGTGATTCAAGGAAAGAGTCTGGCCTAGTTAGCAAGAGCGCTCTGTAATGATCGATAATTCAGCTGGTGGCGGTAGGATAATTCAGTTGTATTAAGGGAAAGTCAGATTAAGTATATAGGAAAGCATGAATGTGCTGAGACAAAAGCCTTAGTATGTAAGAATGATCTTTAAAGGAGATGTACAGTTTAATATTTATTTCGAGGAATTTGAAAAGAACACTGTGAAAACATTTTGTTTTTAATCTGATGCAAGTTATAAAATAAACTGAAATTCATCGAAAAAAACGTGTGATCAATCAGTAGCAATACTACCTTACATTGGAACTGAGAAATATTAAGTAATTCAGGTTGTTTGGATGACAGTGTGACATATAGTTATTGATTCGAGACCGATGCGGCCAAAATATCTCTCTATGCCACATTGTTAACTGTCTCGCAAGATTAATAACATCAATTGGCGTGTTTAGTTGTTTACGTATGTGTACTGTCGATTGTCTCACAATATCGATTATCCAGAGATGCTGAGATGCTCCAGCAGATCCAAGTCTGTAGCAGATTCGGTAGACGGCACCTGAAGAAGACCTAAGCCTTGGTTGAAACGTCGGGAGGACGAAGAAGGAGAAGTATTTCAAAGCAGCTTGAAAGCCGTAAGCAATTTATATTAATATGACTGCTGCGAAAGTAACAAAATCTTTTATCTCGCAAGATCATTCGATCGTGAAACCAGGGATAAACTGGTCGCATAAGTTGACGAATCTAGTCTGGAGAGTTCAACGTTTCTTTAGAGGCAGTTCCTGTGAGGACACGAAGCGCTCCCTTTGCTCTTAATTACGGGCTTGCTATGAATGCCCCGTGCTCGGCAGGTAGGTAGAACCGCAACCTGGACTGCAAGTTGCTGCACGCGAACTGCTTTCATTCCACGTCCCTAACCAACTCACCTCACCTAAACGAGCTTCATTACCCCTAACGCGAATTTTATATTTGTTTGCCGGGCGTAACTATTTAATAAACAGCGCAGCTCTTAAGAAACTCTCAAAGAGAGACCGTGAGAGAGAGGGGGAAAAAAGACGGAGAGAAGGAACGAAAAACTGACAACAGATTCGTTTCTGCGGTAAATAATTTCTCCCTTTATCGCCGGCGAAAAACTCTTCTCGATTCGCCGAACACAAGACTGAATGGACGTTTTTCTGTGAACAGAGGAAGGTTGTCGGTAATTGCTCACGGCGGAAAATTTTAACGGGAACCCCACTCCGCGGCTTAGGTCACGGCGTGTCTTTGTTTGCAACGGACTCCTACACGACTTCTTTCTTCAGATTCTCCTTTTACTCTCTCTCTCTCTTCGTCTCTGTGAAGCTCGGTCTGCTGGGTTTTTTTGAGACCGCATTAGCATTGGAGTCCGTTTCGCAGTGCGCAATATATATATATATACATATATATATATATATATATATATACTATCCTTTACTCTCAGCGCTGCTGTTTGTTTGCGTCAGACTGTACCCTGCACTGCTGGTTCGTGGTATGTCTCGTTAAGGAAATCTCTCTCTCTCTCTCTCTTTCTCTCTCTCTCTCTGTCACACATACAGACACACACTACTTCATTCCTCTCTGAACCAGCAGAAACCAGCGGTGTATTTTTTCAGCCCGTGTGGTCCGCGTTTTTTAATGAGGTAGATTCTCTTCCCCTTTTTTCTATCTATTTTCCTCCTCCTGCATCGTGAGTTGAAAGATAAAGAGTTGAAAGACAGGAGCAGTTGGATCAGTGTGTTTGTACGGCAAACCGCTTCCAGCCACAGATGGTGAGGATATGGAGAAGTATATCAAAGATGTGCAGCGATCAGTGAGGGCTAGCATCTCTGGTGACCGCGAAGGACAACAGCGGAGCCATCTGTCGGCTGCGCTGTGGACTTCTGGAACACACTGGCCTGCTTTCGTACTAACAGGGCGTATTGAGGGGGCTGAAGGATATCAAAGTGGGGACATTCATCCTGCATCCCTCTGTGTACTTCTTATCCAGGTATCCAGGTGTCAAGTTCTAAATAAGATGGCATTTGATTTTTTGGTAATCAAGGTCATACTTTACGAAAGCGGGTCTTGTAGAGGTATAGAAACTCCCAGAAAATAACAGACTAAATATAGGAGAAAAAAGTATTTTTTAGCTGAAGGTATCAATGCACAACTTAAAATGGCTCTAAATCATACCCAACACGACTAAAAATGAATGTAAGTACTACAAAATGCTATCTGTACTGTATACCTGAGTACTATTCGCCTTTGTTGATTCCTATAATGTTACCAACTTTAAGTTAATATGACAGACAAGGTTTCAAAGTTTCATTCTATGAAAGTTATGAAGAATAACAACCACGTAAGTTCTAAGTAATCAGTGTATTGCATGTAACTACCGGAAATGGCATTCGGCAGGAAGAAGGCTAGATGTTCGTTCCAGCCATCGAGTTTTTCGGAATTATTCCAGAGTAATTTGACCTCCTGGAAACTTGTACTAATTCTTTTAGTCTAAGCCCAAGCTTCAAGTCTTTGATGCGGCAGATCACGTCCAAATGTACGAATTTACATTATAAGATGCCCATTGATAATCTTCGATTAAATTTTGACTCTGAAGTATGTGAAGTGAAGAGTTCTGTTAATGACAAGTTTTTCAGCGGTAAATGTATCGCAGTTACGTTTTATCAAGTCCTCAGCCAGTTCTATCGCAAATATTCCTCCAAAAGAATAGCTTCTTAAAAGATGTCCGAAATAAATTATGCTACACAGTTAATTAAAACAATTGGTGGGTTTAATTTCATCGTACTCGACTTTATCATCTTAGGTGGATGCGTGCTATTGCCATGAAATAGTAAAACGTTGTATAATTCCTACCTTTACCAAGTGGCAGATTGACCGTTTCCTATATATATGGCAATTTATGTCAATGGAGGAATAAAGTAATACTCTGATGTAATTATGGAACCAGATTTCTATATATACTCGTATATAATTTGGGTTACGATTCCAACAATAATCTTTTTTCATGAAATATAAATTGGTAGTTTCCCATTAATTTGGTTCCATGATTACTTCGGAGGAATGTTACTTTATTCCCTCATTGGAATATGTATCTGTTAAGAAAATTTTCCTGAATAATTTGAATAACTTTCATTACTTATAAAACAGCACTTCCCTAATTGGGTTTTGAAATTATCCCGTATTATAAGTTTGTTAAAAGAAACGATTGAAATGATATTTAATGTGTATGTCACAATGAAACGCTTAATTACTATCTCTTTTAACACAGGACCCTTTGAATTTTATAATGTTCTTGAACTATTGCAAATTGCCCAATGTATTGACTCTATAATATACCTACTCTTCTACTTGTGAAACTAACCTTTTGCAGTGACTTTAATGTTTCCGTCCTTTACCAAGGAGAACCTCAACTGGATCTCTTCTATTCACCACCTGGTAATTACGTCAGGCGGACTGCAATTAAGATCGTGCTTATCTCCACCCCTCCTCTCCGCCTCCCACCCCCGAAATTTGCAGCACTTACCTCCCCTCTAGCTTTCGCTTCACCATTGTTAATGACCTGCGCAAAATTGAAATTACTGGGGCATAAAGTGTCTGCTAGCTAACTAGCTATACTGCCGTGAAAGATTAATCACTAAACGGATATACGGTGCGCCTCGGCAGGTGATTAAAAAAAAGAAGAAAGGGGGGTGGCGCAGTGTTAAATTGGCGCCTCGGCGTCCTATAAATTTCGTTAACGGTGAAGGATCGCGTGACAAGGTAGGATAGTAGCTAATGTCATCTGTATACGTCTATATACTGCGCTGCTACCAGTTAATCTATTCGCTGAACTAACTATCGCTAACCTGCATTTCCGGCCGCTGATTCTATTACTGGTGATCATTACTTTGCGATCAAAGATTTATTAGTGTTATTACGAAGCGCTCGAAGTGGGCGGTGCGGGTGGGTTTGTTTGTCGAAAGCGCGATCGACATCTGGCGCAAAATGTGAGGACTAAATAGTCTTTATGCATAGCCAGAGATTGTTGAGTCAGTGATCTCTGCTTGAGTGTGTAGTATCTATGCGAACTTAATCTCTGTGAATGCAACATGGTGTCCCATAAACAGAGGTACAAAATTTAGGAAGAGGTGGAGAATATCTAAACGATTCAGAATTGAATAGTAACCCATAATCAAAAACGTGGTAGTAAGTCGTAGCAGTGATATAAGAAATGAAAGGTCACAATGCAGATATTAGGGAGAAAACATTTATTCCATTTCATTTTGTTATAAATGTTCGAAGTTTCAACCATTATTTTCGATGCATGCTTTTCACCTCCGGAACATGGATTGGCGAGCACAGATGTAAGCGCCTTGCATCCAGATCCGTTTAAGATCGACAGGTGCTTCATACATGTCAGATTTAACTGCACTCCCGTCCATTCAAAGAAAGAAATCAAAGCTGCTTAAATTCGGAAAACCAGGCAACCGGTCCACCACTCCCATACGCTTTCATGCACAGCGCCGCCTAGCGACAGACGGTGACGTTTCGGCTATGGGATCATGTGTAATTGTAAATCGTTTTCATGCTCTCTGCCTCCTTTTAAACATTTTAATGTATTTATAGGATCTCTTGTACGGAATCTTTGTGAGTGTATTAATTTGAGGTTTTTTATTTTATTTATCTTTCAAAAACAGAATTCCAGAAGCCTATCGAACATTACCTGTGTCTACGACTGAAGAAATTTTTGTAAAGATCAAAGGATTGAAGCTATTCTGAAAAAGTGGTTCTAATATTCATCTAGTGGTTGCACGCATAACCGAGCAGTAAATATTCAGCATTGTCGCATCAGAGCACTGGAATTGCTTCATAGAGACCACAAAACTAAAGTTAATGAAGACTGATTGTATCGGTAACTAAAATCAAGCTGGCTGCTCAATATTTTAATTTACAGAGGTTTACTTAAAAAGTCTTACTTGGTTTCTCAAGCTGTATGACCGTGAAGGCGTAGATCATGGTAGTGAATATGAAACTAAGTAATATATAAAGAATCAAATATTATTTAAGACAGTGCATAAAAAGTTCTGGTAGCTCATGTCAGTACAAATGTCTGTCTGAGGAACGATCATTTTCCTTCTCAGGGCAACTGAAAAAAAAAATTCAGTCTCTGAACGTAGTCTTTACCGCCAGAAAAAATTTCAGGGTTTTCGATCGCTCTTAGGTTCAGATTCCACATGAAATGTATAAAAGGAGCAGGCCACTCTACTATATTATACTTGACGTGAGAAAACGCTGTTCATACATTGCATTTCGTTAAAGTAAACGATACATCCAGTAATTAATGATACCACCTTATACAAATTCCTTTATTTTAATGTTTGCTATATCTTATAATTTCAGACTGTTTTATTCTTTACTTTCTTTCACTACGTCTATAGACTTTTCAGCTGTTGTTATCAGACATTTTTGAAAAGTAACTCCAAGATATAGAACTTTATCGACTGCTTTATTTTATATTTATTACATGGCATTTTGGGATTCTGTACGCACTATTTACCTCCACTTTATGCTATTATACATTTTTTTCGAATTCTCTGATGAAAAATCCACAATTCATATAACGATCGACTGAGCCTAATTTTTCTTGGTGTGGTCCGTGTGAGTAAATTGTTTTCAGTCGCTTTCGTTCTGCATTTTCCGCTTACAAAGTTATTTCTCTTTCAAAATTCTTAATTTTTAAATATCCCGAAAGAAATTCAGTAATTGAGCTCAGCCATATGGCTAAACTACGGATGAGGAATCTGGGATAGAATTACGCTGAAAAAGAGAATCCATAGGCCATAAGATTCAGGCAATATAAAAATTGGAAAGAGATCATTAATTACTTACAGCCACCGACGCATCTAAGAGACGAAAAATCGTCTAAACTTAGTCCACAACAGTTTGGTTGGAACTGTACAAAGCCAATGTGCCAGAAGTAATACAGGCAGTTCCTTTCCCCCGGGACCTGCAGTTTAAAGTAAACTCCTGTTGTCTTCACATGAACAACGGAAAGCACTTAAAATTTCATGGCCCCACCGCTAATCAATCCCCCAAAGAACAGAGTGTTTCAAGGTGACCGCTTTATGTGGTCTGTCAGACTGGTCTTGAGTAAACATAACCGTATTATGGGAAGTGTAAACAGGCTGTGGAAGGGTTGTTCAGATGGCTGCCGTAGTAAGTGCTGCCGGCGCTATGCTTGCTTGTCTGTTCTCGTCTCGTCTCGGCTAATTGTCCAGACCAGCGTGACGGGCGCAATCGGCCGGAGCAGACGGCTGGGTGGAAGGGGAGAACGCCACTCGGCCGGATTAAAACGGCCACTTGCCGCCAAAGGACAAATCAATCGCGAACAGCGGCCAGCCGTCGGTTTTTCTTGGACTCAAATACTTTGAGAAAACACGGATACAGACAGAGACAAAAACTAAGATACCGACAATTTGCTACATAACATAACCCATTCTAAATCAAACATTGTATGAATCACTTATCAAACATTGTAATTAGAACAGCTTATGTTGTCTACCTCAATTTTTGACCATATCACACCAAACCAATCTTTTTTTCTTAATTAATTGTATACGCTTATAAATAATTGTGTTAATCTATGCAAATTAATCTGTTGTATCGTAGGATTCCAAGAGCCGTTGTAAGTATAGTCTTTGGGGTTAGAATAAGCCAGTATCGGTAAGTACTGTTAAGATCTTGGGTGGCAGCGATTGTAAACAGCTGAGAGTACAGTGTATTGAGCGCGTGTTTGAAGGTCCGTGGTAGGAAGACATTAATACGTTTATTATTAGTGTTTATAGTCAATTCAATGCGTACTGTTACGGATATTTAAACATTGGTTTCGGTAATAGATGCAGTGCAGATTAAATCGAGTGTTTTAGAACAGTGATTATCATTTCTGAAGAACAATAATTCCAATCATTTTTGGCTGATTTAAATTAACTAACAATATTCGAACTTCAAAATTAAACGAGCAGTGGCTTAAATGTGTTTGTGACGAGATTTGCCTTCTCATTCACCATTTAAGGATAGCTGAGAAGTTCTGTAACAAAGTCAACGTTCACTCACCATTATTATGTATACTTCTCGTGCATAACAGGTGATGATTTTGCGATACGAAGCACATAGCATGCATATCCCGTGATAACCAAAGAAAAGGTAATGAAACCATGGAATTCGATAAGTTACCCAAGCTTGCTGAATTTTATACTGTAAACGGTTAAAGAATTAAAAACACAAACCGAAATTAACGTAAATAGAATGTAAATGAAATTGTCGCCGGAGTGATTTTAAAGTACGTATTGTGTTGTTAAATTCCCTTCATGCCATGTTAAATGGCTATTGTCACTTCTCTATCGCATTATGATACAAAGGTCCACAGATTCTGGGACTTTATAAAACGATTATTAATAAAATTTGGGTTGATATATCAACCCAAATTTGATGTCACAGTCACGGATTTCCATCAATCCATCATGGACAAAAGATTATTAATAAAGTATCCCATGTTCAAACGAATATCGGAGTAGTATTTTTACCCTCCTAATGTTTCGCTGCTGGTCTACTGGTAGTTCATTAGACTCGAAATATTTAGACTATTTGCAAAGAATGAGAAAACTATCCCCTGACTATATGGAGGTACTTGCTAAACATTCAATTATAATCATGTCGGCTGAAGTCCAAAATGACATTCTGTTACAATAATTATTATCTGTACATCGTATGCTGAAGGAGGATAGATGAAGCAGGTTTACAAATTTCTTTCTCCCACTAGAGCGCAGTTTAATGCGGGAAATATAAACTGTCGACATTTAGGACACAGAGAGGAAGAAAACAAAATTTGGATCCCCTTTTTGTTTTTTACCTATTGTGACTTTGAGCTAAGAAAACTTTACTTGAATTTTAATGGCATACGTTCTTTGGTATATTTTCAAAAAGCCTACATGACAGTAGTTACTAAATGTCTGACTATAGTCTTCAAATTTATTTCTAGTAAAAAGTTCCAAACAAGTCTTTGATAAAATCGTAGCAAAAGTTGGAACCTTCTTAAAAAATATACACAAAACTACCGCAAAAGTCCATTAAAATTAAAAAAATAACATCATAAGGTTTATTTTAACATTTAGCCATGTGACATGAACAATTTAGTTAATTTGGTATTCATAATGTTTGATAATTTAAGAAAGACAGACCGAGATTGGTGGTGTAACGGTTAGAGTTCTGGCCTCGCATTCGGGAGGACAGCGGTTCGAATCCCCGTCCGGACATCCAGATTTGGGTTTTCCATGGTTTCCGAAATCACTCCAGGCAAATGCTGGGATACTTCTTTCAAAAGGCCATGGCCGAATTCATTCTCATTCCTTCCCATTCCTTGCCCCCATCCTTTCCCGTCTCTAAAGACCTCGCTGTTAAGAGACGTTAAGCAGTTAAAAAAAAAAGAAAGACAGTTCTTTTAGTAAAGACAAAAATCACCAGTTTTCTCGCAAAGGTTCCCATTTGTTTTGGTCACGTGAAACAACATTTCAAATCACTTTAGCAAACTGACAAAATATTTCTAAGGATTAAGGGGGGTCAGGTGTAGTGAATGCTGAGGGATTCTTCTAAGCAAGACTTTGAATTAACGGTTTCAGGCATTTAAAAATAAAATTTGGTTCATACCACAGTAAAAAAATGACAATAATAAAGAAAAGCAATTTTAAAAGATACTAAAGTGAATAGATTGTTACTTTATCCCTTTGAAACACTATAAAAACGATGTTTAATACACATCTGCAAAAGATTTCACATTTAGTCATACCACTATTAGTGTAACTGGCTGGATATTTGTCTCTACCCACCCCTGCCAACTTCAAAACATATCATTTCTCTTAATAACTACATTTTCAAATATATGCTGCCAGATACCAGTTGCTCTAGAACAGGGGTGGCCAACGCGCCAACATTTTTCCGGCCCGCGAAATTCGTCCCACTATAATATTTTTTTTATATTTCATTTTTAGAGTTATATATTTCTTTACAATGTGCGTTTAGTATCATTATTATTATGTTATCTATGTTTATATGTAAAAACAATAGTAAACACAATAATAACTCATGTTTGAATTTTTCACTCCAAAAAAAGTCTCTAGTGGGAATATATAATTTTATATGCGGCCCGCAGAGTTATGATGCGCTTCCTAAGCGGCCCGCAACATCATTTGGGTTGGCCACCCCTGCCCTAGAACTTGGATAATGTATTCATTATTACGCTCCTGAGTTTTTTACACCCGAGGGGGAGGCTGTTCAAGGAAAAATCCCATGCAATGACGGTTACGTACAGAAGTAACCTGCCTTCAGCAATGACTGTGGTACTATCGTGCAGATCTTGCGCACCACCCTGCAGTATAGCGTGCGGACCCTGAGCAGGGGATGTTCCGACTCCTTATCTCTGCCACCGTGTGGTACACCACTCGCTGTGCACGTAAATCGGCGTCCCGTGCGGTCACGCACCGTTACGCTCGCGTTATCGCTGACGGAGAGCGGAGCATCCGATCGACGTGAAATACGTCCGCGAGTTACGTCCAGGCTGCTACGGAACTAGTAAGTCAAGCAGTATACGACCACAAACAATACGTGCCTCACGATGAGCACTTCAACGGTATTTCATCTATATACAGAAAATTTGTTCTCACAAAAGAGTTTACGATTTTGTTTTATTTTATTTTTTCCTTTTCGTTTCAGCCATATATGGACTACGACTACGCAACTTCATTTCCTCTTCTGAGTTTCCTTCCTCCGTCGCCAGTACTCTTTCATTCTCTGGCTCACTCTTACTTTTTTTTTCCTCTGAAAATGCCCTCTTTTTCCTGATTGGTTTTTCTTCAGGCAGATCCTTTACCTCCGCAATTTTTCCTCTGAATAATTCCCTGTCTTGCATGTCTTCCATGCTGATCCCACACCTTTTCAGAACATTTTTTTTTTTTTTTTACTTATTTATTTACGCCTCATCAACGGCTAAGGTCATTAGAGGCGGGATGGGACTGGGGACAAGGAACGAGAAGGAAATCAGCCATGGCCTTTTTGAAGGAAGCATCCCGGCATTTGCATTCGCCTGGAGTGATTTGGGGAAACCATGGAAAACCCAAATCTGGATACCCGAACGGGAATTCGAAGCCAAGTCCTCCCGAATGCGAGGCCAGAACGTTAACCGTTCACCCACCACGCTCTGTCTTTCAGATCCTGATGGACCTCCTTCACCCATGGAATCTGAGTCTTCCTATTCTTTTGAAAGTTGAGTATTGTTGCGATTTTTATTAATACCGACTATCCTTCAAATGATGTTTCCATTTGTCTTTTTATTAGAGCTTAAGACGTTTCGGTGCAAATCTTCTGCCATTTTCGGCAGAATTTCGTTCTTCCTCTATTGAACTTGGATCGGAACGTAGGAAAAATCAAGATAACTGAATGAATGACACATAGCTTCGAAAATATACGAATCAATTTAAGTACAAAAAAACAACAGCAACAACGACGACGACGATAACAACGACAAACTTACTTAACTGTTCAACATCACATAATGTTTGCCGTTTCATAGGATCTGTTTTTCCTTTTGTTTATTCTCATTATAGTTTTCATATTTGACTTCAACTAATTTCGTACATCATCCTGATCTTTTTCTCCACCTCGTATCTCCGATTGAACAGTCGTTCTAAAAGTACATTTCCTTTTAAGAGTTTGCAATGATTTTTCTATTGGCTGTCTGTTCTGCTTAAAGTATTTTCATAAACAGACGCAAACAGAGTAATTGTTTAACTTTTGCAGCTTTCGTATGCTCAGTTCCAGTTAGTATATATCCCACGTGTAGTTAATTCAGTTTATTGTATTTGACATTCGAAAGAGTCCTACACGTTAATGAGTATCAACACTAGCGAGTGTCCCAGAGACAAACAACAGCGAAAATGCAGTTTGCTGTCAGTGAACTGCAGAAATTCAGCTTAGCAAAACACAGTAACCTGAACTAATTAAATGTATGAAGCTACACGTGCACAAATATTTATCCATTCTGCACATACAGAAATTATTTAAATACAAACAAAACACGCTGCTGCAGCTTTAAATGAATAAATCAGTGTGATGGACAGTTATTAATAAAGCAAAGATGCGTTAAATGAAAATTATAACATAAAAGGTGTAGTTCTTCTTATCCAGAGTGACGAGAGAATTTATCTAATGCTAGATACGATAGGACAACTTGTCTCTAAAAAAGCTTCCCTTGTCTGACCCAAAATAAAGTACAATACCACCAAGGTAGATAAAGGCTTTGCAGAATAATGAGTTCGCTAATTTATGTGTTCTCTCCCTCAAGTGTTGATCATTTTTACGTTTTTGATACGTACTAGTGGTCTCATTAATCTTGTGCTCTAAAGCTGTAATCTAGTCTTGTTAGAAATGTTTTGAAGAAACATTATTGCGAAGGTCTTTCTTTACTGTACATGCAGCATCATTTCAGAACCCGAGCAACAAATTAACAAGTATCCTGCAACAGATTTTATTCCACACAGTCTTGAGTCGAACTTTCTGTGGTCTCAACGAACTGTACAAATTCGAAGGAGGTAACGTACTTGACCACTAAATGTGTAGGTCTGTACTAAAACATAGCGGTCTAGGTAAATCGGTTAGAGCAGCGGTTCCAAATTTTTTTTTTTTTTTTGGCCACGGAACCCTAATTGATCATACTTTTTTTGGCGGATCCCCTTTCTTATAATCACAAACTGTAGCTTGTAGTTTGAATATTTTCATGTTTGACTTGAAAATGAAGAATAAATTATAAATAATTATTTTTAGTATTTTAAAATATTTCCTGTATAAGACAATACAACTTCACTAATTAGTGTGAAGAAAAAAATTTCAAATGTATGCTTATAATAGCACTAAAGTTATGCTTAATGTCTGACAATTGAAAGCGAAGATCTGGAGCTGCATCCAGTCTATTTCTGTACTTGTTTTTGGTGTAAGCGTAAGCTGAAAAATCGGTTAAGACTCTTTTCCACGAACACTTTATTTAATTCTCGGGTGGAACACGGAACCCCTGTGACCCTTCCATGGAACCCCAGGGCTCCGCAGACCACCATTTATGAACCGCTGGGTTAGAGTAACATCCTATAAAGAAATGAGCAAAATTCGAAAATGAACAAAATTCGAAAAACCTTACTGTAAGAATTGGCTTAGAGACTCATTCATCTATGAAATGTTACAAATGGGCGCGATAGTGAGTTATGGAGTACAGATGTATCTTTCGTGTTTAGAAGTGAAAACATCACTTGTTAGCAATATGAACAAAAATACTGAACGAGATTTTTATTAAAGGCGACAGCAAATTGCTAACGAAAATACTTAAATAATTATTTATTTTATATAAAATGGGGCTGATAAGCATTTAGTATATGATCTCCTCATAGTTCCGTCTTTACTTGTTGTGAATGTTGTGATGCGTCTGTATTTCGCAGTTCAATTGGCTTTAAATAATTCCATGACAGCATGTATTATCTATACAGAAAATAGTATCCTATGTCCTTCCTAAAGGCAAATAGCATCTTCTTGTCAAGTTTCATCACGATCGGATTAGCTGTTTAGCCCAAAAAACGTAACAAACAGACAGAGAGAGAGAGACAGAGTTACTTTCGCATTATAATATTAGTATAAATATCATGGAGTAAGAACACATAAACTGCTGAATTTTCAATTGAAAAACTTCAATTTGGGTGTGTAGACAACATCACTTACAATAGATGATGTTAAGAAGGTGCGGATATAAAAAGAAGAGAAGAAACCAAAAATGAATTCGCTGTACGTAAAATACTAGTTAACAGGAAAACAGGATATGCGCTGATTGTAAGAATGTTTGTTAATGAATCAATTAAAAACATCAACTCAATTAAATGTTACTTAGATGTTACTTCGGGCGTTCTTCAAGGAAGTGTAATAGGACCACTTCTTTTCTTAATTTTTATAAACGATCTCGGTGACAACGTTAATTGCAGGATGCGATTTTTTGCTGATGATGCACTTATTCATAGGGAAGTGAGGTGCTCCGACGATTGCTTAGAAATTCAGCGCGATCTGGATGTTATTTCGGAATGGTGCCATGAATGGAAGCTTACACTTAACTGTAAAAAGTGCAAGGCAATGCACATAAGTAATAAAAAGACCCCGCTTGCTCAGGAGTACAAAGTTAACAATTCAGTTGGTGACACTGTGGATTCCCTGAAGTATCTAGGCGTAACAGTACAAAGCAACATGAAATGGGACTTGCACATACCTTCCGTTGTAGGCAAAGGTAATTCCAAACTACGATTCATAGGACGTATTTTGAGAAGTTGTAATGCTCATACAAAGAAAATAGCGTACAAAACACTAGTGCGTCCGCATTTGGAATACTGTTGTGGAATTTGGGATCCGTATCGCAAGGGATTGATTAACACATTAGAGAAAGTACATAGAAGAGCAGCTCGATTCGTGACTGCTAGTTACAGTCCTTACGTAAGTGTCACAGAGCTGATTCGTGGGTTGGGCTGGGATTGTTTGGCGGACAGACGAAGTCGTTTTCGTTTGAATTTGCTGGAGAATATGCGAAAATCTTTAAGTTACGAGTGCAACGGAATACTTCTTCCGCCAACCTATTTAGGTCGCAACGACAGGAGGGATAAGATTAGAGAAATAAGATGCCGTACTGATTCATTTATGTATTACTTCTTTCCTCGATCTGTTCGGGATTGGAATGCGCAGAATTAGGATTGGTACTTAGCACCCTCTGCCACCCACAGTATTTGTGATTTGCAGAGTATAGACGTAGATGTAGATGAAATCTATTATCTTGGCTCTCCGGATGGAAACGCGTCGATTGATTGAAACCTGCCATCGTGGTGTGGCTTTCATCAGAGGAAAGCCGCAGTAGGACGGCAAAAATATTAGGTTTTAATAAATCGACGCGGTCCCACCCGAAGAACCAGGATAATACATACAATGACCGCGGAAGCTTTCGTAATCATTCAATGAAATCTAATTTAGTATCTTTTCGCTCACTTACCAAAACCAAAATTAGTGACTCTCCAAACAATTGGTTATTGGCGCTCAATGAGTCAGGCAGCAATTTCACGCATTTTACTCAACGTACTGACCAGATTCACTCCTTAAGAGACACATCAGAACTAATTAATTGTGTGTAAAAAGCCATGTTGTAACTAAATTACAGCGCTTTTTCTTATCATAATAACATCCGCGATTTGTAAAACGTAATGACGCACAGCGTCCGCTGTTTGTTATTCTTTGCGAGCCCGTTAATTAAGACTGGCAATCCCGATAAGGTCCTATTATTTATGTGACACAATGTATCTGCGTTGGCATCGTTTGTTAAATGCGTACGAAAAAATCACAAAGGCCGTTTGTCGAGGGAGGAGGCACGGGCGGGCAGTACTGATTTTCGCTAATCAGGCGCAGCAGAGCATGGTGTTAACGTTTTCAAATTACTCTTCCGAACAGGCCGTCCGGGCGCTCGGCCAATCATAAATTACTGTGCGCAGGCCTAGTATAACGAGCACACCCCACCGCTAATGCTGTTTTCGGAATATTTTAACGCCGTCATTAGCGAATTGAGCTCTCGGATAAATACGTAATAGTTATGCTCGCATTAAAGAGCAAACATCGGCTAAATGTAATTTCTAAATATTATAATTACGTTGAAAATCGGTGCTCCGATGTCCGGAAAGCGTTGTTCGGTATCAAAATCCCAATTTAACCATTGCGGTCTTCGCGTCGCTAATGCTATAGGTGCGAAAGTAGAGTTTATACTTGCTGACAAACGTATGGATGCTGGAATAGCATGTAGATTGCAATGCTGTTCTGTTTCTGTATTCTCGCCACGCCTTTACTACTGGCATTTGCACCTTTATCCCTTTCGGCGTTTTTAATTGTAATTATTTTTTGTATGTTACTGACTGTTTTTCCATTTCTCTCACTTGTTTTATATAAAAAATTCAAAGATTACACACTCCATTAGCAAAGATCAACACTTAAAGATTATACTTCACCAGAGGTCAAAACTAACACATATTTCCCATTTGTTTTAGTTTCAAAGTTTATTCACAACTCAAAAATATTGTACATTCGTATCAAATATCAACAATCACACAAAGAATATACATCACCAAATTCAAAGATTAGACACTACACACAAGATCGTACACCATCAGCAAAGATCGACACCTAAAAATTATATTTTACCGGAGATCAAGATTCACACAGATTGTACATTTTATATCAAAGAGCAACACTCACACAAAGAATATGCATCACCAGAGTCAACACTCACTCAGTATAAATATATCTCTGGATATGCATCGTTATTACTCAGATCCCACATTATCCACCACGCAGCCAATTTCAATAAACAAAACACTTGGAATGTTCCAAGCGCCTATTACATCCAGTGTTTCGCAACAGTTTGTAACTGTTAAAATGCACATACAAATTTATCATTTAACATACAGAACACAATATACAAATTTATCATTAAACATACAGAACACAACATACATTGTTCACGTTTGATCTCTCTTTCTTTAAAATGTAATTCCCAATCCGGAGTGACCAGCCGTCGGAATCAGTCCACCTCCATTGAGTGACAGGAGAGGCCTTTAGCTCACAAAGAGGTTGAAAGGTATAAAAAATAAATTTTACTGAATCCAAAGTGTAAGAATTTGATGATCGTGTGGTGTTGGATTGCATATTTTGCGTATAATAGCATCTTCATATTGATATTTTTTGTAATTTGTCATTACTTGTGTTTACAGAATTTCTGGAATTTCATCGTTACCTGAAGAATCTTTAGCAGTCCTAAAGAATATGCAATGCTTTTATGTATTGAGGATAGTGATAAATTACAAGACTATTAAATCTTCTTATTATTCAACCCTTTGCATCCATTTCATTTTATACGTCTAAACAAGACTTTTCAAACAAAAATTTGAATTAAAACCTGTATTTTTCTAACGGTATTTCAGTGAAAGCCAACGAAAAGTTTATTATTATTATTATTATTATTATTTGGATGTACCTCAAAGGGGATTAATCCTCGACCCGCACTTCTTACTTTAACCTTAGTTCCAGTGTATGTATATGAGTGTGGACCGTCAAACATTTTTATAATCCATTTCCATCTGTCTCACCCCAATACTCATCAGTTTTCCACAAGCCTGATTTCTGTGCTAGCCGGACGAAGGTGGCGAGTAATTTGCTCTAGTTTGGGAAGTGGGTGTGATAGTTAATATTCATCAGGCGGTGTAGAACTTGGGTACCGTGATCGGCACCGACAACTTCCGTGCCAGCCAAAGTGGCGGTATGTCGACATGGTTAGTGATCAGGTTTCGGATAAATGTGGATTACAACAGTGTTATTGTCCTCTTTATAACAGCTGGTGTCAAATTCTATTGTGTGTGATACCATGGCAACACAGTTAATAAATCAAGTGTTAATCGTATCTCCGCTGTAAATTATCTAAGTATCTACTTAGAGTATAACAGAAACGTAAATCGTTATATTTAAAGAAAATATGATTTATGTTTCTAACTATCGAATTCAGTTCCGGCACTATTTTTCACTACCTCAGTGTATTCATTATTTCTTAAGCTTATTGAGCCTGTAGACCCATACGGGCTGTTCATCTCGCCTTAATAACGGAATTCTTAACACTTCGAGTTTCTGCCTCCGTCAATGAGGTGCCTAAGTGTTGCCATCTGTCTTCGAAATGTGTAACTTATGGTCTGTATACTAAGTGTATTTTTGTTTTTTTCTGAAGCGCAGATTGTTTTTTGTTTGTTTGTTTTTTGTTTGTTTGTTTTCTGTTTGTTTGTTGTTTGTTTTTGTTCTGTGTTTCTTTTTGTTTTATGCTTCTGTCTTTACGCATCGTCGACTTCGAGGTCATTAGAGACGGGAAATGTTGTTGTGGCTTTACGGTGCGCCAGGTGGGAAAGTACTGGGGGCAAGGAACGAGAAGGAATTCGGCAATGGCTTTTATACAGGAACCATCCCGGTATTCACATGGAGTTATTTAGAGAAACCACGTAAAACCCAAATCTGAATGGCCTGACGGAGATTCGAACCCGCCTTGGATATTGGGGACGGACCCAGCATTCTCCCAGACCAGTGTTTCTCAAGCTGTGTTGCACGAAGATGGTTCAGGTGGTCCGCAGGCAAAATATTATAAATTTATATACCGTATTCGTATTGTATAAGGTTATAACGCGAGTAAAATTTTTAAAAGCCTCGAATGTTTCAATAACAATCGAAAAATCTGGCACTTCCAGGACAAAGATAGAACAGCATTATTTCTACAGTAGTCTATTCATTTCCAGTTGGCATCAAAAAGAGAGCCGTTCGTCTAAGTACTAAGTAAATTACTTTTCTGAGGGTTGTATAGTACGTGTGACGTAATGCGGTAGATGGTAGAGTTGGTAACATAAGAGTGGTGGGGTAAATGAAAATAATAGATGTAAGGTGTAGTCCCTTTTATTTTGTACGAGTAGGTCGGTGGTATAGCGTAACGCCAACCTACAGTAACGTTATTATTCCTTTGTTAACTAAATGTTTCGAGTCTGGTCAGTATCTGCGTTTCCAATGGAATTCAAAACATGCTTTTAGATGTGTTATGTTGTAATGGTTCGATGAAACATGACCCGGACGTTAATAATATACACATAGATAAAAAATTAGGCTAATGTAAGTTATTGGTCTGCAGTATTATTTTTTGACAATTTACTGATCAACGGGATGAAAAATGTTGAGAAACGGTGACCCAGCTCATCGAGGGAAATCTCCTAAAAACCACAATAAGGATAACGCTTACTCCGGGCCCGTGTTTTTGAACTCGCACTATTTTACCTTCCCAATTACGTGCCCTCGGTTTGCCTTCACGAAAATGGTTCAATGGCTAAAATCTGTAACGACACTTCACCACCGTTATTGTTCGATTCATGTTCAAAGATGGCCGCTGATGGTAGCACCTATACAGACTATATATGATGACCTCACCTCAGTGCTGTTCTGGAGACGTATATAGATCAACTATTTTTCTGTGCCCAAGTCGTTACCACCAAACTACGTGGCTATTGCCGCGCGTCGTGACATGTGGATACATCTTACAAATACAGAAACGTTACTTCCGACCTATAACATTGTAAGATGTTATACGGATTTAACTGCAAATCTGACATTGAGACGTAATTGTGCAATGCGTTTCATTGTGTGTGTGTGTGTGAGCAGACTTTTTTTGGCAACTTTTTTCGTGTTAATCAGATCCGTTTCTGTACTTATTATCAAAATGGCAACTAAATAAGATTTTACTGATAACCCGTAACATGCCTTTGACTCTCATTCCTTTTAGCAGTATGACCAAGGTTGTATATGCGACCAACACGATCTGAAACCGCTACCCGGCAATCCAGACTATATACTCTGTAATCAACTATCATATTCAAATTATATCTAGTTCCCGCCTCAGAACTATGCATTTTACAAACAAAATAATCCAACATTGGCTCTAAACTTGTTCGGTTCATAGACAGCTGCGAATGCAGATTTCCTCCGCCATTTCTTGAATACCTTATCTTTGCACCAAGGTTTCAACCGCAGCAGAAAAGAAAATGTTCCATGATCACAGTGTCCTATGGTCAAGAGATAGGAGATCAAACATTTTCATACCAAGTATTCTAAGATCATTTTATTATTACTGTCTGGAACTTCAAGTTCGTTGATGCTGAATGTTATAGACGATCGGAGAGAAAATTTTTAAAATTGTGACTTTACAGTGGGATCAAACATGAGTAATTGTTAATTTGTATGCGACTTGCCATATCCTTGGTGATTCTGTTTTTTTTTTTCCTTCTTCTTCTTCTCTTCGATATCGGCCATCTAAGGGCCACGAAAAGAAATCTCGTGCATTCATTTCAATACTTCTTTTTTGACTTCCAATAGTTCGTCCTTTCACTTTGCTGTTTCCTCCTTTCTTCCGTCCATATGTTACTACATTTCCTCTTCTCTTTCTCCCGGAAACCCTTGAGATTTTGGATCAGTCTCCTAACAGTTGCTCTATCTTGTATTAAATCTTCTGTTATTATCTTCTGTTTTTATTTAAGAAAATATTAAAGAAATCTAGACCTCTATAACTGATAATTTTCTCGTAGATCCTTTGCACCATTAATCACGCTGATACCATGTTGATTTTTTGGTACGTTGTACAAATTTCGTACAGCAATGAGTATTTCCTGCGGGGTAGTTAATTCAGGAACATTACAAGGTAGAAAAGAGCGATTTTTCGCTCCAGTCTGTTTGCACGATTAACTAGGTTTGGCAATTGGCGATTGCCAACCTTTTAAAAAAAATTGCGCAGTATTTTCAGGGCATCAGCGACCGTTAAACGGCTGACGGGCAGATAAACCATGTAAATTGTCGCACTGAAAGCGTTTCGCAGTAAAAAGAAATAGACTCAGGTTTGAAAAAAAATTCGTAAATACGCGTTCGGTTCATCATTCCCAAGAACGTGAGTTTTGATCCCCTGTTTGGCCATTTACATTTTTCATGTTCTTTCAGAAATAATTCTAGACGAATGTCCGGATTAATCGTTTTCAAAGGTTTATATTTCGTTTCTGTTCAGTGTCAGATATACTCTTTCTCTTCTGATACACAGACCGAGTTAAACTCAAACGTAAACACAAACAAATAAGAGAAATAATAAAAATAAATCAATTTTTATGAATAACTGTAATGTCATTAAATTGAATCTATCGCAATCGAGAAAATGGCCCACAATATCCAATGTTAATAAAAATAAAATAAAAACATAAAACACGTTAAAATACGCGAACACACTTAACGAGAACATTTATTTGCCGATATCGCAAAAAAAGGAGAAATTCCACTAAGTTTGCAATTAAGTTAGCTTAGTAACAACCAAACTAATAGGGGAAAAGGACATCGCAGCAGTGATTCGACTTAAAGGAGTGTAAAAAGCAGACTATCAGATATTTAGAAGTAGAACGTGGTTTCTTTTTTCAGGACCAGTAACATTTGAAGAGACGCCATCGGTATTTCATGAAACTATTTTTATTTGTTTTCTAAGTTAACAGTTAGCATTGGTTCGACATGTATGCCACTATATTTCATTGCAATGGACATTACTATCTAGGTATGTGCTTATCATCACAGTACAGTTACAGTGATTATTGTGAGTGCCAGTTTTTTTACCAATGAACTAAATTTTTGTCTTACTCTTTGCCTGGGTGTCACGTAGAGGTTGCAGGAAATTTGCCTTGCCTATGTTCTCACTTACAATCTCACCAAAAAATAATTACTAGCTCGTACCCGCGACTTCGTACGCGTGGATTAAGAATTTTTGCCAGAATAAAATATAGAAAGTTGTTGGTAACGAAGGATTGGTCCCAAACAATATCGAGTCGGAATAATATGACAGGAAAGCTAACAATATATCATTCTACCGTCGAACCTGTCTCTTGAAGAGAATCAATTTCCAACATATTTCTGTCACCATTCGATAAGGTATCAAAATTTCGTGACTACAACTGTTAATCATAGTGGAAAAAACATCCTGTACCCTTCATACAGATTTCCTTATAAAATTCCATCACAACGATATAGCCATTTAGTCGTCAAAACGTAACAAAAAGACAGAGACTTACTTCCGTATTTATAATAATATTACTGTGGTTCACACTCACACACTGACTGCGAACAACACCTGAGGGATCAATATAACGTAAAAAAGTGTACACCTACAACATTGCAAGACTACCTACGATTTGCCTCGCATTGCACCCCTAACTTTCTAATATCTACAGTTTAACATTCAATCCGAATAACCTACGGCCCAGGCCTGATTCTTACGATGAACACCAATTTTTAAAAATCTTAACCTCCACGGAGATTTGAACCGGAGACCACGACATTCGTAAGCAAGCGATTTAACCACTTAGCTGCCAGTCCACTACACGGAAACACGGTACGGAGACGTCCATATCCAACGTGTCTGTCTATCGGCGTATTGCGAAGTTAGGAGACAACATGTGTTATTTATACAGATAATTTTTCAACCAAGTGTAGACAGTATTTTTCTCCTTGTTTCAAAGGATAAGTGTGCAAAGTTTCATTGAGATCGGATGAAAACTGTGGATTTGTATGAAGAACAAACAAACATACATACATTCATCTTTATATATAAAGATGAAAGGAGGTTTAGAGATTGAGGCAAATACAGGTTCTCTTATGTTTCATTTATTATTATTTACACCAACAACGTTATTAGAGAAAACAGTAAATAAGTTACATTATCTAAAATTATTCTTCTAAGAAATTTTTTCATTCACTGAATCCTGGCCATTGTTTGCTGGGAAGGAAATACTAAATGTGTTAGGTGAGAATTCAAGGTCACGACCGATTGCGGGAGTATGGTGAGGATGCAACCCCTATCCCTTCCATTCCCTGCTGTGCTGTCCTCCCTTGTCTACCAGTATTTACTTATTTCTGCTATCTTTACGTTTAAAATATGTATAATCTAAGATAAGCTCGGCAGTCAACCCGAAGATTGGATCGACCAGCCTGGAGGAGGTATAATTGGACTGGTATTTGAGGTAGTGTGGTGAGTTCCTTTCCTCCTTACCTAACCTAAACCGGTAATCCTACTGGGTAAAGGAGACCTACTGTTTAACGTGGAATCGAAACATAGAAGCTTTCTGGCTTACTTCACATTACACAGCAAGTTGTGCCAGAAGTCAAGCTCGGGTTAAGGACCTATTAAAATCACCACCGAGACAGGGATTCGAGCCGGGGACCTTTCAGTATCTTGTCAGACACTTCAACCACTGAGCCGCTAGGTTGCTGCATCCACTATCTAATTCAATACCACTATAAACGTCTTCAGTTGCCTTACTACTGCGATGATCTGAAAGTAATCACAACCATCATGTAGCGAAGATATTAGTTTAATATTATGTTTCATGACTTTCGGTAGTCCTTGAATTATGCTCGTAAATGAACGTTTGTAATGTTGGCACCTATGTGCACCATTCGCGCTGGCTGAATGACTGCTATAGTTTATATTTAGAGACGACCGTAGCTTCCAGTATCTTACAGCAGCTGCCTCTAGCGACAAGCCCGCTTTATCTGCTTCCTCCTGGGCTCTAGCAGGAAGGGCGTATCACCACTTCCGAAACATGTTGCTCGCAGCTTCTGCTGCTACAGCTTCCTGGCCCGGCGTGTACATTCTCCCCCGCGATAGCGCGCCGCGCAATTTGCTGCTTGCCATGACTTGCTGTAGCTGTTGTCCTTCCGCGTTGCACAACTTGTCGGGCTTTTGTCCTCAGCAAATCTACGGGCGGGGAGGTAACTCCATTTTCGGTTCCCTCTTACCGAAAAACGCCTTTGATCAGCCATCTCAAATCATTCATTTATGTTGTAAATTTGCGCAATTTTAAACAATAAAATTCAGTCTTATCAGTAAATAGATTATTTTTGTTTGGCATCGCGTTTGGTTTATTACGTCATCATTATCACAGTTCTCAAGCCAAACACGTGCCTGAAGTTTCGGAAATTGAACACTGCCTCAAATTCTTATATTTGCCTAGTTCCTAAGGGAACGTGCATAAACTACGTGGCTCGGTCCATGGGGGGTATGGGGAGAGGGGTTGGCTGGAAGGCTACGCTGGGCTACGGGGGGGAAGGGGGGGTTCCCGAGCCAGGACACGTAGCTATCCTTTCATAAAATTTTTCCCTGTTAAAATGAGGAACAGAACATACAACAGCATGTCAATATTTATTTCCCTCAATTAATTATCTCCGTATGTAATTTACACTAACCTGACAGCAGAAAATAATAAAAATGTCTTCTGGAATCAAAAGGGAGAATGGTTACGTGCTACAGGGTTCACAGGAGGCCAAAATGGAGCTACGTGATTTATGGAGGCTCCCTAATTTCCTCTACTCAGTTTTATTCCTCCATTTTCTTCGCTGATTCTTTGAGCATGCCATGGAATTTTTATAAGTTCTCACAAACAAAACCGATAAAAATTGGCAGCTTGGTCGATATTTGAGGATGTCGGACACCATCCTTCACAACTTATAACATCCAGCAGTTTAACTGTGATTGTTAAAGCGCCAGCATAATGGACAATTCAAACATTACCCAATACAATGAGTGTACGGTAACGCTCGAACCTGTCATTCGGAAGAACGGATGTTCAAATCCTCTTCCATCAATCCAGGTTTTGTTGTTCAATGATTTATCAAGTTCACTCCATGCGACGGGAAGGTTCTTCTGAAAGCCTTCGTCTTCGTCTTCCAAACCTTCTTCCGCCTCGAATGACCTAATAACCTCCGAAAATTGATCAGGACGTGTTTTACTAGCCGTCCTGACTGCGGTTTTTGCTTAGCGAATTCTGGAACGGTTACTGAATTTCTCCCCCTAAATATACACATTTCTCGAAAAGAAATAAGCACCTACATAGTTTAGATAATCCATCTTGTGAAACTAAAAATATTTTTTTTGGTTTAGCGCTATTTTTGGTTTATCAATATCATCATTATTGCCAAGAACAAATTTATGTACACTTTAATTGATCTTTATATGGTTCACGTACAGGTGGCGACAAATTACCGTATTTTGCCTGATACTGTTACACAAGGCTTAGAACTGAATCTTCCTGAATTCTCGATCAACAGTGCCACACGATACTTACACTATGAAACTTAGTTTATTCTTCTTCCCTCTCGGTGTATTGGGACTATAACACCACCGATGAAAAAATTGCGACTAATTTGTTCAGATCTTGATGCACCCAAAAATCACAAAGAACAATAATTAATGGCGTGAAGTATGGTGATGTGAGAATACCGTCTGTAGACACCATTGCACATATACATCAATACTTTCCAATTCGCAAAAATTGTGGGTGGCAGAGGATTTTTTGCACCAAAACACAGTGGATTCCAATCACGAATAGTGCGATGGAAGAAAGAATTTATGTAAGCATCTGTACGAAACCTAATTTCTGTAAAACAAAGTCTTGGAGAGATTGATCCTCAATCGTATCTCAGAGTGCATTGACAAAATGCTTATAAAGGAACAGGCTAGTTTTCGACCTGGTAGGTCATGCTGCGGCCAAATTCTTAACCTCACACAGTATATAGAGGATGGGTATGAAAGAGGACAGGTTACAGGTGTGGCATTCATCGATCTCACAGCGGCGTATGATACAGTCAACCACAAAATTTTGATAAGTAAGGTATATTCCACCACAAAAGACTACCATCTTACACAAGTCATCCAGTGTTTACTACAAAACAGAAGGTTTTACGTCACCCTCCACAATAAGAAGAATCGATAGAGAACTCAGAAGAATGGCCTACCTCAGGGTAATGTGCTGCCCCCGCTCTTGTACAGCATATATACAAATGATCAACCAATTATTCCTGGAACAAGAGCATTCATTTATGCTGATGACACAGCAGTTGCAGCTCAAGGCACAACCTTTGAGGCGGTGGAGGTGAAGCTGACAATAGCTCTTGAAGATATGGCCAAGTATTACGATGCTAATCACTTGAAGCCCAACCCTGGAAAAACACAGGTCTGTGCATTCCATCTGAGAAACAGAGAAGCCAGAAGGAAGTTGAACATCAACTGGAGGGGGCAACAACTACTACACTGCGATACTCCAAAATATCTAGGAGTAAAGCTTGATCGATCTCTCACATTCAAAACCCATTGTGAGGATCTGAAACTTAAAGTATCTGCCCGGAACAATATCATCCGGAAGCTTACAAGTACCTCCTGGGGAGCACATCCAAATGTGCTTCGTACATCTGCCCTGGCACTTAGTTTCTCTGCAGCAGAATACTCAGCACCATTTTGGCAAAACTCTGCACATGCTAAGCAGGTTGATATAGCATTGAATGATACTGGTCGCATTGTAAAATGTTGCCTAAAACCAACTCCTATTAGTAAAATATACCAAATCATGGGTATAGCACTACCTGACATTCGTAGGAAAACAGCTGCAGAGAGGGAGAAGAGGAAACAAGAAACAGACCCCAGACACCCTTTGTTTGGACACGAACTTCAACCCACAAGGCTGAAGTCAAGGAAGAGCTTCGTACAACCAACTACAGCCATAACATCTTCTACTGGAGCACGCCGTCTACAATTATGGCGAAATTCGTTGCCTGAAGAACAGTGGAGGAACATCAAAGAGGCACCGGCTGCGGGGTATAATCAGCCATATGCTATATGGAAGGCTCTAAACAGATTAAGAACTGAAGTGTCCCGATGTAGATATAATATTAAAAAATGGGGGTACACTAATGACAACGATCTATGTGAATGTGGTGAGCTTCAGAACCCACAACATCTTCTGATATGCAGGAATCTCCCTGAAACCTGCAATATCGACTACCTTTATAGGGCAAACGAGAAAGCCATCAAGATTGCGGAATTCTGGTCACATTTAATTTAATTGTGTTTATAGTTTAATATTAATTAATTAATGTTATTTTTTTTCAACTTGTAATGTTATGTCCTGGACACGAGAAATAAATAAATAAATAAATACTATCCTCTCATTGCGACAAAAATTGGTTGGTCGGCGAAGTATTTCATCGCACTCGCAAATGGAAGATTTTTTCGTATGTTTGCTAATAAATTCAAATGAAGCCTATATCGTCTGTCTTTCGGATAATCCAAATTCACGTATCAATTATGTGATGCCTTTGAAAGGACTGTGGCAACCAGAAACGATTAGCGCGGCTCTTCTCTGAACTTTCTGTATACTAATCCCTTGCAATAAAGATCCCAAATCGCTCAATAATAGTCTAGAGTTTTACACTCTGTCTCCTTTGTATAAGCGTTACAATTCTTTGAAGTTGCGTTATTCTTAACCTGTGAGCAGTTACTGTATGTGATTTCTTAAACAAGAGTTTAACAGCTATAAACAGGAATTTGCCAGTTGTAAGGGCCTAAATGGATTGACTGCTGATTGGCGATGATTGTGGGCGTTTAGTTGACTGACCTGAAGGATTTCTAACTATTATCTTCTCTCTTCTGCGATGATCAGATTTAACCTATCATCTTGATGCTTCTTCATTATTCTTGTCTTGAAGTATATCTAACATTAACATTAAGTCAGGCTGACACCATCCGTATTTCCGGTACGGAGCCGTTGATTATAGTGATTAATAGTTTGCAAGATAATAGCAGGTGCTAGTGGAAAGGGCAACTAATTTTAGCAATGGAACGAAGACATCTAACTGGTAAAACCTTGTTTAATAGTTGTATAGTGCAGGCAATACGTGATTGCTTCAAGATGAGTTCCGAGCTAGCGTCGATTCTGGCTAAGTTAACATAATGATAAGTTGGATAAAATATATCAGTCTCTGACTGGTAGTGACTTACTGGCAGGTAAGGCTAGCTGGTGAGTGCGGCTAAAGATATTGTTTAACCCATGTCTGTCGCGAGTTTTTGATTGGGCAATATCAGTGTGACAGTGCAAAAGGAAAATACGAGGCGTGTCCATAAAGTAAGTTCCGTTTGGTAATAAAATGAAATTGTGCACAGATACAGAAGAAATTTTTATTACACAAAATTCTACAACTCTTAAACTACTTTTCCACATAACTGCCGAATTTTGCAGGCATTTGTCATAGCGTGGCACCAGGTTTTGTATACCTTCTTCATAGAAATCTGCCACCTGTGTCTTCAACCAGTTGGAAACAGTTTCTTTCAGCTCGTCGTCATTGGCGAAGTGATGACCGCCAAGGAAAGACTTGAGATGTAAGAACAGATGAAAGTCTTGCCAGTTCTTCTATAACCAAAGGTGGACGCCCACTTCGTTCTTCATCGTGGACATCACTACGCCCGCCATTGAACTGTCGGACCCATCTTCTCACCATCGAATCACTCATCGCATTTGGTCCGTAAACATCGCAAATTTGCCGATAAATTTCAATTGGTTTCACTTTCCTCGAATCACAGACCTGATTTCACAGGCGGCGGGATTTTCAATCAACGCCGACATTTCAAACACGCACAACAAAGCGTACGTAACTGACAGCAATTTCCAAATGCTGCACGTTCTTCCCCTTGATACACATCGTCTACAGCGCATGTGCGGAACTGCAATCGCAGCGTTGCAGCGGAGATAAATTGAAACGGAACTTACTTTCTGGACGCGCCTCGTACATCTATTTAAACAGGTAAGATGAGGAGATCACGGTGCTAGAGTTACTAGGGAAGTAAAAAGAAACGCAGCATAGAAAACTGGGACACGGAGCCACAGCGTCGACAGGGAGGGAAGGAGGAGGGAATAAAATAGAAGCGTGCGAGGCGCAAGCAGGTAGCTAGCGCCGCCCGGAAGAACACAATGGACGGATATGTGGTGCGCGTGAATAATTCATGGGCAGCGGCGCAAAGAGAAAGAGAGACAGGCGTCGAAAAAGTGAGAGAGAGAACAGAGCAGCCTATTTTGCCGCCGCA
Organism: Vandiemenella viatica; assembly: GCA_031002005.1. Taxonomy (NCBI): domain Eukaryota; kingdom Metazoa; phylum Arthropoda; class Insecta; order Orthoptera; family Morabidae; genus Vandiemenella; species Vandiemenella viatica. The sequence continues at coordinate 77,561,389 of JARYHS010012519.1, forward strand.
AACCTGATTTGCGGGCCGCGCCTGCGCATGGACGCTGTGCAGGCGAACAGGAAGGAAGGAAGGAAGGCCGCGCGCGGTGCACGCCGGGAATATTGCCTGATTTCCTGACGCTTCGCCTCGCCTCCTGCACCACTTCCGGCCGCAGTAGCGATACCTGCTAACTTCCGGATCACACACCTTGCTGCTGTCACTACCCGCGTACTCAAACATTTATTACTCTTCCTATTCGGAAGCTAACGGCGTCAATGCAGTCTAACAGACGAAGAGTAACGTTACCTGTCTACCTTGTACCGCCCATTTATGGGCGTTCATTAATTAGAGTGGATAATTAGCTGACGAAAAACACCAGTTCAGCTCCTGAAGAATTTGATGGTTTAACAACATTTCCACTCTACAGGAAAATGCAGCGTGTTGTGGGCGAAAAACACGTTCAAGCTGCCGCTCTTTTAAATTTTAAAGTCGAATGTTGTTAGTTAATTTAGATGCGCCAAGGGAGCGTGCATAAACCACGTAGCTCCATTTTGGCCTCCTGTGAACCTCCCCTCCCCCCCACGTAGCCCTAAATGGCTTTTGCCTCATGTTGTGAGTTCTGTTCCTCATTTTAACTTTGAAAAATGTTATGAAAGGAAAGCTACGTGGCCTGGCTCGGAACCCCCCCCCCCCTGCCCCCACGTAGCCCAGCGTAGCCTTCCAGCCAACCCCCCCCCCTCCCTAGACCGATCCACGTAGTTTGTGCATGGTCCCCAAGAATGATGGAAGCCATTGTTACGACGAAATGATAATCACTGTTCCAAAAGAACCACTCTTTTTATTTTGCACTGAAACTGTTATCAAAATCAATACTTTGTAACAGCACTTCTTGAAGTAATTTCGATTACAAATTATAAACTTTAACAAAAACCCATATTACTAAACCTCCGTCTCACAAATGCATGCCTTACTACAATTGGTCCACTACCATCTGTTTACAGTCGTTATAATCTAAGATCTTAACACTTAGCGATTCTAGCTTATTCTATACCCCAAAGACTACACATACTACGGCTTATGGAATCCTTTGATACCCAATTAACATACATCTGTAAAATCATTTTCAAATATACACAGTTAATTAGAGACAATAATAATAATTGGTGGGGTGCGATATTGTCACTTGTACTATCAGTGTTCATACTAGAATGATTCAGCTGAAAGACTGACATATTGGGTGCAGGTATAATTAAGCAAAGTGTTTTATTAAGAACCGCAGAATCTAGAGAAAAAAAGACTGAAAATAGAACCGCCCCTAGGTAGAGTACTGAAATCATTTCTTTTTATTTGTTCTAAGCAATGATAGGTGTTTCTATTGGAAATTTATATTTTGCATATGACATTATGTTTCATTATTAGATTAAAGAGAAATAGGATTGTGAAAAATTACAACGGGATCTACCGAGCATGATAGGTGAGCTGCAACCTTCCGGCCTCGCGTTCGATAGGACGCGTGTTCGAAACCCCATCCGGCTATTCAGCTTTCGGTTTCCCATGATTGCCTGAAATCGCTCCAGGTGAACGATGGGATTGTTTCTTTAAAGGCGATACTAGAATTCCTTCCCGTTCCTTTGCCGCAGTCGTTTTCAGCCTCTAATGACCTCGACGTTTACGAGGCGTAAATCCGTAAGAAAAAAAAATACGGTGAGATCTCCAGACGTTGATTAACATGGAATGAAGATAAATGATAAAAAGAGGAAGCATATTAAGTAAACAAATAGGGAAATTAAGCTTTTAAAGGGCCAGTTGCTGTTTGAAGGCACAAAGCGTAAGTATCATGGTATATTATTTTATAATAAACCCAATTTGACAGGACACATTGAGAAAATAATATTGGTAATATTTATAGGAGATGTTGGTAGGAGATGTATTAAGTAGATGAGGGAACTGCAATACTTGCTTGAATATGGTTGATTAGCATGAGACCCACGTTACGTGTATCAAATACTCTAGCCAGAAGTCATGAGCTGTGTGTCAATATTTCAGTCATCCTCGAATTAAACCCCTAATTGATTGTCGAACGTGTTGTGCTTCTGATTCCTCATTAACGGGTTACTTTCTGGCATATTGTTAAACACTACGTAACAAAAAAAGGAGAGACACTCCATGATCTCTTCATCCAGCTGTGATGAACTTCGGCTCGTTTGACGGTTAGGAAGTACATAAGCCAGCTGTTGATGGCTCCTGTGCTGTCAGCCACCTCAGTGCGTGACGCAGGCAAAGCCTTTGTGACGCGCGTTAGTCGGTCCTGTGATTGGCTGGGCTACAGCGCTTAGCCCAGTAACCTCCGTCGATTGTCGATCGGATGTCCTCGGGATTCCCCGCCGGCAGTGTGGCCACATTCACCGGCCGTGAATAATTCATGGCGCGGCCAAGGCTGCCAACTTGTCGGTGGGTGCGCCTGATTTAATTCCGGCAACATCTGAAGCCGAGATGGGCTAACGAGGAGATAGAGGGGGACTGGACAGAGTACGTTTTGCATATCACAGGGCACTGGTTCACTTAGTGGCGTGCCGCTCCTCTGTGCATAGGGTCGTGGGGTTGTTAACAGACCAAGTCGGTCAATCTTATCCGCAGAATTCTGCCGAAATGAGAACGATTTATTTTTTAGTGCCAAAAGCTGTATGCTGAAACAAATTTGATGATCGTTCACGGGTATTCACTTTATTCAAGTTTTTACAACACGGTGAGATTTGGTATTGACAGACAGAGGAGTTTATTCTTCGCAGACTAGTAGACAAGGAAATACAGGGTGATTCAAAAAACGTTGGAAAAATGACATGGTAGATCTGTCATACAATAAGGATCAAAAATCGCATAGGAACAGAGGGTCGCAAACGTCTGTAGAGGGCGCTAGAGCCACGAGAGGGCGTTGCGATACAAACACGGTCCCTTGGATTTTTTCTTGTGGGGAATTTTAAAAGGACTTGTGTATGAAACACCTGTTGAAACGCCGGAAGAAATGGTAGGAAGCATCGTTCGGCAGCCGGATGTGTTGGAGATACACCTGGTATCTTTGAGAAGGTGCGCCGTACCATGCAACGGAGATACCGGACTTGTCTAGATGCGTCTGGCAAAAACTTTGAGCATCTGCTGTAGGCTCAACATTTGGCTTGCATTAGTCGCATGTGAGTGATTAATTATCAATAAAATGATCTTTAACGGTTTTGTTTCTTCTCTTTGTCAGTATTATTTTAGACGCCCTGTAGCGGCTACGGATAGCAGTTGCGACCCTCTGTTCCTATTCGATTTTTGATTCTTATTGTATGACTGATCTACCATGTCACTTTGACCACGTTATTTTGAATCACCCTGTATACCAAGGACAATTTATCTCCTGACAATATCTGTTAGATTCGGTCAACGTAGCTCAGTCCATACAGCTAGTGAATGTAAACAGGACTATCAGGATTCTATTTCTGCTGAAAACGAAATATTTTCCTCTGATGGTGAAGGTCCGAAATGGCTAACAAATCACACTCACCCTACTATTCATTGAGCACCAACAAACTTAAAAACAAACAAACAAAAAAAAAAAAAAAAACTTTTAGGTGAATTAGAGAACCATTTCATTAGTGCTGAAAAGTATAGAATGTCACTACGGATGTCTTATCTTCGTGAGTCCTACCATATGGGAAACGAAATCAAAAGAAATCCACGAATTGCGCAAAAGTTTGTGCTTTTTGAATTACATTCAGTAAAAAAAAATTTGAAAATAAATCAGTAATAAATGATTTAAAAAAAACTGATTTCATTACTTGTTTTACGAAATTGTGTTTCAAATATTACGTGTAAATGAAACAACCAAAAAATTGGTTTAGTAAAATATGCTGGGTACCAAAAAAAGTTTAGATTTTTTTACGAAAAAGTTTCGTGATATATTTATTATTCAGTTCATAAAATTCTCTGTCGAGTGATGTACATTCGAGTGATGTACATATTTTTTTTTTTTTTTTTTTTTGTCTGCAAAAATTATCTACCGAAGAATCGACTTTATTAAAATTAGTCCTTTAGGTGTCTATACAGATCTGTAGTTCGTCACAATTTAACCCGCCAGTTTGCTTCTGTACGCTGAGGCGACGAACACTGGATCGAAGAGGTATAACGCACCGGCCGTCTTGACTTAAACTCTAAGTTTCTTACCACAGCCATCAAGGTGAATGCCGGGACGGTCCCCAATCTCTGTATTTCACAAACAAAAAGTATATTTGTTATCTCGGTTGTCCGGGTTGAACCGCGTCAATTTATGAAAACCTAACGTTTCGGCCATCATTTTGCGGTCATCTTCAGAGGACTGTCAAGGTTGGGATCGCTGTCGCCTATATATAGCTCCCGGAAAGCGCGCTAACCGTGTGGAGTGACGTGGAGTCCTCTGAGGAAGGCCGCAAAATGATGGCCGAAACGTTAGGTTCTCATAAATTGACGCGGTTCAACCCGGACAACCAAGATAACCTTGACAACAACGGCGGAAGTTTGCGCACCCAAAAAGTACATTTATTACTCGCTGAACATAAAAAGATAGTAACACTTCATTCTCCCATTAGCAGTTAGTACGCCCTGGCAGTAGGTATAAAATGCTTGGCGATAGCAAGGGTATGCGGCTCGAAATCTGACCCTGCCAGCAATCAGTAAAACCCATCTAAGGCAACCGATATCAAAATGTTGGGAAAAAGAAGAGTTTCGAAATAAAGAAATCGGAAATACATTTTTTCTGGGTTTTTTGACAAAAATTCATAGAAACTGAGTAATAAAAAAACTATCCTTAAACTTTTAGGGTCATAGCGTTCCAGCTTTCATTTCACACAGACGAACATTACCTGAATGCTAATTTCTTTTCAATTCCCATCAAATCGCTTAAATCAGTTTCATCCCATGATTTTTTTTTAAATTTTACATTATGATTTTGTTAGTAAGAAAGAAAATAACGTGCAGCTTATGACAGACGGACAAATCAGTGATGTCGTAGGGTACCTTATTCCATTCAGAATGATGAGACCCTAAACAATTTTTTGTATTCGTTTTGTGTGTGTGTGTGTTTTTGTTTGTGTGTGTGTGTGTGTTTTTGTTTGTGTGTGTGTGTGTGTGTCTGCAGTTCGATGTGGTTGAATGTGAGGGACTGTACTACCATCCATGCCTCCATACAGGTGAATATGTCACTAGAAGACATAATTATTTTTAAAAAAATCCAGTTAGCCAAATTCATGAGTTCAGTCAGCCGTAGGTCTGTCTCTCAAATACAAAAATCACTGAGCTCTGTTTGTGCACACGAAACCTACACGAACTTCAGTTGCCAAAGGAGTTATTAAACATAGCTAAAAACTGTACCCTACTGAAACCTTCTTTCTGGGAAGCGTCCCTTAAAGTTTGCGCTCTGATCCGCGTGAACGGCAGCAATTAAATGGCGAAAGTTCAAACGTACTTCTGTGGGATGGGGGAGCGGGGAAAAACTCCGTTAACTGGCAATTAAACAGAATATTTGATGCAGAAAATTCCAGCGGTTTCTCCCAACACATAAAGAGAGAGAAAAAAAACCACCACGCTCAAAAATCACATTATATTCGCCAGGAACCGGGCACGTTCCTCCCCCCCCCCCTCCAAAATTTTTTTTATTGAACACAGTGAATATATTTGCAAGAGATCGGCTTCAAAGGGATCACTGTGTAATTTTATTTTTTGCAGGTTTGTTTGTTTGGGAAACTGTGAAAAGGGCTAAAAGGACTGAAGCGCATTTTTTTAGCCGTTATCTTATCAGTCAACGATCGTTTACATCTGGCCTCTGACAAAAGACAGGAATGGGGCGATAAGACACAATTCAGGAAGCACATTCAAAAATAGATGGAGTCATTGGATGTTATATTACTACAGCTCCAATTTCCAGCATAACATCGGCTACAGTATCTGTTGCAGCAGCCGAGCATTCATCTCCGATTACAGTCGAAACATGTGTAGTCACCTGTCACGCGGCGCGACTCGACCTGTCAGCGGAACACGATGATGTCATACGCACGCACGCCGAAACGTTAACGGATGACAGCTGCTCATTCCAACAACTGATTTTTAAATATATTTTACGTAATTTTCTCTTTGGAATCGGCATTCTGCGACCGTGCGTCATTTAAATTCATTCCTCAGATTTAGTTTAAACCTGGGTATACTCGTACAATTGTTATTTAACCCTTACCAATATTCGCAATAATTTTTGTACATGAAACTACATTTGTGCACCGTGCTTAGCCATAGCAATTTCATTTAAAATCGAATGAAGCTACTTTTGGTTGGTGTAAATTACTCCTTCTGTAGGTTTTGCAAAGCAAGTTAATTCCACGAGTTAAAAATTTAAGTGAAGAGACTGTTGTTTCAAATATGCAGCCAAGAGTCACAATGGATGGTGTATGGAATAATGCATGTGCTGATTTAATTACAAGATTAGCCAAAATGTCCTAAAAGAACAGTTGTAATAATTAAAGTAATATGACGAAATTGGATTCTGAGAAGACGGTTAAAATTCCAAATAACTGATGGTATACAACAAATTTCCAGTTTATAAAAGTCCATTCCCACGGTGCGTGGTGTGGCAGTACGCGCCTTTCATCTTTTACCGCCTGGCGGTGGGTCGAAGCGCGCCGTCTCTGCTAGAATATGCGGCAAAGATGAAAGGCGTCCATTACCACGCGCCGAGGAAAGCGCAGTGGGAACTTACCTTAAGAATTGAGTGATTTGGGTAAGCCATGGAAAACCCAATTTTGGATGGCGCGAATGAGAGGCCGCTCGGTTTGACTAGTTGTCTAGTGATGGGCAAACCGATTCTTTTTGATGAATCGTTTGGAATCGATTCACTCCTCGCTGAGAATCGATTCTTTTAAACGACTCCCCCCCCCCCGAAAATGTATTCTATATTCGCCACTGGCTTGTTTACGAGATTTTCGATACAATAAAAGAAATATAGGCGGAAGAAATTTCGGAAATTTTTTTATTGTGATAACGATTTAGTCACTGAGATTAACTGTGGCAATGACATTGTCTAACGAACTCTTAGATACTGATGTTGAATATGGAGCTTATACACTCAGATGAGTGAAGCGAGTTATATAAAATCCTGGATACATACTCTTAAGATAATCAGAAATATACCCTAAAATTCAATGAAATAAAGCTACTGGTTTAAAAAATATTAAAATATGATCTGCAACTCGGTAAAAATCCTGCCCCCAGTGACAAATAAATACCACAAAGAATGGCGACTGATGTGCTCATTCTTGGCAGCGGATGCATTATTAATAAAGACTAGGCAAGATTATAAGTGTAAATGTAAATAATAAATACCTGAAACGTGAAACTGGACCGGTGACTTGAATATAGTGAAGTACAAAAAGCAGGCTCTCCACTAACTATTTGAGCGCCCTTGCGCAATACCGATTACGCCGCCCCCTGTCTAACTACAACCAGTGGTGGATCTGGGAATTTTCCGAACCGGGTCAACAAAATGTGAGATTGCCACACTGTGAAATTTTCAAGGCTTCCAGCTAATTGTTGTCAAACCTCATTACTGATTCTAAGCCTTGTTGCAGATTGTAATTGTCGATTGAGATTGTTGATTTTGTAGGTGGCATGTTTGTTACACGTCTCGCTAGAGGGCGTCCATAGAGGTGGGTGGAGGGGGTTGGAAGGTGGGATTCCGAGCCAGGCCAAATAGCTTTTCATTCATATTATTTGTCACACTTAAAATGAGATACAGAACACTCAACACCATGTAAATATTTATTTCCGTCATGGAAAAAACTACGTGGGGAGAGGGGGGTTAGAGACATAAGCCACGTCGAGTTACTTGGGGGGAGGGAGGGTTCAAAAGAAGCCAAAATGGAGCTACATGGTTTATGGACGCCCCTTACATATGCTCCAATTTTACTCCATAAATTTGGCAAATTTTTTTAATTTGCCGGAAGGTGCTTTTCTTAAGTTAAACAGCGTATCACTAGCATTTTACCCACAAACCAATAAATCAGTGTTTGTTTAAATGGCATAATTTAAATTTTATATTTATTTTCTTAGTTTCAGTATTAGTATTTTGGGGGACGTCCAGAAATTACGTGAGGTTATTTTCCGGAAATCTAGACCCCCCCCCTCCCCGTTGGTGAGATTTCATGAGATTTTCACGGAACCCCCTCCCCCCAGTTGTTCGACCAGGAGAAGTTTCGAGACTTTTTTTAGCTGTCGTGCTCCCCGAAAGAATGATACCCCCTCAAAAGCCGGTTTTTTGGCCTTGTAAACTGGTATTTTTTACGTTTTTTTAGTTCTACACTCGTTCAAGTTCAAAATTTCACGTGAGATATCCGTCGACCCCCCCCCCCCTTTGGTGAGATTTCGTGAGATTTTCCGGACCCCTTCCCCCCCCCCTAAAAAGTCTCACGTAATTTCTGGACGCTCCCCTATATTCATCGACGGCACTGTTCCCCAACGTCTTTTCGTTTAACCTTTTTCCTCGTAGAAACCTCACCAGCTGGAACAGTATATATGCCGCTTCAGCACCTGCTAATTTTTGTAATGGTCCAATTCATAAACTTCGTTCATTTCTATTGCAAAATGTTTGCATTATCCACAAAATTAAGAACTGAAGAACAACTAAAACACTGATGAAGTTCGTATGATAACCGGACGCGCTCCATCGCAATTAAATTCAGTACTCGATGCATTCGCAATTTGAAAAACCCACGCAAAATGGGAATAGCAGATGGCTCTGAAATCGGTATACTTTTCCCTGTCCTCAAATAATCGGGAAATACTTTATTTGTGGTAAAATATAAAAGTTATAGGACTTATAATTCATTGATAATTTATTTGTAAATCTAAATCTGTGTTGTGGTAGCATCTATAACAGTCTGGAAGGAAACCAAAAACTTATAACTAGTTCCAAAAACACTAGAAAAATGTGCATTTAAGGAAATAAATTCCTAAATTTTAAAAAAAAACTTTTTATTTCTGTAATATATTTTTAATTTTCCTGTTCCAAAGATAAATATTCTTTATTTCCTTACAAATAAGTTGCCAAACCAAGAAACACGCCGTGGGAACTAAGATTGTGAACCGAAAGGAATCACGAGTTACGCAGATATCAAGAGTTAAAAAGAGCCGAATCCATGGAAGAGTCATTAAGACAGAAGTGAGCCGAGAGCGAGTGAGCCGAGAGTCGTAAACATTGTCGAGTTAACGACTCGGAGTCGACTCAGAACCTGGACGAGTCGGTGAGCGATTGCGCAACAACGGCTCCGCTCCGGAGCTCCCTCTTAACAACTCTTGAGTGAACCGTGACTCTTCCAAGTGAGTCGATTCCGCAAACGATTCTTTTAGACGAGTCGACTCTTTGAATCGATTCACGATTCTTTTGCCCACCTCTATAGTTGTCAGTTGCAGTCTGCTGTTATGAAATGTATCTTTGTTTACATCTTGTTTCTCATTTAAGGTCATTTCGCAGGGAGGAGCATGAACTTTCATACAGACTACGTAGGTACCAATGCTCGCCCTTGTAAGACACACTGCAGGAAAAAGCTGAGCACTTTGTATCGACAAGGAAGAAAGTTGGGTTTCTCAACTTATGTACGGTGTTGAGTGTTCGATAAAGCCTGCGTGTGATGTGGTGCCAGCCCCGAAGAGGTACACACGCACTGCCCGGAATAAGCTCGCTACTGTAAAAAAAGACTCGATATTCTGACATTATACTTTTTTCCCCCTGTTCCATACATCGTAAAGAAATTACTAAGAAGCTATATTAAAGTTGAAAATAAAGGGTTGGCTTACCTCAAAAGACGAACAAAAGGAATGAAACAGTTTTTGTAATAAGATTCCTTGCTTAACACCTTGTTTTCAGTTGTTAACAGAAGCACTATTGTAAAATCTTCCATACAGGAAGTAATGAACAGTATGATTGAGAGTGTACTTAATATACCATGCCTTAGGTGAACAAAACGGAGTCACCTTTCTAGGAATTGTTGTTAGACATTTACTGAATCGAATCATGCATGTCAGAGGTGTATAATAGATCACTGTATTATATTTTAAACAATATTTGCTAATTGTTTCTCAGGAGACAAGGGCAACTCAGTGTTCATAATTTCCCTCGTTCGTAAGCAGCTTAGAGAACCTTAATCACATTCTACGTCTCAATACTGTTAGCTAATAGTACTATTAAATTTTAAAGTAAACTATATCCGCATCATATGCGGTAACTCCAAATCTAAAGACAGAGGACAAGGATAAATAAACCTGCTTGAAAGGTCACCGTTGTACGAGTAAATGTGGGTACTCATACTGCTGTTGAAGTCAGAAGAATTCAAATTACACCGAAAGAAGAAAAATTGATTGTACACATACTAAATATTATGTGATTGCAGTTTGGTTGTAAGATGTTAGTTGTGCAATTTTAACACTGACGTTATTCCATCCAAACGTCTGAGTGTCTAGTATCGAAAATAATAATCCAAGAGTTGTTAAAACAGGAGAACGTGCAATAGCACAATACAAGTACTATCCTTACAAGAAAAGTAGCTATGTAGACTTCTTGTAATAATATGTTTTACCGTTGTAAGATTCGTTTTTACATTTATACAAATGTAAAATAATTTATTTTTTCTACTCACTTCTAATACATCCAATTTAACATAACTTCTTTTTACTACAATACAACCACCAAAGGATTTTTGCTTCCATTCATTTCTACTCTTACTGCTAACTCTAAAAACAACCAGAGAGTCTGCTCTTCGACATTGAAACTTACAATAACAATCTATGGTCCAACGATATACTATTACCACTAATTTTTCACAAATATCAGTGATCGGTATACGGTGTTTCCTTATAACTTGTGGGATGAGAAATACAATCCCAACCCGGTGGAAGAAGGGAAATACTCGGAATTGTCATTATGGAAGACAGGGGTTCAAACCCACGGCCGATCTTAAAGATTTTCTTTTTCCACGATATCCAGGAACCACTCCAGGCGATGCCTGATTGGTTCCTCAAAAGGCCATGGCCAAATTCCTTCCTCTTTGCAACTTAAATGTTTGTTACATTAATGTAAGATAATCAAACTTGTATTGAAAATAAACAACTTCTTTTATACATAAGATTGAAGTTTCACTCGGCGTTGAACATTAATATAGTCCTCTCGGGTGACTAACAGAGTAAACAGGATTTTTTCACGCGATATTTCGGCGATCTGAAACTCTGTCGCCGTCTTCTAGTGATGATGGCGACAGAGCTTCCGTTCGCCGAAATATCGTGTAAAAAAAAAAAAAAAAACTTTCATTTAGCTGTATTTTTCTATTTATCAATTATTTTCAGAACATACAATTTGTTTGGTCCGATCATTATGAAAAATAATTGATATTATTATTTCTTTACATCATAACCCAATGAATCATCATTTGCCTGGCTCGGGTTGTTAACTTTATATACCTCACAAACAGTTAAATGCACATAACTTTCCTTTGTCACACCGTCAAAGATTCTCCTTCACTAAAGCTGTCACAGCCTGCCTCAGTCTCTGGCTCCACAAACATAGCTTAGTTGTCTTAAACTCAAAGAAGAGACCAGTAGCTCCAAGAATTGTTAACGTTCAATTAAGATAAGCGCCGGATACAAAGTGCTACCTCACACGTTCCTTGTCGCTAATACTCTCACGCCTATGATTACTTGGAAGTCGCCGAGCCGTAAAGCCCTGAGCAAAAAGAGAGAAAGACAGAAATGAAGGGTCACTAACTTACCAATGTATACCAAGGAATTATCAAACCGTTCATGTAAAAAAGACAAACATGCCACAATAAGGAGGAAAATTGCCCATTGATATCATCTCCCAGCGGCAGTCGACAAGATCAACACTGTTGAACAAAGGATCGTCAGCCGTGTGTGCATTGCATCACTGTACCATAATTCTAGTCAGTGTAACTCGCAGTCGGCATATACTTACCAGTAACACCAAAAAGGGAGAACCGAAACAACTAATAGTACAGGAAAGCATTAGAAACAACGTTGCACAGATTGTACCAGAGCTTTGTCCATAATATTTTTCCGGCAAACTTTGCATATTAATAATTAGTTCGAAAGAAATTTGATACTCTCTAATCATCCAGAAAGATCTATGTTTGACATTGTAAAACATGATTTATTGGACCGGCGTGCATAGAGCAACCCTGTTTTTCAATGTTGTATAATTGAACTCAAAATATTATATGCAGTTCGACATTATTACCATCGCACCGGATATTATCACGATACCCATTCATTGAGATTCACCAAATCATTCATTTTCTTGACGTTGTTTTCCTATTTTCTCTTAAGTATTTGCGTTTACATTTTATTCCTTTTAATATTGACAGTGCTTTTCAGTTCTACATTATTTATTGTTATGTATTTTACCTTGCGTCACAATATCTGAATTGAAAGTCACAAGCAAAATAAATTCTTTTAAATAAACAAAGGCGCTCTCTCTTATTACGTTAAGCTAATAAAAGTCCTTCATAAATTCAATCTTACAAAAAACATATTTTCCTCTTTATTACTATCGAAATAAGCATATTCCATTCAACACTGCATCTATTTTCAATTTTAGGAAAAAAACCTTATTACTGTTTGGCTACGTTCAGCATATATAATTTTTACATTATAATTAATACATTAACATTTTCAACTTCGCTGATTTTCATACGTTTAATATTACATTGATTACCTTTTGTTAATTTCGAACTAGTCCAACAATCCAACTCTCTCCTCATTCCAGCGATGCTGTCTCTGATTCCCCACGTCAGATGTACTCTACGCCAATATGTCTACCGCAACGGGAAGATAGTACGAGGTCAACTTCAACTCGAAAAGAAATACTGTTATTAATTGCGTTCTTGATACAAATCTATCCCAGTTTCGGTCTGTCGCTTTATATCCTCCAAGCGGGGTCGTGTGCTCCGTCTATCTTGATAAGTTCTTCCATTGCTCTGTAAATCTTCTTAGTCTCTTTCTAGAGCTTCAAAGTAGCCTTCTCCTCTGTACAATCGTGTCCAGAGTTTCAGACATTGTATTATTCGGTTTTTCTTCCCCACTCATTTCCACAATCTGAGCTAAGAAAGTATTCGTAATTTACTCACTTTTCTCTCTCTCTCTCTCTCTCTCTTTTTTTTTTTTTTTTTTTTTTTTTTTTTAAAAAAAAGGTGGCCTTTTATCTATTACAACAACTGCTTTCTCCTAAATTTGATTCTACAACTGATGTATGAAACTATATCTTTTCATTATCCAGTTTTGAACTACTAACATTATCACGTTACAGTTAGAATTAACTGCCGGAACAAATGTTATTCGTGAAGTAACACATTAACAATCGAAAATAAAGTTATAATTTAAAAAAAAAATGCAAAGAATTTGTGCTGTCTAATACGCTGTAAACGTTTTGTAAATTTACTGTCGACTTTCGTTTCGGAATCAAACAAATACGATTATATACTGGATTCAATTTTGAGATTGATTAGAGAGAAGTGCATTTTAGACATATCGTTTGCAAAGTTTTGTGTGTCCATCTGAAAAAAAGCTGATAAACAAGGACGACCCCGTTTTTGATATGTAAATGGAGACTTTCCCGGCGTATTGATTCAATGAAAGTTTCTCGGGAGTCCAGCCGGATGGTGTCATAAAACGACGACGTTTCGACAACCTGCTCGGTTATCTTCATCAGGTCTATTCTTGATATTTCTTCTCAAAATCACAAAAACAGACTGTTTTTGTGATTTTGAGAAGAAATATCAAGAATAGACCTGATGAAGATAACCGAGCAGGTTGTCGAAACGTCGTCGTTTTATGACACCATCCGGCTGGACTCCCGAGAAACTTTCATTGACCCCGTTTTTGTTTGTGAGACTTGTTTTGCGGATCAGATCTGGCTGGCGTAAGCACAACGCGGGAGGCACAAAACGAACGAGCTGCTCGAATCCCGTGAGCATCATTAGTTTATTCAGCTGATTCGTAGCAATATATTACAGCCGGTAGCTCGCGTGTAAACAGTGCGAATTCCACAATGCTGCATTACCATCTGCGCAAATACTTGCCTCCATCAGCATGCATATCATACAGCACTAATTTCCTCGAATAATGGAATCATACGCGTTGCGAGTGGCGTCCTGCAAACGCCACTCCATGCCATGGCGATTGTCTATTAGTCCAGTATTGCCTTGTTACAAGTTTTTCATTTCTACATATGCGATGGAATGGAATAACGCTGTAATCGTAAAAATGCCGTTTTTGAGTTTTAGTTGTATCTATCCACATTTCCAGGAAGGATTTCGCGCGTTGTTGTTTTTTTAATTTATATGAGTTAATTACCTATTTTTTTTCTATCTAATAAATAAGTACGAAATTCAAAAATATATTTGCAGTGTGGATATACTTGGCTGAATATATATGGAATTTCGGAGTTCTATCTATCTTTTACTTAGGGTTATTGTACAAGAACTTTTCTCTGATAAATGGATATTAATGTTGCTAATACTAATGAAATATTGAAACCACCTACTTATTACGCAGCTATCAACAAAGTATTTAAACTTCGATAACTCATATTATCCATGACTGTACTTTCTAAAGTATCATTTTTTGGCTACAGGTAATATCTTAATTGCCCAGGCTTAAAGGGATTTTAGACTAAACAAATATTTTCTTGATTTGTCGAATGCGTATTGCTCAGTTAGAAATAGTTTAACGGTGTTTTTTTTTTTATATATATATACTAGATGCCCGAGTTTGAAAAGATAAATCATATTTTCCTTGGGTTCAAATATTTCCTTAAAACTGTACTTGGCGATTGAAGAATTTCAACAGGATTGTTTATGCGTCATGAAACTGATCGTTGCTTTATTAACATGTACACTTGTAGTTCACATACCAAGAAAACTGTAGGTAATCTTTAACAGTAAGGTTGCGGGGCTATGTTAAGTGGCTGCGATAGAGGCGGATTGCGCAGCCGGATTACGAACTGCGGCGCAAGTCATTAGGACCAAAGCAAATAATTATTATAATATACTTTTTCCTGACAGGAGCTACAGTTTGAGGTATTATAGAAGATTCTAATCAAGAATATGCAAAATTTAAATAAGGGCACTACTAAACGTAGGAATCCACCTTCTTAACATCTTGTTCGGCAAGTTACCACCAAATTCCAGCTCAGGACCGGTGAGATATGTTGCCCCTTGATTGTAGCTGTCTCTCGGACACGGAGTACCCCTTAGCTGGAACTAGAGGCTGGTCCAGCAGACCGCAGATCCTTGTTAGCGAGTATCGACAGCAGCCGCGAACACGAATTACTTCTCATTAGGGTAATGAGCGGCGTCCACGGTCTGGTCGATAGCTCTACGGAGGAACTTGGCTCAACTATGGGATGGTGCTAGCTAACCTGGACAACGCCGGCTGCTGCTAAAAATACAGTCAGCAAGTTTCGTACGTTCAACCACGATTGGTCCTCTATAGTAATCCAACACTTATTCCTAGCTACATATTTTTTTTTTACCTCGCGTTAAACGCATTACATATACAGTATAACGACTACGTATTTGTGAATTAAAAATATTATTCAATTTCCTCATGAATTGTTATATTCAAACATTAAGCAAATCTGTTATATTTTTAAAAATGCAAGACAAAATCTTTACCTTTGACTACGGGTCCTAATTAATTTAACATTGTAAATTCTTTACCTTGCTTTCTCTGGTATTATGCCCGAAAGGGAGTTGGGAAACATGCTAAGTCAACCTTCCTCCTAACCGATATCTGATGACATTTTCTAAAATAAATCTTGTATTCTTTTTTTATCTTCACCTGAAATAAACTTTTAAATCTTTCATCTCCAATACTTATTTTCTCACCAATGATTATTTATTCAATATACTTCTGTTCCAATAACTTGTACCAATTAGACTTAATTAACTTTCTTATAACTTCACAAACTCCTTCCAACATTAATAATTCAAAATTTAGCCACCATTCGGGAGGACGCGGGTTCTAATACCCGTCCGGGCATCCTGATTTGGGTTTTCCATGTTTTTCCCCAAATCACTCCAGGCTTATGCCGAGATGCTTCCTTTAAAAGGCCATGGACGAATTCCTTTCCGTACCTTGCCCCAGCCCTTTCCCGTGTCTAATGACCAAGACGTCGACGAGTCGTAAAGCCATAAGCAAAAAAAAAAATCTAAAGTGTATCTTCACCAATTGCAGAATACTTTGTACAATACAATACATTCATTGTTACTATCATTATATTCTTTTATTGTTTTTAAATCCACGTTCTTCTTCCCAGCTTCCAATTTTCAGCCATCCCCTGCAACATCATCTTGACGTTCGGACTATTTTATATTTTCAATATTTGAATCCGTTTTATAATGAAAAAACTTTAAAAATATAACATTTTAATATAAAAAATTGGGCAGGCGTGACATATGATGCTCAAATGCTTCTAGGCGTGTAAGAACTTATTGTTCGTTCTCAGAGTAATGTTACTTGTTCTGTAGCCTGTCAGCTTGGTACTCATTTTTTATCGAAGCTGATGTTTCGCACGTATTTGGGTTGAATAATGTTGATTTCTTTATCTATCTGAGTGTCATTCGTATCACTGCATTCCCCAGTGGGGTTAAGTTGGGTGCATTCTGATGTTTTTGATGAACTCAGGTTTATTTATGGAAATCTTAAACCCTGGTTTATTGCTATGTAATTGATGAAGGATAGTTGATGAATAGCTTCCTCCACACCAGATTCTAGAAGAGTTGGGTCATCTGTGAAGGTTAGGCAGTTGACTATTAGATTGTCTTTGTTACGTTTATATTACATACAATCAAGTGTTGTTTTTTTTTTAGTATTTTATGTCCTCGGGATACCCTTTGGTTCTTTAATGCAGTGGTTTCCAGTTGCCTTCTGCAGCCCCATGCAGTTGTTCATTTCTGATTCATCCTCCTTTAGGGGCCGTTTTCCTACCCCAAGGACAAGAGGGTGCCCTGGAATACTCCCTGCTCTTCCCATTTTCTTTCGGAGACCGTTACCAAGTAGTGGGTGACTCCTTACTCCGGGAATCTTTCAGTGAAAACTGGGTGGCACCACGTGAAGGAGAGGTTGACATTTGGTTGGAAAAGGCTAGTATATTCTCTCCCAAACCCTTACTCCCCAATCAAGTATAATGCGGTTGAAAAATAACTTAAACTTAACTTAGTCCACAACCCGAAGGTTGGTTGGATCCTCCCGAAGGAGGCATACTAAGCCATCGTGTCAGAGGAAGGACAGCCAGTTCCTTTCCTCTGGGACCTACAGTTTTAACGTGGAATCCGAACCACGGAGAGTCCTGGCATAGCTCATATGATCAAACACATTTCTCAAAATTCCTGCGCCTGCCGGAAATCGAACACAGGACCGGAGCAGCGAAGGTTTTGAAAGCAAGCGCGTTAACCACTGAGTCAAAACTACCGGACGCGCATTCTTAGTCTCGACGTATGTGCACAATTATTTAACGTTATATAAATCAAGGCATCCAATCAGTTGTATTACTTACGGTCTGTGCATTATATTATGCGGTTAACTGGGTGAAGCGTTGATTCATCAATTGTCTATGAACCGCGACAATGCATTAGTATGAGGTCATCTTTAAACGCGTTCTCAAATTAGGAGGCACTGTTAGCTGCAGACAATGCCTCACTGCGAGGAAAAACTTTTGAAAAAAAAATAAAATAAAATATCGCGGAGGAGCAAAATTACACCATTCTGGAGGCGCGTAAATTGGTTGGGGGGACGTTTAGTAGCGCCTATCGACCGTGCGCGACGCGCCTATAATAAATCGGC
>JARYHS010012519.1:77580265-77718108 GCA_031002005.1 Vandiemenella viatica
TTCCATTATTACTTTTCCAGCTCAGTGGACCTCAAAGAGAGGGACGGCAACTGTCTCTCATCTCAGTGACCACCTGCGTGTGACGCGGGCTAGCGTGCGCGTCAGGGGGGGGGTGGTGACAAAAAAGTCTATTACTTGTTGCTATGCTATTTCTGAATACATAGAGTGCAGTATAGAAAGCGTATCATTACACCTTACTATATGGTTCAGAATTACAGTCTAGATATTATCATCATCCATTAATTTTTTATAGAAAGCAAATTGCTCATATTCGAATAATGAGACTCATCAGGATTCGGGAAGGTGCAACCTATTCTCGTAAAGAAAAATTGTGTTTTAAATCCAAGTTCCTTTATAAATAAATACGCGTTTCATAAACATTATAATGTGTCTGACTATTAAACATGTGAAAACTCTTTTTTCCCACTCTTAACTGGTGAACTTAAATGACGATGTATAACCCAAAAAAATAATTTTGTTTCACTGTTTTTGATCCACAAGCAAATAAGTATTATCCTAGCTCCACACGTCGATATATCACTACTCAAATTCATAATGCAAATCTTTAAAAAGTACAAAGTGTTATTCTTTGTAGATCATTTTGATATGCATTGTAATGAACTTGGGAATTTAAAAAAATAAAACAAGTACGGTAACAAGAATTGCGTATTTTTTTCCTCGATCCGGTCATCAAACGACTACGTGCCACCGGCCCTCTGTTGTACACAGGTGGCAAGTGTGAATCATTAGAGGGTAAAATGACTTGTATTCTTGCCCGAATTCAAACCGAACTTAATCTGTCTGCAGAAAGTTGTAAGTTTTTGTGTTGTATATGGTAACTGCATTTTCGTTTCTGAAATGTGTAGCTTTTGAGGCAGAAATTCGGTACCGCCCCTGCATTCCCCTCGGTAACTGTGGGAAACCTGATTAAAATTTCAAAAACGCAGGGCCCAGGGCTCAGACATGGTCCCGTTGTACCTCCAGGATCCTGTAGGTGGCGCTTTAACGCAATGAGCTACACTGGTCGATATATCTTCTGCATCAATTATAATTTTTATCTCTCACTTTGCTCCTCAACTCTGATGATATTAAGTTAATGGAAATAAAATCTTTTAATCTGAAATACTCCGTGCTGCAATTTCACAGTAATTTGCTTTGCCTGGGTCAATATCGCGAATATAACACAATAACGACAATACTTGAATCCAGGGCCATAATGTTTTCATTTGTTAGGTCTCTTCCTTTCAATTTTTTCTTTGTAAAGAGCACATAAAACAATCCAGTCGATCCATACTCTTGTTTTTTGGTTTTTTCTTGATTTCAATAGGTTTTCATTCTTCCGCTCTTCTTTATCCTCCCCTCTAATGTCCAGAGCATCTTTTCTATCTCCTGAACTGCTTGAAATGCTATATCAGTCTTCTAAACGTAAATTTTTCTTCTATTGTGGCTTCCGTTATTTCGATCTCAGTCGTATCTTCCATCGTTTCTGAATTCGCTGGCTATTGTTCTTACTCTATTATACCTGATTAAAAAATCGTTATTTTTAATCAGTTACTATCAATTGAAAATGTGTTAGCAAACAATCTAACTCTCGCCTTTTTTAATCCTATCGGAAACCCTTTCGTTAATTTTTCCTATTTTTTTAGGATCTTTTTTCTCCTATGTCTAAGTCCTTCCCTCGCCAGCACTGGTAGCGTAGGAGCAAGCGAGCTGACCTCACATTACCAGGGTCGCTAGTTCGAGTCCGGCTGAGGGCATGGGTAGTTTTAACTAAGTTTTATGTACTTCCTGTGTTGTCCCAACTGGAGAGTAAAATAATAGTATAGTATGTACGCATTTGAAGATACATACGATGGCTGTATGGCTGAGATAGCCTAATCCAAATTTAAAAAAACCTCTTCCTATGTTTTTAAATGTACCCATATTTTATTCAGAATCTTTTCTCGGGCGTAGAGACTAACTGGCATGATTCCTGTGTTGTAGTCCCTAATTTTAGTTTTGCTGAAGACTATTTTATGTATCTTTAACACTGTTGTTTACCTTACTTTCACCTTTTTGACTGGATTCAGTGATGCGTTAACGTACTGTAGCGCTGTATATACGCAGTGAAATAAACGATGCAGTCATTCCAGCACAACTATTTCAGTGACAGCGTTTTCGGCGCCGCTTGTGTTGTAAATTTTTGACGACTCTCCTCCCAATTCTGTAATCAGGTTATTCCGTACAGATTGGTACGGTTCGCACAAATCACGGCAGGTTGGCACGCCTGCTCATCCTAATGAGTGGTAATTTCAAAACAACAAGCATTCGTGTGCGCCGTGCAAAATTTTTCGCAGCTGCAAAAGCGGCGGGTAACACGTTAACGTGGGTTTAATTCTATTGACAAACTTTTTTTTATTGTAACGCCCGGTGTTCGTTCTGTTCCGCAAACATGGCTGATAGAATTATCTTCATTAGCTACTAATTGCTGTTTTCCTCTTTCCGAACTGAAATGTTATATTCCGAGCCCAAAAAGTATCGACAAATATGCAGACGCTTCTACCTTCAATAATTCAGGAATCTAGTAATTGCGTTTGAATATTTTTTTGACAAATATTTTGAAGTAAACAAACACGGCGAATCCTGGGGAAAAAAAGTTTAAAAAAAATGTGAACTTTGAATTCTCTAGTAATGTAATTTGCTTACTCAGTGATTAGAGATCCAGTTGTAAATAAGCATAAATTTCACTTATTTAAAAAAGTCACTTCAGATAATCACAAGGGAAGAGCTAGTTGTGTGTACCACAGATTCATTTAAGCTTTGGGATACATACGCAGCTGTCAATTTTATTTCATCGTATTAGGAAGGGTACAGCATTCATTCCACACAAAAACTGTAAGCCTTTCTTATTCACATGAAATGTGAACATGATTTATGTATGTATAAAGATCTGTATAGAACTGTGAAGATCCTTGACAAAACTCGTAAGAAGTTTGTATTGCTCAAAGAAAACTGGCCAGAAAAAGACCTCTTAATCTTAATGTATATGTTAAAATATATTTAATCTATAAGGGGGTAAGTAACTCAGATTTTTATAAGCCATGTAAAGTTTTTAAGGTGGGTATATATACCCTAATACTAAGAATAGTAGCGATTTGTTTCTCTTTTTGCTTTTGACTAACTTTTTATTATTATTTTTTTATTATATTTTTGCTTTACGCTTCGTTGAAGTAGAGATTATCATAGGTGGGAAATTATAGGAGGCAAGGAACGGGAAGGAAAACAGCCGTTGTCTTTTGAAGCAACCATCTCCGCATTCCGCCGGAGTGATTTGGAGAATTTTGATTCACATTACCCATCCTCACGAAGTTCTACATAAATTTCATAGAAACGACCACTGAACGACATAGATTAATGGAAACGTTTTTCAAATGCCATTTACTAGTTTTCGGAATTAATTGCTGCCATGGATTTAGAGACTTCATTTTTTTCTTGTTTCTCGAAATCAGTCAGATGAATGACTATGATTGTTTAAAGTTTCTCCCGCTCCAACCCCAATAACCTTTATGTTGACTAGCTCCAAACGCAACGACCTAGAAGAAACTCAGTAACGCTATTTTACTCTCTGGGACTGATCTTAAATCTCCATCAAGAAATTGTTAGACAAAAGACTGTTTGCAATTTATGCTCAAAATCTAATCCGAATTTTATGTGCTGAAATTTATTTTAAAAAATACTTCATCTTCTTTTGAGATACACAATACTGATAGCTCTATACAACATACCTGGTTTAAAAATTACTGTTTTTTTCTGTGGAATAAAAAAAGTTATGTCACATGAAAAGCTACAATAAGTAATAGGCCTTTTTTAACTATCGGGAATTATACTATCACCATGCTTATTAAATCTTTTGAGCGCAGTATGGTGTCAGTCTTCTAAAAGACTGAAAACTTCGGGCATTTTTATTTCTTAGGGTTTTCCACCATTCTGAGGTTTTGATCATTAGAGGCGGAAATGATTGTGGACAAGAATGGGTAGGAATTCGGCAATGGTATTTTGAAGAAACCGTCTCGGCAAACGCTTAATTTCGGGAAACCATGGCAAACTGAAATTTGGATTGCCGGATAAGGATTTACATCCGCGTTTTTCACAATGGCAGAATTGAGTATTGCCGCTAACAACCGCATTCGATGTTCGAATACTGTTTGTCGAGATCGGCTGCACTGTGGACAATGCGGCAATGACCTATAGCCAGAGAAAGATGTAAATGTTTGCTCCTAGTTGAAGTGCGTAATCTTTCTGGGAGCCTTTATCTCTGTAGAAGTATATAATCTTTATTAGTGGTGTACAATATTTGTGAGTATGTAATCAGTTTCTCTCTTCCTAAATATGTGTAACAAATGAGACGAAACAACCGGAAAACACTTGCAACTCTGTTTTAAAGCCAAGAAACTAAAAAGAAAAGAATTTTAGATCGGTATTCCAATACTCTTCATTACCGAAATACGGCATCACACACAGCTGGTCAACTATTCGTCATGAACTTGATTTAGAGCTAGTCGTTACGACATCAAAATAGTACAGTTGCTATCACATAAAGTGGAATGATAAATTCCGGCCCAATGCCCGATACCCGTAGCACACGTCTTACTGGACTACACTGAGCTGTGACGTCACTGCGCGCTCAGCCTAGCGAGACGGCACAGTGCTGCCAACCGTGAAACTGGTCTCCGCGCGGTGCGGCGGGGCTAATCGCGTTACGGGATGAGCGCTGAGTGCGCCCCCCACCCCTCCACCCTCAAGCCGTCAGCCGCAGATCGCAGCGCAAGCTCGGCTGCTTCCAGAGGACTCGCTGCACACTACTTCGTTCTTAACTTTGCACGCAGTAACTCAACATCATTGTGTCTTGTTCCGTGGGTAGGTCCACCACAGTGCATTTAACACTGTCTAGTCTTTCCTTACCGAGCGATGAGCGGCTGACGCTGAGGCCAAGCTTAGGGGATGACGCGGATTGAAATTCCCGTCCGGGAATTTTGACCTCCTACATTTCCCGAAACCACTATAGGAGAACCGTACAAAAATCCAAGACCCTACTTCTTCTGTTCTTTACCACCAATCCATTTCCCCTCGACGTCGAAGGAAGGCAATGCCCCAATCATTTTTTTAACTTATCTTTACCCTTGCCATCCGTTTAGTTACAGCATTTGATGCATTCACCTTAATGTTATACAGAGTGTTACAAAAAGGTACGACCAAACTTTCAGGAAACATTCCTCACACACAAACAAAGAAAATATGTTATGTGGACATGTGTCCGCAAACGCTTACTTTCCATGTTAGAGCTCATTTTAGTTTCGTTAATATGTACTGTACTTCCTCGATTCACCGCCAGTTGGCCCAATTGCAGGAAGGTAGAGACTCTTCGTGCTCGTATTGTGGACGGTTGTGATGCAATACGCCATTCTCCAGGGCTGCATCAGCGCATCAGGGATTCCATGCGACGGAGGGTGGATGCATGTATCCTCGCTAACGGAGGACATTTTGAACATTTCCTGTAACAAAGTGTTTGAAGTCACGCTGGTACGTTCTGTTGCTGTGTGTTTCCATTCCATGTTTAATGTGATTTGAAGAGAAGTAATAAAATGAGCTCTAACATGGAAAGTAAGCGTTTCCGGACACATGTCCACATAACATATTTTCTTTGTTTGGTGTGAGGAATGTTTCCTGAAAGTTGGCCGTACCTTTTTGTAACACCCTGTATACCAGTTGGTGTCTTCTTCTGCCGTGAATATTTCACTCGCTAACCATTCCATCCAGTGCATCCCTATCACACCATTTCTTTCCGATCCAATGCATCAACTAATTTCTTTTCTTCCTCTTGATCAGATTCAGTATTCTTTCATCATTCACCACCTTATATCTTATTGACTTCTGATTTCACACGTTTGATTCTTCATCAGACCCCCATTCCAATTCTAACATCAATGTTCCATGTTATGGAGGCTGCTACTAGTTCATTATCAGGGCTGCATATATTGTACAGCCGTGAAGTGCATCAACTGTTTCAAAATCGAGAAGCAAACGCCTTCTGTATGCAAGACATTTTACTGCGGAAGAAAAACATTTGGTAGCCGGGAGAGAATATTGAGCGATATATTCCGTCTCTAACTGATGCAGATCACTATAGGGATTAATTGGCACCCACAAATATGACACTGTCGAGGAGAAAGATTACAGTTGCGAGCTGTCTGCTATTGCTGTATGAGGATAGCAATCAGGTCTATTCAAGGCGATTACACCATCCTTTCTCTCTCTGATATGCTGTAATCATATCGATAAGAAGCTACTGATTTCTCATTTCACAATCGTGAAGTCAGCATTTTAGCGGCCTGGTGGCTCAGTGATTAAGACGTCTTATTGAAGATCGAAAGATCCCATGTTCTAATCCCTGTATCCGTGGGTATTTTAATCGGCCGTTAACGCGACATTCGTCTCTGAAACAGCTTGTTGTGTAATGTGAAGTACGCCAACAAGATTCCATGTTTCGTTTGTTAAGTGTATGTGCCATTCGCCAGGTAGGATTACCAAGTTATGTTTGGTAATGAGGAAATAAACTAGCCACACTACCTTCAATATAAGGCTAAGTATATACACCTCCTTCGTGAGGGTTCAACTTACCCTCTGCTTTTAAAAAAAAAAAAAAAAAGTAGAACACCAATGGTAGCAGACAGCAACAAAATCGTCCGCATTTATAACGAGATTTATCAGTTCACAACACCAATGTATATATTTCTAGAAGTGAAAGAATACGTCATGGACGAAAACAAAAATTCTATACGATTGTATTCCGTATTACAAGTAGTTTTACCCGCGTTGTGTGACCAGTAAGAACAATTTACAACCAATTTTCAAATATTCTCCCATTCAAACATGTAAGCTACCCGCTCACGTGAAAATACTGTGTTTTGCTTTTTGCTATGTCTTCGCGTTCGGTCAACACCACCCGCCAACACGGGTTGCTATATTGATCTGCAAACATGTGGTCATAGGTTTGTAAAGATTAAAGGACATTAATAAATTGCAACTGAATGACTCTAATTTATTCAGATCTCTTTATAATTAATTTAAACGTACCTATACATAGGTGTTCATACTTTCTTGTGATTGTTTTCCCGACGATCAAGTATAAGTTAAATACGCCAACTACACTAAAAACACACGTTGAAATCTCTTTATCTCTGAAACCCTTTTTCATGGGTTTACGGCATGTCGACATAGTAGTGTAATTTTTTGCGTATGATTTTACGACTTGTTGACGTCTAGGTCATTAGAGGTGGGAAAAGACTAGGAGCAAGGAATTCGGCCATGGCCTTTTGAAGGAACCATCCCGGCATTCACCTGGAGTGATTTGGGGAAGCCATGAAAAACCTAAATCTGGATGCTCGGACCAGGATTTGTACCTGCGTCCTTCCGAATGCGAGGCCAGAACGTTACTGCGCACCCACCACGCTCGGTCATAGCAGTAGAGGTCATTAAATACGGGAGTGGATGGGATTAAGGAATTGAAAGAAATATGACCATGTAGTTTAGAAGGGGTCTTCTCCGTATTCACCTGAAGTGATTTCGCTGAAATATTTATGCATAAAATCAAGAGGGCAGAACCAGAGTTCTCATCCTAGTCCTCCCGAATGGCTGTACCGTGATTCAATCCCACATCCACCGATTCGGTGAAAATATTCTAAACATTATACACTTATATGTACTTTTTTGCCCAGAAATACTACGTCTAGGAAAATTATCATTTCTTGCAATGAAACTCTTTACATTCTGATTTCAGTGAAGCGGAATAACTACATTGTTCTGTATGTTATTACTCTATGCGATAAAGTTAGACAGACCATTCGAGAGAAAATACAGGATTTAAGTGTTTGAATCCCATGAGGATAACATTACGAGTTCTTTGGTTGTCACATGTTTGCTGACGAAATTTCCAGCTTTTCTAGTCCAACGGTAAAAAAATTTAGACCAGTTACAGAAGACTGAAAAAATAAAATTGTGATAGGATAACACGGGAGCCATTTCTGACTCCTGTGACTGCCCTGATGCGTTATATCGAGTTACTCTCTAATACCGACCAGACGTAGATGAACAAATACGTTTATGGACCGTAAGAAATAAGCTACCGTTTCTTCGTGAATAGCGGACAAACTTTTTTTATCGCTTCGTTAGATCCGAACAAGAAGCACCAACAAACTGTGGAAAGAAATCCCGCCGCCGCCAAATCAGTTGAGTAAATAACAGGAATTGCAGGGAAACTGGTCACGAGGAAACGGATGGACGACAGCGAATGTTTTCTGCTCCGGTAGTGAGCGGGGAAAGGTGATTGAAGTGTAAGCGCGCAAGGGTCGAAATTGTTAAAGTGCGTAAACGAAATTATCGCCTGCATTCGCAAGCAGTAGATCCTAGGATACAGTTCGACGGGACTACCTCTATTTGTAAGACTGAATCAGTGAAGACAAGGGTCCAATTTGTGACACAAATAAAATGAAAGAAAAAAACCTGCCGCTTCTGTGAAAATTTGGTCACATAAATATAAGATGGTCATTCGGTTCTCACACTCTTTTGAATTTGTTCCAATTCTTTTACAGTACTGTGGTATTGCTATTTATTCTGTAGGATAAATTCCGCTTACAAAAATTTTGTTTTTTCTAATAATGGAGTAAAAAAATCTAGAACAGTACAGAGCAGTATTATTCATAATTAGGCTAAAAGCAGGAATTTTATCACAAAGTGTAAAGAACAGTTTAGAACTATTATATGAAAGAATCATTTCATATTGATCAGCACACAGTAGACCGTAAAACGTCGCCCCCACCAACAATCAGACAGACTGGAAACACTAGAAATAAACAATCACACAAAACAGTTTTTTATGTTTCTGTAAAGTTACTAGATAGCTCAGAAAAACAATGCTTAACGAATTCAACAATTTAACCAAAAGCAATAGTACCTGAAGCTAATACAAAGTACATCTGAACGAGGCAAGAAAGTATATACGTATAAAAGCATCAGTGTGAAAATTGACTTAACATGACTTTGTCTCCTGTTATTGTGACCCAAATACGTTAGTGGGTGAAGTATTTCTTCGCATTTGTAAATGAAATGGATGTCCGCATGTTTGTTAATAAAACCGGCCAAAACTTTGGTCTTTCAGTCCCTGTCTTTCACACTTTCCTACGGATCATAAACCGAGCGACACACACAAAAACCTCTAAAGCACAATACTTTTCAAAATTTGACACAAATTAAGATATTTCAGCATATCATAATACAGATAGGCAGCCGTAGTAAGATAGTGTAAACGAAATAGTAAGAAGAATATATACACAGTCCAGTCACATTAATGTGACCACCTCTCAAAAACCAGAATAACAACCTTTGGCAGAACGGATCGCTGCGAGGCG
This sequence comes from Vandiemenella viatica, assembly GCA_031002005.1. NCBI lineage: Eukaryota > Metazoa > Arthropoda > Insecta > Orthoptera > Morabidae > Vandiemenella > Vandiemenella viatica. The sequence continues at coordinate 77,589,709 of JARYHS010012519.1, forward strand.
TGCAGGAACAGAGTCAATTAGGTTTCTGAAGGTGTTCACTGGGATGTTGAGCCATGCCGACTCCAGTGCCGTGGCCAGCTGCGCTAGATTGCGCGGTTGAGGATCCATGGCGCGAACAACCCGATCGAGGTGGTCCCACAGATTCTCGATTGGGTTTAAATCCGGTGAGTTTGCTGGCCAGGGGAGTAAGGTAAACTCATTGGTGCTCTTTAAACCACTTACATACACTGCGAGCTGCATGACACCTCGCATTGTCCTGCTGGTAGATGCCATCATTCTGAGGAAAAATTATTCTCATGTAGGGGTGGATATGGTCCGCAAGGACAGATATGTACTTGTGCTGATCCATCGTGCCTTCCACAATGATGAGTTCACCCAGTGAATGCCAGGAAAACATTCCCCAGACCATAATGCTCTCTCCTCCACCCTGGGTGTTTGCCTTCAGACGTTTCACGCCGTATGTGCCAACGTCCATCTGTCCGATGGAGCATAAAACGTGATTCATCGGTAAAAGCCACCTGTCGCCATTCTTTGGACGTCCAGTTGCTGTACTGGCGTGCAAATTCCAGCCTTCGTCGCCGATGAACAACAGTTAGCGTAGGTGCATTAACTAGGCGTCTGCTGTGGAGGCCCATGCACAGCAACGTTCGCTGAACCGTTGTTGAGGATACACTCTTGGTAATCCCTTGGTTCATCTGGGCGGTCAGTTGCTCAACAGTTGAAGGTCTATTTACCGGAACGCATCTCCGTAGCCTTCGTTCGGCTCTGTCATCTATCGCCCGTGGTGCACCACATATTCCACGCCGCTGATTTTGAATAGTGCCATTTTGCCATGCACGGTATACTTTTACCACGGCGACACGTGAACAGTTCACAAAATTAGCCGTTTCCGAAATGATTCCACCCTTGGTCCTAAAGCCAATAATCATGTCCTTTTGGACGTCGGATAAATCGCTACGTTTCTGCATTACGCCAACGATTGAAATGCTTTCCGATGCCCTAGGACATCCTTTATATACACTCCACTGTATTGTGCTGCCACCTGCCTTCTGTGATTGGTTATCTCACGTTGACGTCGAAAGAAGGTGGTGGTCACATTAATGTGACTGGACTGTGTAGAACATTCTCGTTCAGTTAAACCGAATCCAGGTGTCGGAATGTTTTTTGTACTCCACTATATAAATAATTCTAATTTCTGTGCTGTGAAAGTTCTGTTGCTTATATTGTGAGTGCAGTGTATTTGAATAACAACCCAAAACGTGTATATGTAATATTATCACATTACTAACGATATTGAGATAAACAAGTTATAGCCACTGAAGAAACTCCAAAACATACGAATAAGGGCGATACACGTGTAGAAATAAATGTTTGGATACATTATTTATTTAGCGCATAGCAAAATCACACAATGTATTATGAAGCCTTACAATTACATGTAAAAAAAACTTTTAATGTGCAATAACGAATCTAAATGTTTACTGTACTGAGTTGACTGATTGGGTGCAAAGCTGGTTTGGGTCAGCTTGGATATCCCGGATTACGCTAAGTGAGAAAGCAAGTACAGGCAGCCAGACAATATTATGATCTCCTACATATCTGCACATCACAACAATCACTGTTTAAATACAGAACAGTTGTTCTCAATATTTCTAATTAGTTCAAAGTATTTTCAGTTGTTTTGGGTACTTCTTTTTTGAGGCAACGGTTTAGATATTCTCTTTTAATGGTCTCTGAAGTAACGCGACGATGTATTCATTCTCAATGTGTCACACAGCTAACTATATTTATACATCAATCGTTGCAATCATTATCAAATAAATTTCATACAAAATCTTTGATCAAAGATCAGAAACGATCAGTTGCCGGTTGCAACAAAAGCCAGACGTGTTGTTTCTATAGGGTCTTATGCAGCGTAAACTTCTAAGCTATTAACATCTTGAGTTTCGGAAGAGACTACTATTTTATTAAAACTGAACCTACTCGACAACACATAGATTAGTTAGATTCTCCCGAAGGAGGTGTATGAATCTAGTATATCACAGGTAGGACGACAACTCCCTTTTCCACAATTTAACTTGGAATTAGTAATACGGAGTGTCCTGACGTACATCACGTGAACAAACCAAAGCTCCCAAAATACACTGGCTCAATCCGATGCTGAATTTTGAAAACGATCGCCTAATCTACTGAGCTATCAAACCACCCATTGTTTTACTAATCTTTCTCCCCCTAAGTCGATAAATCAGGTATCATTTTAAGCATTAAGATCTCGGCTTTGGTAACATCATTAATTAAGTAAGGAATTTTTCGAAATTCAATCCGTAAATACCAAAATTATGAACTATCAAGGTCACGTGTATGTGATAGTTCAGAGTCAGGCATCGATAAGGAGTGACAGCATTACCGCTAGATAGAAGCACCACATATCAGAGATATTAATAAACTGTTTGTTTCTTCTAGACCAAGGAACTTTTGCGATAATTTTATTTCTGTTAGGAAAAGATTACATTATTTCTAATTGTTGTTTTGCTATGAACCTATTTCAGTTGACAAATAAACAATTGCCGCAAATGACCTGGTTCTTCTTTCATTCTACTACAAGCTACCAACCTCGTTATTCATCTTATATCATTCACAGAATTTTCGCATTGGCCACCTAATATTACAATATTACTAAACATCATTTGCTTCTTCCATTACTCCACTTTGATGGTGAACGTTAAATGTAAACTGATAATGCAGCACATTAGTGTCCCCACCTAGTTCATGAGGTAGCTGGCTCTGATCTACCGAGCCAGGTGCGTAAGTGGTAACCCCAGGGGGGCATCCATAAATTACGTCAGGTGTTTTTTCGGATTTCCGGACCCCCCCTTTTTTCTGGTGAGACTTCATGAAATCTGGTCCGATCCCCCCTCCCCCCTCTGGTGGGATCTGGTTCGTGAGACCCCCCCCCCCTTGAAATCATCCTCGCAGCTTTTGGAGACTAATTTCGAAATCTCACGTGAGATTTCCGATGACCTCCCCCTCCCCCTTGGTGAAATTTCGCCGGACCCCTCCCCCCTATTTCACCTAATTAATGGACGCCCCCCAGGGTCTATTACGGAGCGTCCATAAACCGCGCAGCTCCATTTTGGCCTCCTGGAAACCTCCCTCCCCCCACGTAGCTCGACGTGGCTTATGCTTATACCCCCCACCCCCAAGGAAGCAGGTAGCTATTTTACCCTTTTTATTCCAGTAGACATTTTGTACTGTTTTCTCTTGCCAGACTATCGTAAATTACATACGGAGATAATTAAACGAAGGAAATAAATATTCACATGCTGTTGTGTGTTCTGTACCTCATTTTAAAAGTGAAAAATGATATGAATGGAAAGAAAGCTACGTGGCCTGGCTCGGACTCCCCCCCCCCCTCTCGAAGTGGAGCCAACCCCTCCCACCACCCCAAGACCAATCCACGTAGTTCATGGACGCTCCCTTATTAGGGTGTATGCGGGTTAAAATCCCGGTCTGGCCATTCAGATTTCGGTTTTTCTTGCTTTCCCGAAATCACTTCTGGCGAATGCTGGAACAGTTTCTTTCAAAAACGGTCATAACCAAATTCCTTCCGATCCTTGCCATCCATCTTCTACCAGCCCTAACGACCTCGACATTGAATAGCCATGAAGCCCGAATTTAAAAAAAATCTAAGAAATCTGATGGTTAAAAATCTGTCCCTTACGTAATTTGTTTATAAAGCAACTCAAACCAAATTTTGATTCTTGGTTGTCCGGGTGACGCCTCGTCATATTTCTTGTAGCCGACGTTTCGACCATCTTTCTGTGATCTTCTTACGGCCGAACTGCCAATACGTTGAAGAAAACCACAAAAAGATGCTCGAAACGTCGGCTACAAGAAATATGACGCGGCGTCATCCGGACAGCCTAGAATCAACTGACTCTGGCTGCGGAAGCCTACGATTACATCAATCCAAAATTGTTTATGTAAAATTGGTCTCATTGATGATACCGAATGTAATGTGTGGTTTGTTCACACGAAAGATATTCGTTATTACATTTGATCCTTCTTGTGTCGACACTTGTAACGACCACTCTTCGAACAGCTAACAGAGTAGAGGATTTAGTAATGTATTCATTATCCAACGAGTGTTTGACACATTTACGTACGGCATTTGGTTTTACCAAAGATGAATCTTGGTGGACGACAGGCTCCAAGTTCTCTGAGCGTGGACGCCTACTCTGGCGGACATGTACACAGCGGCAAAAACACGCACAGCGCTCGTTGCCCTGCGTCGCACTGTTTGCTGAGCCCTATGAGCAGAAAAGTGGATTAAACCGCACGAGCATTAAAAAAAGGAATCCGTGTTCCTTGCCGGCAGACTATTTCTATAAAGAGGGGATCTCGGCACTGGCATAAAATTTGCACTCTGCGCAGGACGTTTGCTCGAATTTAAATGCCGGGACTGTAAGCCTGGCGAAGAGAGAGGGAAGAGGGGAAACTTTTTACACCCTCCTTCTGGATTTCGTTTTTCCCTTCTCTTCCCCGAGCGAAATTCGTCATGGCGACACATTTCTGTTGGCTCTTGAATTTCCCTCCTCCGCTGCTATCATACCACCAGTTTTTTTTCTGCCTGCAAAGCTGTGAATGCTAGACGTGTCATAGAGAATCATTCAGTCCTTGTACACAGAGTAACGACTAAAGCAGTGAATTTACAAAATTTGAAGTCATTTACTGTAGTTATAATTTCTCTATTTACTAGGAGAGAAAAGTTAACAAGATATTAATATCGTAACTTCAACAACATTTTCCAAAGAACTTTCTACCAACTTCTCAGGTTGGAGTTGCAGCAAGTTGCAATCTACCTCCCACTCACTGAAGACGTCTCTTCGGTATTACCTGAAATACTAAAAACATGCGGTTACATTCCAAGAAATGACTGGGTGAACATTCTTAATTATTGAAGGTTTCGTAAATACATGGACGAATTTTTAGTGTTTCTTATTTCTAGGGTAATAAAAGAGAGAAAGTGGGACACTTGTTGAGAGGGGAGTGCCTGATAAAAGACGCCTTGGAAGGTCTAGTTTGTGGGAGGAGATTAAGAGGAAGAAGGAGGTACAAAATTATAGACAGCATCAAGGAATACGGCAAGTACATGTACCTAGGGGAGAAACATAAAGATGAAAACCCAAGAAAAGAACAAACAAATTTTAAATAGAATTTATGACCAAACGTTAAGAGTTTCTAATTGCCTTAAATTCCAACTCGATTCTATTTGGTAACAGGGATCGCAGCAAATCATGTAGTTAAGGAGTAGGTAGTTATGAATATATAGAGGTAAAGAGAAAGAGTCAGGTTTGGCATTTGTAAGGGCACGGGATTCGATACTTAGTCCGGCATTTTTTTTTTGTTTTCACTGTCCCAACCTCCCGTTGCTAACGTCCTAGTCATTGATTACCCGTAAAGGCACCGTCCCCTCCACCCCCCCCCTCCCCAAAAAAGAAATGAAATCATTACCTGAAGATACGAAGAAACGGAAGACTACATCAAGCTATTCTAAAGGCTAATGAAAGAAATTTGTTCGAAAATGAGTCACTTCACTTTATTTCATGTACCTAAACCAGAACTTTCTAGAGTTGAATGTGAGGTGGAGAAGCTGCGAAAATTTCAGCATTCAAACCGAACATTTCTGAGACCCCGGACAGACACTTTAATGCCATGCTATCACGCCAGCAGTTAAATCTCTAAAAATTTAGCCTTTTTTCTTAGAGCTCAGAAGTAATCGGAGGAGGTAAGCAATTCGATCAGGGCCTTTTGAAAGAACCATATAGGCATTTTGGGAAATAATGGAAAATTGACGTCTGGATGAGCGGAAAGAGGATTCGAAATCACGTTCTTCCGTATGCCAGCCAAAGCGTTAAAATTTTGGTAGTTTTTACGAATCTATAGTACGACAATCCAGGTTTTCCGCTTGAAAATTTAAATAAATAAGCAGTCAGAAAAAGTAAAGAAAAAATCAATTAGTAATGCTTCAGCAGAGAGAATGAATGTGTCACTTCAAGCGAATATCAATAATAATAATAATAACACAGCAGATAAAGGGAAATATTAATTATATTATGTTTAAAAAATTTGTTTCCTGAGGCAGTGTCGAAAAAAATTGCGGAAACTACAGATCCTGTGACTCGAGGTTAGAGAAACTGATTCGGCTATGGCTTGAAGACCCGTATATCACGGTACAGGGACACACATAGCCCCTAGTGGCGTGGTCCGGGCGGGCAGTGACTTTGTTTTAAAGTTGGCCAGCCTGTAGGGGCGGCAAGGAAACTTGGACACCCGCGGCGTGCTAGTTGAAGGGAGGAAATCGGATCTTGGTGCCACCGCACCGCCTAAAGGGCAGCACCGACCAACCTCCGAGGCATCCCCCACGTAAAAATAATAAAAACTTTCGGCACACAAACAAAGCGGATAGACTCTTTTATCAATCAGCCGCCATACATAAACATGAAAGGCAAATTAGCCAGAGACATCGGTGGCTCGAGAGAGATGGGAAAAGAAAAATACTACAGAAAGCAGGGGAAAGGGTGTTTTGGAGTGGGAGGGTTACGGCGGAGCCCACCTGCACTCACTTCACCCCCTTTCCACCCCAAACACACACAGGGTGGATGGGCGAGCCTTCACCCCCAACGGAAAAACAGAAACAAGACAAAGCGACCGACAATGGGCAATGTAATCACTCGCACAAAAGCGGTCTTCCGTCTCCCTCCACCACCTCAGCACCCTTCCGTTTCGTTTTCTTTCCTGTCTCCCCTCCCCGGAGCCTCCAGGAATCTGACAATGGTTTTGAAAGCCGGGAGAGAAGAAGTTGCTCTTGGACGGGCTTACAGAAACAACAGGCCGGCTATTCTTCTGCAGATTGGAAGGTGGGATGGGGGAACACCCTCCCTTGCTCTAGAGAAATTGACGGAATGGCTCCACACTCGACGTAGGAGCGGACACCCCATTGGCCAAACGGACGTCTTTGTACCGACCAAACGCATCTTCTTCGTAGATATTTCTAATCTTACATTGCATACAGCCAGATAATCCTACCTACAGTGATATTCATCCCAATGGCAGTTCTGATAGCTATAATGCCACAATATCACACACCTAAGTTCGTCATCTTATGTGAGTTAAACACGTCGGCCTAAACGTAGAATGTCAGGACACTAGGCATTCCGTCTGATGGCTGAAATCGTTAAGAGACTTAGACAGTATCTGGAGCTCGGCACAGCATTACGTGGATCGAACTCCAGTATTGTAATATATTCTCATCGTTCGGGACTTCGCCGGTGGAATAAAAAATGGGGGAGATATTGACGTACGATTCATAACCATCATACTTTCATAAGTTCTGCTTATGTTTCAAATCTCTTTGCTGCATTGGTGCATAAAGCATTGTTTATGATAATTGGTTCATCGGATGGGTATGTGAAATTTGGTAATCCCCACTTCTGTTAAGTATTTAATTACATTTTGTATGCAAAAAATATCAATAAAAATCTTATTAATGATCCAAATTGCTCATATGAGGAATCGGGATGTTGCTTTACATATTAACAAACACCGTAGTACTTACGTTTGACATTAACATACGTTTATTACAAAATTATTACTAACCATATATTATTAGCAATAGTATGACATAATTAAACAGACATCTTGAAATCCGACAATGGGTTCATTTTACATCAATTCCTAGGATTTCTATATGTCCGTTCATTAAGCTTAGTGGGACAATGTGTTTTTTCTCAGAGGCGACAGTGGGTTGGTCGATAAGATAACGATTTGCAGTGATCACCAATATCAGCTGAGTTACCATTTAGCAGGATACACCGAGTCTGCTGCCCGCAGCTGTCCGAGGCGATGGATCTATTTTTTGCTGGCCGTCGGAGACCCACATCCACTTGGATATTAACGACATTGAACACAAGAACCACCATAAACCGCACAGGCGTTAGTTGCTGTAGTTCTCTCTCAGGCTGGCCACGCACCTACCACACAACTCACAATCTACTCTTCTCCCCACCACGTCACCCTGGCAGCCACGCTTTGTTCCTTCACTGAGGGCTACCCGGCCCAAGGTCACATTCCGGAACACAGCCGGACAGTTATCGTAACATTTGTTCGCACCGTGCACCTATGCGAGCTACGGGTCCTGCTTCTCGCAATTATATTTCAGTGTAGTGTGCAAAAACACTACAACGTCTTTCTAAATAATAAGCTTGAATATACCTCTCGTCCACAACACACTACAATACAATTATCTCACACCAATAATATTCACACAAAAGAGGATAAGGAAATCCAACCGAGATAAATTTCCCCGTGTTTGCACCTCGTTGACATCGAGGTCATTAGAGGTAGCATAGGACTGGAATAAGGAATTTGGAGATGGCCTTTTCAAAGAACCATTCAACATTCGCCTCCTGTGATTCCGTGAAATACCGGTAAACCGCATCGTGGATGGGCGGACGTGGATTCCAACTCACGTCTTTCTAAACTCCAGAGTAGAAGTTTACCGCTCAATCATCAGATTCGATCGTTGTGCCCGGACACTTGGTATGGCATGCACCTGAAGGACACTAGAGACATATAATACAATACACAATTATGCCTACATGTCACCGACATGCGTTGTTGATTCCATTATATTTGTGATTGGGGCGTTCGTTCGTGGTCTTGCATAATTCTACGGAGGAAGCACAGCACACTAAAGGCATTAACTGAAACCAGCAACGCTGGAAAATGAACTGAACAGTAGTTCAATATAACAACTGTTTGCCTTCTAATTTATGTTGTCTGGTTGACTGTAACATTTCTTTCACCAGTACTGTATCACTCTTCTGGATGCTACAAAATTTTAACTATTCGTATTAGTTTTTCTACCGAATATTATTACATTCATGAAAAATTTGTAGAACGTTAATAGATGATTGAAATAAAAGTAAAAACACTGTCTATTCACCTGATGACTAGTATAAATCATTTCCCCACTGCATGGAAAGATTTATGTAGTTCTGTATGTCATACAGTTCTGGTACTTCTCCATGTTACAGAGATGCTTAAAGCTCAGTGATCATTGACGAGTATCCATTGTCCCGAAATACCACACACTCCATGAGCGGTTGGATTCCCATGTCAGGTTAGAGAGGTTTACACAGAGTGATGTTTTCTTGTTTTAATATCTCTAGTTTATAATTTTTTTGGGGATCCTGCATGAGAAAAATGTGGCACATATTAAAAGTTTGTATCCTTTACTTGGACGAAAGTAGCTGAAATTAACCATCACTAGCTATTTTTTTCATTTTATGAAGGATTCTCTAGCCTACTTTGAATGTTTAAATTTTTGGATGGAATATCTCATATGGCATCAATTAGAAGCTGTGTTTTTGACGAAGTCACTAGAGCAGTTATTGTATTTTTTAAAAGAGACGGGAAGGAAATTGTCCATGGCCTTTTATGAAGAAACCATTGTGGCGTTTCCATGAAGTGCTTTCTGGAAACGATGGAAAACCAAATTTCGGATGCCTGGAATGGGATTCGAAATCATATACTCTCGTATGCAAGAGTTGAACATTATAAATACTTTCTAATACCTCTGTAGTGGTTTATCATTCCTTCAATTTTTTACCATTTAGTAAAACCTACACACGTAGTTCATATCTGTAGTAAATTACTTTCCGTAAGACGTATGATCTTTTAATAAACTTGCCACATGTGTGTTCATATGGGAATAGTCTCGTATTTGCTCGAGAAATACATTTTCTTTGGCTGTTCCAGTGGAAGAATTATTGTTATTATTTTTCTTTAATCATAGGCTAATTTAGCCAGTTGCAAAAGAGTAATTTCACAGTATTGTTTGTCCGTTATTTATATATATGCTTTATGCACGAGTTTTTGTTCTTGAAACATACTTGAATAGTAGATTAGAGGATTTATGGTTGGGACCTGCATAAGGAATTGTATGTCTGTAATCTGTAAACCTTCTTCTAAAAATTCATGTCTTTCAGCCTTGTAGTTTCTGCTCCTCAACATGAAGTTGTATACATCTTCCATCTTTGCACAAGTCCCACACATGGGGCGGTCAGTTAGTTTCATCATAAATTTTTTGTCCTTTAACAACAAGTGTCCAGCTCTCAGTCTCATCATGCAGCTGATCTCCTTTCTGCTAAAGTCCACTCTATCGTACCATGGTTTATCTCTGATTGTATTCGTTATTACCCTATACCATCTGCCAACCTCCTGTCTATCCTGTCTATCCTCCTGCCACATTTTTTTTTTTTTCATTCTTCCTTACCGCAGGACGAGATGTGTCTTTATAATCAGTAAATGGTAAGGGGATGTGTTCCTTATCCTGGGAATTCAGTTGCTTCCTAGGTGTTTAATTTAATTTAATTGCAATGGAACACAAGCTCCGGTGGCAATTTCCCTACAACCCCATCTTCCCCCTATCCTGCACCCACCTACATTTGCCCTCTACAAATTTTATGTTTAAATTCTTTCAACGTTTTCAGTAAATTATTCATCATTTCTCTTGGTAACTCATTCCAATCCCTGACACCCTTGCCTAAAAAATAGAATCTTCCCACACCCTTGTGCCTGAAATCGAGTGCCAGCTTGTGGTCATGGTCATCTTTTCCTTTCCATGCACTACTTTTCATACCTACTCCAATATCTTTCCATGGTTCATCGCCAGTATACGCCCTGTACACTCCCATGACCCTCCTCATCCTCCTCCTGTCTTGTAATGAATCCCATTCCAGCTCCTTTATCATATCCGTCACTGATTGCATTCTGCGATAATTTCCAGAAACAAATCTAGCAGCCCTTATTTGCACCCTCTCCAATTCCTGTATTTGATACGCAAAATGAGGGTCCCATACTACACTACCATATTCGAACAATGGTCTGACCAAAGTTTTGTAACCCAATTATATCCGCAGTCTCATTGACCGCTATACCAATGTGACTAGGTACCCATTGTAGTTTGATTTCTATTCCTTTCCCTGTACAGTTTGTTAATTCCTTAGCTACTTCGTACGTTAGGTAATTCTTGGATTTCCCTTTTAGTATAAGAATTATTTTTATACAGTCACTTGTCTGATGGTTGCTGGGCACTCCACGGGTCGCGTGGGGCGCTGCGATCGCCCACCCAGGCGCCTCTCCCTGTAGACTATTCATTTTTCATACCTGGCCCCGGACTCAATCAGGCGAACCCCTCTGTCGAATATAAATGGCGCCATTAATGCCGGCACGGCGAGGCCGGTCGCTGTACGTATCCCAGCCAGTCCAGCGCTGCAAGAAGCCGCAGGCAACCATCGACAAAGTGCCGCGCTAATACAAATCCGTTATTAACGAGGGTTTTGTGTTGGGGAGTGACCCCAGGTTGCGTTACGGTCTATCAAGGCGTATCGGCCGCCTCAACTGTTTGCCCGCTACACTTGTCGCACGGCCACCACTCAATTAGTTATCATGTGAAACATTTGTCACGGTTAGCTCCCGGCAATTCGCACATCGCCCAGCAGCCGCTAATGCGGCACCGTTGCAATTCCTGTGAGAGGGACGCTTGGACCTGCCTGCCTCCCAACCGCCCTCAACGGGTTTTTTCCCCCTTTTTTATTTTTTTACGCGCCTGCCGCGCACTATGGTGGGAGCTGATGTGATTTGCGCCGCTCGAAACTGAATCCCCGGGAGAATTAATGACGCATCAAAATTTAAATCGGTCTCGTTTGTCCGCAGACCGGCGGCAATGGTACTTTTTTTTTCTCGTTGTGAGGTTGGCTACGCGCGCCTACCTGCTGTAGACGTGTGAGATGGGTGTTAGCTGGCTATATCAATAACACGTGTGTGCTCGTCCATTAGCAGAAATAATAATAAGTGTCACCACGCTTTGTCACTCGGTGAAGCGGCAGCTGAAATTCGGAACAGCAGCATTATTTCGTTATTTACTCTTTTGATGTTACGTTTTTAGGATTCAGCGCCACAGCAATTAAAATTGAAATGCTGCCTTTCCTTTTATTACGAACAGAGTCGTATTTCTGAAATATTATAACAACTGGGAAAATTCAATATATCCATTAACAAAAGCAAAAATCGCACACAAAAACTTTAGTGTAAACTATATTTTTTCCTTACAGCTTTACGCATCATCCACGCCTATCTATAGTGGACGGGGGGCAAGGAATGGGAAGTAATTCGACAATGACATTTTTAAAGGTACCAACCCGGCATTCGCCTGGAATTATTAGGAAAAACCCAAGTCTGGATGGCTGGTAGTGGATTCAAACCCGCAAACTCCCGAATGCGAGGCGAAAAGTAAAGGAATTGGGTTACAAAACTTTGGTCAGACCATTGCTCGAATATGGTAGTGTAGTATGGGACCCAAATTTTGCGTATCAAATACAGAAGTTGGAGAGAGTGCAAAAAAGGGCTGCTAGATTTGTTTCCGGAAATTATCGCAGAATGCAATCAGTGACAAATATGATAAAGGACTTAGAATGGGATTCATTGGAAGACAGGAGGAGGATGAAGAGAGTCATGGGAGTGTACAGGGTGTATACTGGCGATGAGGCATGGAAAGATATGAAAAGTAGTGCATGGAAGGGAAAAGATGACCATGATCAGTAACTGGCACTCGATTTCAGGCACAAGGGTGTGGGTCCTCTTTTTTAAGTGAGGGTTTCAGGAACTGGAATGAGTTACCAAGGGATATGATGAATAATTTACCGAAAACGCTGAGAGAGTTTAAAGTTGAAATTTGTAGAGGGCATATGTAGGTGGGTGCAGGGTAGTCAGAAGATGGGTGTGTAGAGAAGTTAACAGTGGAGCGTGTGCTCCATAACAATTAAATTAATTAATTAACAACGTTACCGCACATCTATCTGGGTATAAACTAGTAAACTCTTGTAATATAACTGCTAATTTCCTTTGACGGAAACCGTGAGTCCCAGAAATCATCTGTTGCTGCTTTACATGAAAGTCATGAAGAATACGAGAATATACACATAGGAGATTCCTCAACGACGCCAGGGTTCTGTTCGGGACATAGTAAACCCTCAATAAAATGTACATACTCTCCATGTGGAATCTTGCTGCATCCGTAACCAAACTATATTAAAGTTCTAGGTTTTCTTTACAACTTTCGCCTCTGTGTAAGTTTTATCACATTTATTTTTTTAAATTATATTATAAGAATCTACTATTATGTTAAATTTATTTAGGCATATGACTTTCAGGTACGAAAAAGATCTGTATTGTGTAACTTACTGTCTTTCTGAATGCTACTATTTCTATTTAGTTAGAGTGAAAAGACTCATCATGATTTAGGGAGATATTATGAAGATCATTCATTGCTTGATATTTCTCATCCAGTTCTGTTGTATTTCCTGAAGCATTTACTAAAAAACGTATTAATAGTGTTTTTACATCCTACTTTGAGCGGAATATAATTTGATAAAAAAAATTGATGATTTAGTAGACCATAAATGTTTATGATAAATTTTATTTCCACTGAACACATTAGCGTGAAGTAACTCCTTACAATGACGAAATGTGGTGGTTTTCTTTTTGTATTTTTATTTTCTTATGTTTTTTTTTTTAATTTTATTTTTAAATGGCATTCGGCCCTGTTAGCCATTCAGCCAGCTCAATGTGCTTTTTCGTTTTTACAGTGTATAGATTTCATCCAAGTGTGATTGTTTTCTCTCTTTTGTAAGGACGACACAAGACGAACACAACACTTAATTAAAACCACCCATGCCCTCGGCCGGACTCGAACCGGCGACCCCTGCAACGCGAAGCAAGCACGCTACCCCTACGCTGCCGGGGTCGGCTTTTCTTATGTTAACCATGTATGATTCGGGTCAACACGAAACCTCACTATCAAACAGAGAAGGCAGGACATTCATTAACAGGATTTCAATGTGATATAGCAGTTGGCGCCAAAGGCATAGGAAATTACATTTCAAAATTGTTCGTAAATTCAACATTCCTCGATCGATAATGTCATGAGTGTACCGTGAATATGTAATCTCCGGTATTACCTCCCATTTTTCACAACGTAGTGGCCGACTACGTCTACTTAAAGATCGAGACTAGTGAAGACTGCGTTGAGGTGTCAGTATTGACAGACAGGTAACGCAGCGTCAATAAACCACAACACTCGCTGTGGAACGGTCGACAGACGTCTCCGGGCGGAGAGCGCAGAGAAATTGGTTGATGGGATATGGCAAAGGAAATTAACGTGAGTGCCTCGGCTAACAAAACGTTATCGATTGCAACACCTCCCCTGGGATCGTGAACATATCGGTTGGACCCTAGATGAGTGGAAAAACGTTGCATGTTCAGATGAGTCGCGTTTCCAGTTAGTAAAATCTGATGGTATGGTTCGCGCAGTTTAGACGCAGCCTGCTGGTGACTGAATTCTGTTTAATTGGTATGGATACGGAACTCTGGTTAAACTGAACCGACCATTGACCGGAAATAGTTAAGTTCAGCTACTTAGAGACGATTTGCAGCAATTCATAAACATCATGTTCCCAAAAAACTATGTATTTTTTCAGGACGACAATACGCGATGTTGCAGGGCCAAAAACATTCATGATTGGTTTGATGAATATTGTGGATAATTCAAGCGAATGACTTTCCCACTTAGATTGCAGACATAGATACAATCAAACAGGCCTAGGATATGCGTGTCGCTGAAACATAATCTTCAAGGATTCTCTGCCGGTTGGTGTTGAAGATGGATGAGTTTTCGGCGGCAAGTTCTGCTGTAACACCAGACCTGAAAATGGGGGCAGACCTCGCCACCGAAAGCTCGTCTTTCTTCATCACCATTTGGGGAAGATACCGTGAAGATTATATCTAGCATATGATCAAGAGGGCAGTTCGTGCACAACATCCTATACCGACAATACAGTACTTCGAAATGACGGTCGGCTGAAGAGGAAGGGTGGATGAATAATTCATTAGCGGACTTCTGACTACTTGGGTCAATGCCACAAGGGTTACTGCACTTCGCCATGAAAAAGGGCGTTCAATACGATAGTAGGAGGTGTCCCATGACTTTTAGCATGGAAATCATTTTTATACTACAGCACAGTATACAAAATGTATATAACTGTATTAATGTTCGTTACCGGCAAGTGTCGAAGTACTCTTCCAGGTTATTCACAGCTGCTTGTCAACGAGAGGGGAGGCGTTCATATTGCCGAATCACATACATAGCAGATATTTTCCAACGCCTTTCCATTTGTTCACGAAGAATTGTGCTTAACATTAGCCACTACTTTGAAGGTTCTAGCAGCAACCAGTGTTAAGGCAATGATTCCGACCTACGTAATTTTTGGCTTCTTCTGCTGTAGCGCAGTCTGCTCTAGAGCCTATATCGGGAAGCACAATGATCAGGCTTTCAAATGTCATCATCTTTTCCAAGGCTTAAACTATTTATGGTTCGTTTCGTATTACACATTTAGTCAAGACCACCATTCCTTAAAACAATCTATGTTCCTTCTTCCATGTTTGGCTTGTATTTTAGCAGCATTTGTATCGGTCTGATGTTTTCCATGCATGTTGTCTGTTCTGTTCATTTATTCCTATATCTAACTATGAACTCATGTAGGTTATAAAAACTGTAATTTTTCCTTTATTTTCTCAACTTCTGAAGTGTTCCCAATCACTGTTCTTAAAAAGATCGTCGTAGTTGCTTCTATCCGCTTTATTTGCTGTTTTGTTACCATTGATAATTTGCATTAATTTAATAACGTATATTCTTAATTTCTAGTACTACACGTGTTAGGAAGAGATACCATGATTTCCAAGATATATGGCTTATATAAGGTGTGCAAAATGCAAAGGAGATTATAAATAATATTTTAATTAAATAAATAATATTTTAATTAAAAAATATTTTTTTTATTTTCCGTGAGTAAAATTGCAACTACATACAATTGCCATTGACATTCGTGCACTTATCCTAGCGGATAAGAAGGATGTCATTGGCATCCAAGTGAAAACTCTTGAGTTGCTGACGGATCTACTTTTTCAAGGTGTCCTCCACTATCTTATCGCAGGTGAACGGTTGACCTTGCAGATATTTTTTAAGGGGCCGAAGAAATGGAAGTTACATAGGACTGCATGGAGGGTATTTCAGTACATCACATGGAATTTTTTCAGCAAGTCGTGTGTCTTATTGGTCACATATGGCCTCGCGTTGTATTTCAAGAGCTTTCCTTTGCGTTTGTTTTTGATCGGCTGCTTAAGCATCGTTATGATTCTACAGTACCGTTCAGCTATGATCTGGGAAATCCATCACGTATCCGACCACACGAAATAACTTTCCAGGAATTAAGAAAGCAAAGCCGATCATTACATATGCGTAGATGGGAAAAACGCAATGCCACATACCGGCAAATATATTAACTCACTGCAATTAGAAACAACGCATCTACACCAAAAGTTTTTTCTTTTAAATTTGGCATACCTTACTTCTTTCTTCGCTGTTCTTATAAACACGTACACGAGCAGTCTAGAATTAACTTCTCATACCTCTGAAGACATACTTTATATCTGTCTTCAACGTGATTCCGTGTATTGGGCCCATTTTTTCTATAGGCATGACATTCTCGTTTAGATGAGGGGGAGTTGGAATTGAAGACGTAATATTACATACTTCATGGCTACCAGCGATCTGATTGGTAATCCCTTCCCGCTGTCAGTGTGGCCACAATAACCGCGGCTGGAGGCCACGGGACCGCTGCTAACTAGACAATCCCCGGACCCACCCCCGCAGCCAATGGCTAATCCTATTACCACACCTGAGCTGAAAGCCGGGGGAAACTGGAAGCCCGGGATAACTGCTCCAGCAAGTCCAGATAAACGAGCTGCCTCCAGTGTTCCGTCCTACACGTGGTGGTGTCCTTAAGACGAAAACCCACAGCTTTAAAAGTCGGTAAAATTGTGGAGAGATACAAAGGAATTCCAAATATCCTCTAGCACTGTTTGCTGCCTGGTGCTGGTAAAGCTAAAGATCATGACAACCCATAAGCTAATGCGACTACAATTGCTCTATTAATATTGTAATCGCAGTAAGAATCGGACAACAGCTGTCTGAATGGAAACCCATTAATCGAGGAATAGACAAGGGTGTTGCGTATTACCACTTTTATTCAACATATAAACAAAATCATTAGTGACTGGCAACAAAAACCCCATGGTAGAATCAAAATACACAGCCAGACCAACCTGGACAAATTACTGTTTGCCGATGACCAAGTGCTTGTTGCTAAATCAAAAGATGACCTACAGAGATCGGTATATAAAGGGGCATCCATAAATTACGGGAGATGTTTTTCCGGATTTCCGGACCTTCCCCCCCCCCCCCTCTGGTGAGACTTCGTGAGATCTGGTCTGACCCCCCTCCCCCCTTCTGGTAAGCTGTGGTCCGTGTGATTTCCCCCCCCCCCTACAAATCCCCCTCGCAACTTTTTGAGACCTTTTGACACCATTTTTTAAGGTCTCCCCCATCCATAGCCGCTTACATCCCCACTTTTCGACGAAATACCCCCCTAAAATCGACTCCACTCGTTTTGTAGACTTGTTTTTAGCTCTACAGTCCTTCAAAATTTCTAAAACCTCACGTAAGATTTCCGTTGACCCCCACCCCCTTCCCCTTGGTGAGATTTCGCCTGACCCCCCCCCCCATTTCACCTCACATAATTTATGCACGTCCCCTAACCTCCATAATACAGCAAAAGAGTATATCTTGGAGATTTCCCTCAATAAAACCCAAGTTATGGCCTAGAAACCGATTTGCAACAAAAAGTCACAAATTTCACGAACGTTACAAGAATAATAATTAGCACCTTCAGACCATCTCTTGTTCAACAGCACACAAGAATCAGGCTATATAACATCCTGACTAAACCTACCCTACTGTACGGCAGCGAGGCCTGGACACTCCGCAAAGGTGATGAGCGGAGGCTAAGAGTGAAAACATGCCGAGCAGCTCGCGGTAGATGTTTCATCCACGGGAAACAAAAGCATTGTTAGTAATGAGTCAGCGCACGCCGAGGCGCTCGCGGTCGATGTCGCTGCTCGCCACTCAGCTGGATGTCGATGAGAGAACAAAGTATTTTGTTTTCACCTCGCGGCCTAGCGCGCCACTGGAGGTCTGCTTGGCTCTGATTGGCTGAGCTATGTCAAGGCCACGCGATCCAGCTTCTACAATTGACTACGCTGTTCGGTTTTCGTATTATACAGAGTGGTGTTGTTTAATTTTGTCTTTTTCTAAATATTATTTTATTTAATGGATCTCATTTAGTTTTACACAACTGCTGATATAAATTAACAAAGTACTGACATTGACAATGCTACATTCTGTTTTAGATAAATTACTGATGAAATAATAAGTACAGATTTTTATAAATTGTACAACTACGGAAAAGTGAATGTTTCAAGCAAGTCAGCGGCAGATAAATTGCAAGAAATTTTACAATAATAATAATATTTAATTAAATTGCAATGGAGCACACGCTCCGGTGGCAATTTTCCTACGCACCCACCTTTCCTCCTTTCCTGCTCCCACCTACATTTGCCCTAATTGAAATAATTATTTCTTGTTGATAACTTGATTGACTATTCAGAAATTATTACACATCATATACCGACGAATATGGAACATCAGACAATTCAGTCCAACAATCTTTATAAATTTAAAGAAAGTAAAAAAAAATTTTCGTGTTAATTATTGTTTAAAATAAACTGTTGACTGAATTTGAAATGGAAAAATCTGATTTTTAAATAGAAATTCTGATTTTGGATTGATAAATTTTATATTTGACTCGAAAATGTTTTGTTAAAAGGTACATTACTTTATTTACAATAATTACCATTAATTTATAGTCACGACGAGTTTTCACTCAGCATGTATTGGATTGTTGTGGTAACTGTTATAAACATTTGACTTCAGTTTGTCCAGGATTTTACCGTTAAGTTTGTGGTGTGTTTCGTAGGTGGGCATGGAATTAGTCTGGGTGATTTTGCAGATCCTAATTAAATGGTGAAATTCACCAAGCGTTTGTCTACGTTCATTTATTTGCTGTTAACTGAACTTTCCGATACCAGCCGTAGAAAGTAGCCATCACTTTGTGGCTACTGACAGACCCTCATCATCCCTATCGTTATCGCTTCCACAAATAATTGGAGATCAAATAAAGTAAATGATACTCGCATTAAACACAAAATATTAACGATTTACAACGTGTGGCACCTACAAGGATTTTAAAAACACTGGTGAACACTAGCTTACCCTCCAGCGCGAGCTGCGCGGCATGTTTTTACCCATCTACCGCGACATCGACCTACAGCGCGACCGCCACCGCCATCTGCACGGCGACCTGCTCGGCAAGTTTTCACCCTAATGGTGGGTGAGATGCGAAAACACATTACGAGACAGAAAGAGATCTGATGAAATCATCAAAGAACACGAAGTCAAACCATCTCTCCAAACTGTGCAAACCTACAGAACATCTTGGACAAATCATGTAGGGGAGACCGGGGCAAGTTGACGATGTTAACGATTAAACATTTTTAATAAATTCATTTTTTGAAGAAAATATTTTTTCATTGCAAATATTATTAGTCTGGTCTTTTATTGAAATGTTCGTAATTATATATAATTTTATTTTCATATTATCAAAGTTTTTTTATTAATTTTAGAAAGTAATGCAAAACTGTCATCTTGCCCCAGTACTGGGGCAAGATGACTTTAACCACGGGGCAAGATGACACTTAATGAAACTGTAATACATTTTAATAGCTATGCATTAATATGTATACAGTGATGTGCAAACATTAACAGAAGTCACATAGAAATTTCCCTCCTTCACAGTGTGAACATTCTTTGTGGCACCATTTAAAGCACATGCAACATTGTATCCAGTCTTCTGATGGAGGGTCTTCATAGATCTCATCACATCCAGGACACTGAACTAAACTTTCTTCGGAAGCATTACTTGATGTTGTCGCAAGTTCGCAACTCGGGATTTTTTCTTTAATTCAGAAGAGGTAAACGTCAGTTTCTTAGTAAAACTTTAATTTCTTACATCCCGAGCCTGTGTGTATGAAACAAACATTCAATTCTTACGTCATCTCTTTTCTTCAAATGGTGAGGCAGTGTTGCTTCAGGAATATTGTAAACGTTCGCTGCACCCAAACAGGACTTTCTTATTCCTTTGACATCAATTATTGCAGCAGCCAAAGCATTTCGGTCCCACTCGCCTATGGAGGATTTCTTTTTATAAGTTCTCGCCATATCTGGATCATAATGTGTCATGTATAAGTAAAGTAGCGCCCTTCCAAATTTAAGAGAAACTATGTGAGTCATGCAACTCAAGACTCTTACACGAAACACAAAAAAAGGCACTCAAAGACTGAAACAGACACAGCGAAAGTCATCTGGGGCCAGATGACGAGGTCGTCAACTTACCCCAGCCAACTTGCCCCGAACGACAATGTTCGAAAGTTTCCATTATTGCGGCAGTTTAAAAAAGAATGAGATACAAATACACAGCCTTTATGAAAGCACATTGTTTAAGCTACTCATGTATGACAAAGTATAAAACAATTTCTCACCTGTTAGTCTGCGAAGTCTTAATTTAGAGATATAGAAAATTACATCACGTCACAGGGAATTCTCGATCAGCATATAGCGAGGAACAATACGGCACGAGCGACGCCGGTGCTCCATATTTTAGTTCCTAGTCGTATAGAGAGCTAGTAGTATGAATACAGTGCTGCTACATAGAAGCGGGAATTTAAATTAAATCATTCTTCATCTTGCCCCGCTCGTCAACTTGCCCCGGTCTCCCCTACTAAGGATGAAAACGGACCGGATCCCACGAAAAATTCTCAAAAACCATCCCAGAGGCAAGAGAGATGTAGGAAGACCACCAAGAAGATGGCTTGAGACCGTAACAGGTCACCAGGCTTAACACTGGATAGGATGAAGAAGAAGATTATTTTTTGCGAATTAAAAATTTGTTCAATGTTTTCAGTACTTAGTGAAATCCAAGGATTGTTAGTTCTCGGATGAAAGGGAGGCCTAAGTGATGCCGTTTGTTGTATTTTTGTTTACGAAATGTATTGTTTATGAGGCAGAGATTGGAGATCATCCCAGCATTCACCTAGGTGACTGCAGAAAATCGCAACCAGGACACGAACTTGGTCCTGTTGTACTTCCCGATGCTGTATGGTGGCGCCCCAACGTGCGTAACCACAAAGGCGTATTACAATTGGATTATTATATATGTAGTAGCCTCAAAATTCGTCAAAATTAACGGGCTTAGTGGAGTGATTTGGCAATTAATCTCTTTGCAGTTGCTTAACGAAATACAGTTGTTCTAAAATAAAGCTTAATGTAATATCTCGGCCCTTGTGCTGTAGTGAAAAGTTTCAGTTGCCAACTTGGCCCAGGTTACATTTGAGCCTAACCACAATCTCCGCTGATATCGCCGCTAGAAAATCAAAGCTTCAATCACACACGAATTAGTATATTCCCTGCATGGCATGTCAATGTCATCATGTATCGCGATGTAAACTTGCTCCAAAATCTTCACGTGTTCTTACATCTTTCTTTCTTATAATCTATCATGAAAATCGAAGTTTTAACAGATGACACAGTTTACATGAGGTTGAAACAATGATCCTACTGAAAGCGCAGGATATAAAAAAATAAATATTAACACCTTACGTTATGCCACGTAATATCAGTTTTAATTGTGGTTTAGACCTCGTAGATCGAGATCTATTTGGAACTTCTTTCATTCAAACCAAGCAATGAGTTCAGTAAAAAAATCAAGTGATAATTAATATTCCAATTTAAACGAGATTCATACTTTTCTGGCAGTTAATTTCTTAACAATTTTTTGAGTAAATAAAATTGTTTTAAAATAAAGCTTAATGTAATTCCTAGTGCCTTGCGCTGTAACAACTTACGTCATGCCAGTTAATATTAAATTTAATTGTAGTCTAGGCTGGATAAATTGCGATCAGTGTGGAACGACTTTCGTTCAAACGAAGTATTGATTTAAGTAACAGGACATTCATGAAAACAATTTAAATTATTTTTTAAAAAATAATTCACTCCTGCCCTCTGCCGGTTATAATAACAATCTAATCATCGCTAAACGAAAATTAAAGGTTTTATCTTAAATATCTATGGACAAAGATTTTAACGAATACTTTTACATGAAACGAATATTAAATAAGTATAAGCAACTAATAATTATTTTTCGATTTAAACGGACTACGTACCTTTTTCTTTCAATCTGAGAAATTATTTATTTACTGATGCTTAGCTAAATAGAACTGGTATTAAATAACACCTATAACCTAGAACAACATTTCTGATCATAAGTTGAACAAAAAGACGAAAAGCGCGACGTCATAGTCCGACGTCATGGCATGACGGAACGTGACCAAATAAGCGTTTTATAATAGATTTTTATGCAGACTGCGAAGCTTTTATTTAATTTTCTAACAGTGGAATCATTTCTGTAGAGTGTATCATACCATAAAATAAAATAAAAACCTTTTTTTCTGTGGAATCCCAACCTACGTTGTACCCAAACAGGATCGGTGTAAACATTTATTTGTTATTACTAGCCATTAATGCCCCATTACGGCTTTCCATGTCTTCAGCTGGTCTCCATACTGTCTTACCTAAAATCATGAAGATCCTGATTCTTCAACTCTTTATGCCATCTTATTCTCTGTCTTCATCTACATATCTTTCGTTCCAGTAATGTCTTCTCTCGCTCCAAACTTCTAATAATATATCTCGTCCACCTCCATTTCAGTTACTTCACTTGAATTATAACCTATTATGCTTGATACAGTCCCTGCTATTTACACTCAGCATTAATTCTTTTTATCACCCTCTGTATCACTGTGACTTTGGATTCCTGTCGCCTTGTTGGTGTCTAGGTCTGCTGGCTACGCATGAGAGTAGATATATTCACGACATAAACATTTTCCTGATCAGATAGAATGACAGTGGATTTTTTTTTTTTTTTTTTTTTTTTTTTTTTTTTTGAACGTTAGAACTTAACTAGATGACCATTGATTGACAAGACCTGACCAAAATATGTAAATTTGTTTCTGTACTCATGTTGCTTGTTGTTTAGTTCTGTTTTTGCTTTTGTAAAGTTTATGCGCAGATAAGCAAGATCGCTTACTTGCTCTGAGTTTTTCAACATTTTCTTCTGTTCCTTTGGTGTTTATGCTAACAGCAATAAGTCATCTGGAAACTTCGCTTTAATTTTTAGCTGCATAAATAGCCAGTTACTGGGACATCTACTGGTGTAGATACTTTCTACATTCGATTATCTTAGTATTCATTATATGGGATTTAAATAAGCAGCAATAGCACTGAAACATAGGCATTAAATATCCAAAACATTATACTTACAAGTTTATATATATATATAATACATAAAAGAAAAAGAAACTCGCCGCTAAATGTAATAATGCTTATCGTGGTCCTAATTATCCTTAACAAACATACATACATACACATTTCAGTATCGCCTCAGTTTAGTCTCCAGCGAACAAGGGACGGTAGTCCCGACTGATAGAGTCAAGAACTGCTTACATTTACAAAAGGGAGAAGAAAATAGAATTTTCTTTGTTTATAATCCTTTTTCTTTCTAACTTTTTTTTTCAAAAAATAATTAAGGATTAATGACAAAGGGATTCGACAGGGCTGCGGTTATTGAAAAATGATTCAAAAGAAAGAAGATAACACGCACTATAAATAGAACGTGCATATCTAGTTACGATATGTATAAATCATTTATCATGAAATTCTACTTTGCAATATTCAGCGAGCTCACGTTAATACGTTGTCTCGCTTCATGGAGTGATAAACCTTCAAACGCAAACATTCACGAGGGTCATCAACTAAAACAAACAAATTTCTGATACTGCTAACTGCACCAATGTGATTATTTCGAGGGTTATCATGTTTTTCCCCTTCGATAATTGTCTCTGCTGCCTCGTTCACCTACAAAATGGTGGGCGGACAAATTGATCTCTGTACACATCAAGTGGCCGTTAATAACCGCTTCCAGTACGTGAGATATTAAGGCAGTTTCTACGTCAAAATCAATCACTTTCCGTTTTAAACTTAGTCTAAGAACGATTACCGCTATGATTTTATTCATTTCTTTATTCATATTGGCCTGGTGGACCACGAGATTCCGGCACTTTTTGAACAGGCATCCTAGTGCATAATTATGAGAGTGGGTTGACATGTGCCCTACCAGTAACAGAATCGGATTTGTAAGATCCTGAGTGATTATTCTATTGGAGCAATGCTGTATTTCTGTTGTCTGAGAAACATTTAAGTATGTTCTGACAAGGGATACCTTTGACCTCGAACGCTAGGAATCGCACGAAAACAAGTTTAGAATAACAAGCGATGATAAACAAAACTGTGGTGTGTGTCATTTCCATGCAAAACGTTGCATTCTACTTCAAGTAACGTTTTAAGCCGGGATCGCTCGCGCGTGAGAAAAAATCTAACATTGATGATTTTACTGAAATATTACAATATATTTCAAAGATATTGAAGTGTTGATCTAGAAATGCTTTCTTCGATATCTCTACCTTCATTCCACGTGTGTTTCGTCGCTCCAATTACAAGTAAAGCCTGCTGGAAGCGGCTTTGTTTGAAGCTGTGTGCATTGTTAGATTATTTCTCACACAAGAGTTCTCGCGTAACAGTACCTTGTGCATTCGTCAAACACCACCTTGCTTCTCTTTTAGTATGTTTCTCTGTGCTAGTGACGTGCGATATGGATAATTTCTTCTCGTGGACGTTTTCTGCACGTATTACTTGGTTTATAAAAGAGATATACTTATTGGGTTTTATATATTGAATGAAGCAGTTGTGTACACAAAGTACATGACATACTATGTCAGATGTGAAAATATATAAAATTTTACAGGAAAACGTCATGTCAAACGAAAAGATATTGATGTGGCTAGAGGAACCACTGGACGAATGTATCCAAATAGAAGGCTTGTCTTCAGATACCGATGCACAGTCTCAACATGAAGAGATAGACACAGTAACAGATCAGTCTGGCAGCGATTCGGAAACTGTGTCTGCTGTAGCCCTGACATCTGATAATCATGATATGTATCTAGGTAGGGATGGGAAAATAAAATGGTTCAAGCACAAAGCCACTCCATCAGAAAAAGCTCGTCAGAATACTGTGACACAGCTTCCAGGTGTAAAAGGGGAAGCAAAAAATTCTAATTTAAAACTAAAGCAAGATGTATGTTTCATTTAATGTTTATATGTAGTTATAATGTGTTGGTAATAGTAAAGAAGTAATTTAATTGCTAATTGTATCTCTGTATGGAACCTACGGCCAAAAACGTAATAAAATATCTTTGTTAGAAAAAATCTAACACGGGAGTTATCGCGCGACAACAATAGGTGCGAGTGATCCCGGGTTAATAGAAAAAACAAAATAACAAGATATCGATACCATATGAAGGAAATTATTACGTAATTCAATGACGTAGGTGTATCATTTCATTTTCAATCAACAATGCAAAAAACTCTCTGCTTAAAATACTTAATGTAGCGCAAAACACGCATATACAGCAGTGCCACACACCTGATAGTACTTATATTAGTCCCCAAAGTGCAGATGTGATTAAAATAAACTGGAAGAGAACAATGTACACACTTCACTAAAGCCACGTTATCACATTCCAAATCACTTTCGCATTCACGCAGTCCTATGTCAAAAGCCATACTAATTACATTTTCAAACGATGTTGGTATGTCAGTGTTATAACCTGGCTTTCGCCAAGGTTATTGCAAAATAGGTTTATACATGCGTGCAGCAAATTGATTGTTAATCACAGAGTGAAGTTTTATAATGAAGTAATGATCATGTATCTTCACTTGTGGTTTGGCACATTGTAGTCTTTCAAAATCAGTAATCCTTCCACAACAGACCTTATACTGCCGAAAGAAGTAAATATCAAGGGGATGTTTTCGGTGGCAATATCTTCAGCAGAACATTTTTGTTTGGAAAAGTTGCATCTAGAAGGATACAATCTGTTTAAACTAACCAGGAATCATGCAACAACAAATTATTTTCATGGTTCTTTAATAGCGCTAGCAGACAAGTGCGAAGTTCTGCAAGGAAATGACACACACCACTGTTTTGTTTACGATCGCTTGTTATTCCAAACTTGTTTTCGTGCGGTGAAATTGGTAGTTTATGAGGTATAGAATGGGGACCGTCCCAGCATTCCCCTTGACGGTTGAGGGAAACCACCTAAAACCTCCATCAGGATGACCGGTACACAGGGAGCAGGGCTCTAACCTGGTTCCATTGTACCTCCACAATCCAAGGTGGTGGCGCGTTTACGCTCGCAGTCACACTGAACGGTTTGAATAATTTTTATTAAATAACAGTAAAAATTTCAAATCGTATTGACTCAACTCTCCTTTCGAAGGGGACAGAAACAGCAACAAAAACAAAAATTCCGATTAATATGTGCAGCAAACGACATTGATCAAGAACGATCAATACATATTTCGTTGCTATTTTTTAATTTTTTACTTATGGCTTTACGCCTCGTCGACGTCGAGGTCATTAGTGGCAGGATGGGAGTGGGGACAAGGAACGGGAAGGAATTCGGCTATGGCCTTTTGAAGGAGTGATTTGGGAAAACCATGGAAAACCCAAATCTGGATGCCCTCGTTGCTATTAGTCATTCCTTGAAACAACCGGACAATATTCGTTTGAAACTTAAAATCCATTCTCGGGTGCCAGATATTCTGAATTGAATAGAGAGCTGCCATACATTCTGATTTTAACCTCAAGACATCGATGACCAGTGCCGAATTTTGATGTCTTGAATGATAATCTACAATTTTGAAACAATATGACATTTTTCTATCAACTATTCTGATGTGATCCTTCATTTCTTCCCTTCCTGACACAACCTCTTCAGCTCAACATATCCACTTAAGCCTCACTTCTAAATTATTCCATATTCCAAACTTTGTTTTCCTCAACAGTTCTTAAATTGGACTAAAAAAATTAACAAATCCCGCAGCCCATAAATGTGTCCCACCATCTTATCTTTTATTTCTGTAAAACTCTTCCACAGACTTCTTTCTCCACTTCATTTCCGAAATATGCTAAATTACTTGTTTACCTGAACACTTAATGTCGAACATTCTACTGTCACACCACATTTCAAATGATTCAAGTTTCCATCTTTCTGGTATTCATATCAACAGCAACTTTCGCATGCTTGTAATTATAAGGACCGGTTTATATTTCTTTTCACACGTGGCAGAAACTCTCCACAGCAGCGAATTTTTACAGCTGCGTTCTTAATGTTGATATACATCTAATCTATGTCTGTAACTGTTTTACTACAAGCGAGTGGAAGAACTACTCTGTTCTTTTGGCTTATGGCTTTGCGCCTCGTTTACGTCGAGGTCATTAGAAATGCGAAAAGCGGCAAGGAATTATGCTAAGGACTTTTTGAAGCAATCATCTTGGCATCTGCCGGGAGTGATAAAAACCATGAAAAAAACGAAATCAAGGTGGCCAGACGAGGATTTGGGTTCATGTCTCTCGGGATGCCAATACCGCTTAGTGAAAAACTACAATTGAAGTGTAAACAATAAAAATAAGGTGGCGACGGCAGCGTGGAGGTTAACGCGCTTTCAACAACTTGCGGGAATGGGTGGATTTAATTAAGTGTTGTATTCGTCTTGTGTTGTCCATAAGGTGCTGTTAAGGTGCTTACGAGTATTTAGAAAACGTGAAACCTAAACAATAAAAAAATGCACAGAAGGAGAGGTATTATTTTAACGTAATGTAAGTCCACAGACTTAAATCGCTTATGATATTTGTAGAAACTAAAAATAACAAAATGAGGAAACAACGTTTCCTTTTACATTTATACAAGCTCTAAAAAATGCTTTGTTTATTAACAAATATTCCATATGCTTGTAGGATAATCCCGTTAGAACTACATTACTATTGAAAATAAACATTAAAAAAGTTCAAATTTTATGAGAGACTGTTAGGACCGATATGAAAATGCAATTAATGCGGCGTTTAAGCGGAGAGAATTCGTTAGTCAAAGGAACACTTTACAGATTAACTATCATATCTCTTGTTCTTAATTTCGCTATTTTTGCTATGAAATACTTGTTGAAATTAAATACTTCTCTTACCATCATGGAAATTAATAAAGGAAGGACATTTAATCAGGGCACAAGAATACTGTCAACAACAGTACTGCTAATTCGAGTATCAGTCCCATTTTTACAGTGGTATCCTGGGTAAGGAATACTCTGAACGGTTTCTGCTTAGTCTGTTAAAACCCAATAAAATCACGGATCCCATACCAAAGCTTCATTCCTAAGTTTCTAGGAGTCCTTTACTCTTGCTAATACAGTATAACTCCGTATTTTAAAATATTATACTTCCGTTCTATTTTCAGATTTCTACATTGGTACACTCGCCCGTTTTAAGTAATTCACGTAAAAATTATTTCTGCTTATGTAATTGATATCTGTACTTTCCTTGTAGCATTTACAAGCAGCTCTTGGAGCGCTTACTGTCATCACAACCGGCTGCAATTGTGGGAACGCTTAGTGCACTATTATGCCTACTGTTTAACAGGAACGTACTGCATACTAAGAGGATTCACTACTTAGCTTCGCCTATTGACGGGATCACTTGCACTCCACGCGCCAACTACATAAACAGCAAGGAAATGGAATGGCTCCCCTCGTGCACACAAACACAACTGATTGGCTTGTACAGACTCAGCGAGTTATGTTCAGGGTATGTCCGAAACGATATGTACATTAATGCGGAATTTCCATCCATGCTCCTAAATAACCTCACAATCTTATCATCTTATATAGTTTCTAGTCTCTAGTTAGCTGTGCTTTGAACACTATTTCTCTCTCATTTCACGTCAGCAGTCTCTCATTATCTTGATCCAGTACTTTCCTCTTTTCTGTTAACTTGTTTCACCCATTTACAATATCTACATGCCTTGTTCTTCCTTTCTTTGGTTTGATTTTCTATATTTAATACTTCTTTCAATG
Organism: Vandiemenella viatica; assembly: GCA_031002005.1. Lineage (NCBI taxonomy): Eukaryota > Metazoa > Arthropoda > Insecta > Orthoptera > Morabidae > Vandiemenella > Vandiemenella viatica. Next base: position 77,618,924 of record JARYHS010012519.1, read on the forward strand.
TAGTATATCCTTGCCCACTTTTTTCCTCATTCAAGACGTTTCAGCGTTGCAATATCTATATCCTTTTTATAATGATTCATCGTTCACTTTATCTTACTTCTAAGGAATTTCATTTCGCTGATGTATCTCACATCGTATACTTCAGTGTCCGCGTCCCGACGTATAGGTAAGTACAGGAAAATAACTACTAACATATTTTGAAAAGTTACTCAAACCACTAATTTATAATGATTAGCGATCAGAATATTATTCGTGTTTAGCATGACCCAAATACTGAAGAATTATTCTCATTGAAAACTAACCCCCAATGACAATAATCTCTCATATTAACTTTTCTGGGCAAAAACTGTTTCACATATTTCATCTCAAATAAAAAAGTGTTTTAAACCAAGATTGCTTTGTTTGTAGATGAGAAACTGCACTTTCGCTTCGGTCTCGACGATAAGTTACCAAGAACACAATATCGAGCGTTAACCCTTTTATTTGTTCATTGGTTTACACTACTGGAAACAGAAAGCATTCTTATCTGAAAGTTGTTCCTCACATTTGTCATAAATAGTTCTTTAGCTAATCGAGTCCCCTATCAATTGAGTAACCGCTCACTCAGTGCTCGGGAGAACGAAGTGTGTGTCATAATTGCAAGTAAAGTTAATTGGAGAAATTTTATAAACAGTTATCGGAGAAGATGTCCATATATACTTCGCCCGGAAGCCTTTGCAGTGTCCCAAGATTCAAGACTGAGAATACAGCAGAGTATGTCTTGAAAGACGTACAATATATGATACAACTTATTTTCTGTACACAGGACGAGCCCTTATCAACGAAAGCGATTGTCTTGATTTGTTGAAGATCGTTAGTTTCATGTTTACTCTGGCGTCCAGAAGTAGGTATTTTAATTACTCCTCAGAAAAGATTTAAATTCCACACGGGTACAGCAATATTGGCTAATGGGGTTTAATTCGCGTTTAGTTTTGTAACTACAATCATTACCAATGAAGCAGCATATGTTCCTTCACTGTACCTTCCATTGTGTGCATAGTCTTCATTTTTCATCTAGACTGATGTTATGATTGTGCTCTGCTTTAGGAGCAAAGATTTTAATTTTTTAAGGGAATAACACCAAGATTTGTTAAAGTATCGTTACGAATAGGTCTCCATAAAGCAAACCTAACTTTATAGCCTCTTTGCCGAAGAATTGGAAGAAAAAGGCAAAAGCATCGCCAATATCTGGCTGAAATTTTATAACTAGACAACTATTATGATAAGACACTAATCATCATCCACACGACTTAAATATTTATCACAATAAAAGAAAATTCCAATGATTCACAAAAAAATTATCTATATAACTGCAGCTAAAGAAGTAAAGGTTTAATATTTTGATAATTCCATTAATTTACTATCATTAGATTGATGTTAATAGCTATAATAAACATTGTGACAAAACCGTAGTTTTAAAATAACGTTTGACATTGTGCTTTATAAACAAGTAACACTGGAATATATTTCCCAAGAAGAATGGGAGTTTGTACTGAGCGACTGATGTTAGGGTTTAAAAAAAATTAAAACTTTATAAAACGTCTTTATATTCACGAGCCGAGGTGTATTGTCGAGAAAATTTGTGTAGCAAAATAGTGTTGCACAATATTTTCGGCGCTCTCAATCTTCACCAGAAGATGGCGCCAACGATTGAGAGCACCGAAATACTGTGTAATTATAACACTCCTATAACTCGGCTAGTTACCCGAGAACAATATCCATATTCTCAACGCCGAGAAAGACTACGAAGTTATATAAGTTTAATACCTTGCACGTGTATGCACTCGCACAGACACCAGATTTATTTGTCCAAGTTATTGTCGTAAACAAACTAAATAATTAAAAGTTACAACACAATTCGCTAGATTATAAAGCATTGCATCTAGCCTTAGTCTGTACTTTTCTATCAGAGAACATTTTGGAATATCAATTTTACAATCAGTTTTCGTTAGTCAATCAAAAATGACAGGTTGAACGCAAGTTTCTGGATCATAATTTGAATAATTTTAAGAGCTTAAATAACTCATTCCATCTACTGTAAAAAGCTCAAAATGTTAAGTGCATAAGCGCAGAACGTAAAGTGCGCATGCGCAGAACGTAAAGTACGCATGCGCAGAACATTACAGCGCATGCGCACAGAAAGCGTAACGCATAACGCTAACGAATTTCTCACTATCCTACCAAAAGAAATTTCACTTCAATAAATAAGAGCATAAACAGTTTGTGGACTTGTATCAATGCATCACAAACGTTAATAATGAATGGGGCGTCCATTAATTACGTGTGGTGTTTTTTCGTAAATCTGTGCCGACACTGTGGTGAGATCTGGTGGTACAACCCCTAACGTGGGTGGGACCTCGTGATTTTCTTTAGCTCTACTGTTGTTTGAAGGCCGGCAAAAAGTTGAAAAAAATTGACGTGTGATTTCCGTTCATTCTACCCTACTCTTCCCTCACCCATGGCGAGATTTGTTTAAGATTTCGCCGTACCTCCCTCCTATTTAGCCCACGTAATTAATGGACGCCCCCTTTTACGGATCTTGAAAATGAAATGAGTAACAATGTATCATATTCACGAAAATAACAACGGCTTCAGCTCAAGTACCGTTCACCACGCTTTATCGCATAAATTTGTAAATACTGTTTATATAGCAGCAATATTCAGGAAACTCTTCATAATGTTGGTGATCGGTGGCGAGGAATTTTTCTGAGAAGCGGCTTCGCCGTATGACATACTGGTAACGCCAATGTTGGCCAGCCCGGTTGGAACGCCAAACGGACGGCCCTCTGCATTCCCCGCAAGCCGGCCACCAAATGGGGCCGAGAGAACCCGAAGGGCAGTTCGGGTCTGTTCGGGAATGCGGCGGAGGAGGTGGGGGCAGTAACGGCAGCACGTGGCACCGGGGGAGAGCGGGCAGGCCGCAAGCCCCTTGATAGGTCGGCCAGGGAGCCTCTGCAGCACACGCCGAACTGTGGCGGTACGATTACAGCGAGTCGCGGTTGTCAACGGTCAATACAGTCCATAGTACATTTCGTTAACAATCTCTAATCCTAACAACATCTGCATTTTCTGGTAATCACGCGTTATTTTTTGTCTGTCTAAGCTTTTGGCTGAGACGCTGTAACTTTCGTCAGAGATACTACGTTTGTTTACATATCAAAGAGCTCCAAGCGTCACAGAGTACTAAGGCGCTGTGTTAGCTGAAATGTCTGCTGTCTCCTTGACTTTGAAGAAAAGGAACAGCTTCAGCGAAGACAACGGCTTATCATTCTGTAGCGCTTGATGCTCATTAATATGTAAACAAACGTAGTACCTCTGACGAAGGCTGCAACTGCAACACGTCAGCCGAAAGCTTTGAAAGGCAATTAAATAACGCGTCATTCCCAGAAAATCCAGATGTTATGAACATTTACAGTTGCGAAAGCCTGGGAAATCAATCGATAATCTTCTCTTCGAACAAGAAAAGAATAGGTTGTTCATTTCAGTTGTATCAACGGTACACAATTTTCCAAGCAATGCACATGTTATCTGTAATATTATTATGGACATCACCACGAAAAACTATTCTGGTGTATTATTTTAGCCCGCTATTAACTGTCAGCAACCCACGAATTTGTGTTGCAGTTCTGGAATCGATTATTTGGTTCAACACAGTCATAACTAAATTAGTAAACAGAAGTCAGTAACACCGAGCGTGGTGGTGTAACGGATAGCGTTCTGGCCTCGCATTCGGGAGGACGGCGGTTCGAATCCCCGTCCGGGCATCCAGATTTGGGTTTTCCATGGTTTTCCCAAATCACTCCAGGCGAATGCCGGTATGCTTCCTTCAAAAGGCCATGGCCGAATTCCTTCCCATTCCTTGCCCCCATCCTTTCCCGTCTCTAAAGACCACGTTGTTAAAAAGGGACGTTAAACTGTTACAAAAAAAAAAAAAAAAGAAGTCAGTAACGATAGTAATAATATTAGTAAGACACAGACAAATTATTTCCTTGTAATGCATGCAGCGTTGCTAAAGCACTCAGCAGAATCTTTTAATCCAACTTCTCTTATCAATGGATAAGTGATTCCTCTAGTTCTAATATCTGACTAAAGACACTTGTGTCAGGTACCGGTAGTTAAAAGTCTTAGGGTAGTTATTTTTAGCTGCAGTTGTTTCCCGATATCCTCTAAATAGTTAACAATGTAAAACACACATGTCATATCTTATATGATTCACGTATGAAATAACTGGGAACACATGTGTCTGTAATGTGGATGGAATGTAACTTGAACGCAATAATGGGAAAGCTCAGTTAGCTACTAATGACGTCTTGTCGGAAACTTAAAAATTTACTGTTTTCAAAATAAACGGTTATTGACTTTCATTACCTTTATAATCTTACGACTGACAGGTAGGCCTATATAATAAGTAATAAAATTACCACAGAAAACATTTAGTAACAGTATTAAAAATTTAAATTGGTATTCTTGATTTTAAATGTTAGAAACTTATTGGGGACAATTGTAGTCCTATAAAATAAGCTATCGTTATCGTTGCCATTATTTACGGCTAATAGTTATGTTTGTTTTAGATATTTATATTTGTGGGAAGTCCTAAGATAGTAATTGATCGCGGTTGTATAGTACAAGGTACACAACGCACACTTAAAAACGGCGAATAACACATTAGACTCAACTAAACTATAACAGCCAGCAACAAAAGGTAACCAATTAATTTTTTTATTCCGTTTTTATGGCTAATCAAAGCGATGTTGTAGGGAGGCGGGAGAAGAAAAGGAGAGAAAAGTCGTGATCACCCACTCATTCAGCTGGAATTATTTCTAAAAACTGAAAATCGAAAGTCGGTACGAAAATGGAACCTAGATCCTTTTATATGCCAAGCCCAAACTTCACTATTCTCCTACCAAGGTTTATAAGGTGAAACACAACAGAAGCATCATACAGGAGTAAGTACATATCAGTTGCCTACAATGATTGTCAAAAAGCAAAGAAGCTATAAAAGTTGAGGGGAAATAGGCTATAAATACGGTACGTGACGTAGCAAGATGAGCTGGAGGGACACGGGTCGTTTGGTTCCCGTTTGTGCGCATATTGCGTACCTACCGAAACGCATCCTTTCATTGGTATACAGCAGTAGATAGTACGAGAAATCAAATTGTATGCATTAAATCTCGTCGTTATTGAACTACTACTGCGGCCAGTACTAGAACTGATGTGAAAATAATTGTTCAGGATGCTTAAAGTACACAAAGATATCGGCTGTATTCACTACTGGTTACCTTTTCCAAGATTTGGGAGTGTTTAGTAGCTGTTATGCAATATCCTTGGATACCTTACAATGTAGTTAACCATTAATTAGGTACATCTATGACAAGTTGCAACTGACTTTCGTTTTTTGTCAATATGGAACTGTGGAGAGTTCATTCGTCAGTTCCAGTTACACCCCCGAGGGTGATAGGTAGAACACTCCGCCATCGTTCTTTACTCCATTTTGTTTTCAATAGAACATTGCCTGAAGTGCTTATAGATTTTGAGTTTAAATAGGAGTGTCAATGACGAACAAGCGACCAAGAAGAAACAAAAAATTAAAGGCGATCAAAGTTAGGCTGCAGTAAAATAATATGGGTGCACTAGGTTTGCTTTACGAAACACAACCTCCAAATTCAAATCAAAGGTTATTAAATCTTCTATTAATATACTAGGTTAGAAACGTGCTCACTGATGCATTGCATACACAAAAAGAATAGTAAGAAATATATATTTATTTTACTAACGAAGCTGTATGTTTTTATTTATTTTGCTCCATATTTATTTATTGGTTTTCCTTAAGTATAATTATTTCAATAACCATCGATTTCAATATTTCACATTTGCAGTTTTTTTAACAGTTTATTGTAATTACGATGTCTTGTGGCCTTAATGACTTGGTGACCGAGTTTCTTGCTCAATCCACTTCTGTTGTAGCCTTAAAATCTACCAAGTAAAGGGGACCTAAAGTTTATCGTAAAATTAGATTCTCGATCTCCTGAACAAAACAAAGCATTGCCGGAGGTGATTAGTTTTAAGTGGCCTAAAAATTCCCGCCGAGGCTGGTAGAAATCAGGGACCCTTCCAATCTCAGTAGCGTGCTTTAACCAAGTAGGATACTAAGACAGCTTATTTTGTAGTTTGCAGATTGATGGTTATGTTCTAGGATACGTAGACAAGCAGTTTTTTTGTTTCATTTATCCGATATGGTATTCGTTGTAAACGCGTAGAAGCAAATTCACCTAAATTACTTGTCTGTTATAGAAATGTAGGATTTCTTGATAATTCTTATATCCATATGGAATAAAAGTTAAGAATTAAAACTGTGTAATGGGTACCCCATCTAATTTTTTTTCTGAATTGCGTCTTTTATTTTTTTCTTTCCTTTTTTTTCAACAAAAAACGTAAACAGTTTTTTTTTTCATTTAATAATAGTATCTGTTATTGTTTCTGTAGGTTTAGGACGCATCAACGTCGTTGTTATTAACGTTCTAAAGAATGGATAGTATCTAACACGAAATTGAGAATGAAATGCAAATATCAATTTAACCTGCATCACTAGAGTATAAAAATCATTTTGTACAACAGAACACAGCCTTCTGAAATGGAACGCGAGAAGAAAGAAAATAAAGTCTCAACAGGCGTAATCCTCATAGACAGGATCTTGTAAAACTGACAATATGTTCATCAAATTTGACTATAATTTTATTTTTATTTTTTATTTTCAGTTAGTATTAGCAAGCATTCTTCCTTAAACAGTTGAACTTATAGATGATAAAGCGGTAAGTTCTGTATTTTGAAAAGTTATCTGCAAGTCTCCCTTACCTCGTATTCGTTTTTCCGTGTTTCATTGCTGCTTACTCTTGGCATTTATCGTTTCGAACTTCAGAGGTTTTGAAACATTAATATGAATTCTCTTTTTACGTTCGGCTAGCGCCTATTAGTTACACCAATCACCGAATGCACGTAAAATTTATTTTCGCTTAACATTTTGTGTTCGTTGTGCAAGATAAATTTTCCGGTATTATTGTTATTTTATTATGGATGTTTTTTAATAATTTTCTGACGAAAGTAATTTCAAGCGATCCGTTGGAAACGTACAGCGCACAATGCTTTGCCTCTCTTACTGTTGATATTTTCCGCACACTGGGAAATTGCCATCCCGAATAGCAGAACAAAACGAAACAGACTATCAGCACCGATTAAGGAAAGTTTCTCCACCTGAAGGAAAGTATCTTGTACTAACTCAGATTGAAATGTGCACCGTTGGATCAAACACGTTACAAATATTCCAGTGGAATACCCTGTGTAAGATTTCTGTTTATTATACTTTGTCATACGTCTTCAACAATTGATCACTGTGAACTTAAAAAATGGCGCACACACGATCTTTGTCTATGTTCGTACCTAAAATATCTCGCCGGTATCGCGCGCCATTTTGAGGATTTCCAAGTACTGTGAAAGAATCGGTTCCTTAAATCAATGGAAACGTGCATGAGAAGAGTAGAAAATATTTGCCCTGGTACAGAGCCAAAATAGATTGATGAATAAACAAAGACGAATAGACTAACAACAAATTCGTTTTTACCGAATAGTGTTAAATAAAATTAAAATATCTGTGAAAATGACAAATAGCAATATAAGTCTTGAAACAGTCGCAAAAATGTTTTGGTATCATATGAACAGAACTTGCAAGCGCTGCTGTATACAAAAAGCACAGAACCAGAGAAGCGCCCACTGGAAATAAATGTGTATGAGCAATCTGCGACAAGTTGAGATATCATTTACAGTAAATTTAAAGATATATTTAAAGATGCTAACGAAAGTTAATTGCTCTTCACCTGAGTGTGTTGTAAAGGCTCAGGAAGTTGGCCTATACTGCAAAAGTTTAAAGAATTCGGCGTTTGAAACTGGTTGTTTCACCTTATGCAGGAGATTATGGTCTCGTTAAGTAATTTCCTGCTGTGCGGGCTAGAAGTACCAAAGAGCAAAGTTCCAAATGAAAAGGTTCTCTTGTTGTCGCTTAGATTACACTTCCGTATCAAAAAATTGTAAATACAGAATTGCAAAATTTAGGCAGAAGAAGTTTATCTAATCGTAAATCAATCAACTAAGTGGAAGATTACACTGTACGTTTAAGTTCCACACTTCAATCATTTTTTTAGACGCTAAAGTGTTACAGTGCGTACGGCTTCACGGGACAAAAGCTCAAAAATCCAAATTGTGAGCTTTGACGTAATATGGACCAATATGCCCCAATACTTAACTGGATTTGTGGATTTTAATTAATACCCGAAAATTTTATTAAAAATCGGAGCTCTGTTACTATCGAAAAGAATTCGTAGCATTCAGCATTTAAAACTAAAGGCGAAGTACAATTCTCATGAAATTAATTAGACATTATTTTTCTTAAAAATTTACTTACGTAGGTGCGTATAAGAAGTGCGTACAAAAACGCGATTCTTTAACATAAACATAAGTAACAATGTGTTTGTGATGTGTAATCTTTGACATTCCTTCTCAATAAAAAATACGATGAAAAAAAAAGAAGAATCAGCAGCATGAAATACTTTATAAACATTAAGCAGTGATCCAGAAAGGCCAAGAAATCACAGATAAGTAAAATAATAAGTAGTAATTTATTGTTTAGAATGACGGTGAAAATGCGGACAGCAATTTTTTTACTGTCAAGTACTCATTAATGGTTAAAATATCGTTATTCCATTTCTGACGTTAACCTTCAGACTTGTTTAAGAATCTTAATAATCTGCACGAGTGGATGCAACACATAGGTGAGAGTAGTGAAGGCAACATTGAAAACGGTAAAAAGACGAATTGTCTCTGTGCTATAGGGCAAAGAAGTTACTAACGTGAAAAAGTATTTCCGAATTTGAAGAGTGGTGAGACCAACTCTTATGCGATGTCCTCCCTCCAGTGCCGTGTAGTCGGTGCTGCGCTATTGATTTCCTGGTCTCTGCTGGTGGCACCCAGGCAGCCTCAAGCACGACCACGCTTGAGGCACCAGACACCTTGGTGCAGCATGACTCATGCTGGAAGAAAGGTCAATGGCAATACATGTACTCATATTCAAGTATTCAGATACACTCGTGTAGACTGAAGGGTTTGAACTTGCGGCATTATAAGCAGGTAATCACAGAGTTTATTTCTGCAGTGACTGCAGTACTCTAAATTTTGAATTGGAGTCACGTGATCATTAACTTACCGAAGAAGAGGGTTTAGTCTAAGTGTAATTACTTGCCTGTAAAATGTTTTAATTGGATTCTGCATTAGAAGTGTCAGTTTATTTTTGAAAATTTGTAATCTCTTTGAGTTTAATTGTCTCAACGATAAGGCAAAATCAACTAAATGCCAGTCTTGCAGGTCGCAGAGTTGAACCTATACCTTTTGTACCTTCCACTATATAGTACGATTGTGATTTAATGATCATAGTTGAACACAATGGTACAGTAAAATGATTTAACACAAACCTTTAAAATAATTTTTTTTTTGAAAACTGTTCGTTCCTCTAAAAGCCGAGATACCTAGTCACATATTAAGTGAGGCTGCGTCCTCGTACTAAATGCTAAGTTTCAGCCGATCTACTTCGCCCTTAACCCAGAGTGAGTTGCACTTAGATGTATATCATACGTTTTACTAAACACAACTAATGCTTTGTCTCCTGGTGGCCCAGCAATAAGGAGAGCGCAGTTGTCACGTAGTTGGGTGTCTCAGTGGGGGTGATGGTGTGAGTTTTACACCGCTGATGTTGTTATGGATTATAGGAATCTGTTGCGCCTCATTTATCTGCCTCCACCACCAAAGGAGACAAGTTTTCTCATTGTCGATAGTATGACCGGTAATAGATGAATGCTGCGAAGTAAATCGGCCGAAACGTCGACATTTAATAAGAGTACGGAAGCATGGAAGCTGAAGCTTTCGATTGCATTACTCCAAGGTAGTGCAGAATCGCCGAACACAATGAATGACGATGCATTAGGTTCAGCGATGAATCGCGGTTCTGCATTGCTTCGGATGACCATCGTCGGCGAGAGTGGCGGAGTTGGGGTGAGGTCCTAATCTTCCATTGCTCGGAGAAGCACAGTGGTGTTACGCCTAGCGTCATGGTATGGGGAGCGATCGAATATGACTTCATGTCACAGCCAGTAGTGACTGAGGGATCTCTGTCGGCACAACGGTACGTCACGGACATCCTTCTTCGTTATATATTATGTCTCACGCGACAATATCATGGTGGCATTTTGAAACAGGACAGTGCTAATCCACACTCAAAAATTGTTTCTGTGATCTGTCATCGTGATATTGAGATAGTTCTGTGAACAGCAAAATTCCAAGATCTGTGCCCGATAGAACATGTATGAGTCCAGCTCGGACGTCAACTCCGTCCCAGGGCCAGAAGCCAGAGTATCATGGCCCAGCTAGAACAGATGTGGGCAAGCTTGCCTCAGGAGATGATACAACGACTTCATGACACCCGTTCCACCCGAATTAGAGCATGAATCCAGACCAGACGGGATGCCACGTCATATTGAAAAGTGGTCTTATCCTGACAAATACTTTGAAAATTTGACTTGAATTTGTAATCACTGAAATAACATCAGATACCATCTAAACCCGCGAGTTTAATTTAGTTTAGTCCTGCGCTTTTGATGCTCCATTTATATTTTTTTTTGGTCAGGTATAGTATATATCTATTTTTTTTTAAATCTTTGCACTACCTGGTGCACAGGCCTGGACTGCATTGACACTAGAAGCTCTGAGATTTGTTTGTGGTGGATGACAGAAAATATCAGTTGAATAAGAATAAAGAATGAGGGAGTCCTGATGACAGTAGGTGAAGAAATAAGAAGATGAAAGTTGGTTAAAGAACCCGAAAAGACATTAAAGCATCATTTTGGACGTTTTACAAGGAACCGAGAAGGAAAAAAAGAAAGTGAGGACGTCCAAATTTCCAGACGGTAGATGTTATTTAAGTGCAAAATAATCACACCAGGAGAAAAGAATGGTTACAAACAACGATAAGGTGAAGAGATTTAGAGAAGACGTGACTTGGGGCAGAACACTCCTTAATAAAAATAATATGGACTAATGTTTTTGGCGCTTACTTGGAAAAAATATATTTTATCTGCAGCATATGAGGCAGCAGTAACATGATGGCCATCGAATCAGCATTTTTTATTAATTTTATTTTTTTCATCATGACGCGACAACAGCTGATGAGCATTTTGCTAGCCAGCCTTCCCGTTGTTTGACGTGTCTCCGCACCGAAACTAAATCTCTTTCGCCGCCGGCTGGACTGACGCCACTAGCAGCTGTCGAGTAAATGCTAAAAAGCGGCGCGACCGTCGCCAGCAGCTGAATCGCGACACGGAAAAATTTACGGTCGAGCGAGCCTGCTACCGTGGCGGTCGTAATGTATTAACATTAAACACTGGCCGGAGGGAGAGGTAGGGGGGAGGGGGAGGGCTCGTTTGTTGTCGGTTTTAATTTTATTTGGGCCGTCGCCGCCGGCCGTATGAAATATTGAGTGACTGACTGCAGAGCTGTGCTTCTGCCGGGGATGTTCTGTGTTGTTGTTGTTGATTCTACTGTGCGGCAGAGCGAAAACGTCGCCTGGGGTGACCTAAAGTGTCAGTTCGAGATTCGGTGACTGTGTCAGCGGGTAATTCGGACGCTTTGTTGCATGGGTAACCTTTTATTTCTCTGTTCTTATACCAAGGAGGATTGTGGGAACAGTTAAGTAGGACAGCAACTATCAGTCGTGATTCAAATCCGGTTATGTGGACGGTGTTTTCCTAGTAACTGAAATCCCTCTAAGGTCCATAGAGCCTTAATACGGTTGAAGAAAATAGCACAAAGCTACTATCAGATGGAATTCTTCTGCTTATGAGAAACGTTCTTTCTGTGTTACCTGTCAAGAGAATAACTATTTGAATTTCTGATTTTTTATTAGTGTGATTTCATAATCCTCTTTACGTATCTTACGCCTGAAAAGAAAAAAAAAATCTCCTGCATCGAATCAAAAATAAGAGTCAAAGATGTAGAGAACCATCAAGAAATAAAATTTCTAGGAGCGTGGTGCTTACCCTACGTCATATGTCGAATCCAGCGACGAGGTCTTGGAAGAGTAAGTGGAGCTGTACCTCCAATAATCCCTCCTTCTCGCCATTGATGTTCAGTACGAAGACCTACACCTTAAAACACTTATCATATATATCATGCCTTATAACCGGCCGTTTTTAATATATTTCACCCTACGCTGTTGGTAGATCAGTTTATGTTCAACCCAGTTGTAGTCCGTCTAGTTTAATTCGCTCAGTGACCGACAATTTCATCAACTGGCAATTCTAAACACAGCGTATTTTACAGTCTATGCTCATCCAATTCATGGTGAAAATGAGGAACTTTCAAATATATTAATATTTTATTAAACTTAGTTTTTTCTCATTTCTGGACTCTCATTGGTTCGTTATTAAGTAATCTTTTCTCTGTAAAGTAAGTAAATCTGGGTTTCGACTCGCTTGTCAATTGTACAGAGATCAATACAAGAACATTTTACTGATAGAAGAAACTCTTATATTCGACCTTAACATATATGGATAAATTTTATGCTCATCAAAATAGCAGGGATCTGTAATTTTAACATCTTATCAAGATATTATAATTTTACTACTATTTTATTCTATTTATACCTTTAGGAAGATACCAATGGCGCCATCATTTAGTTAAATTAAAGATATCAGTTTCAGCCACGTAAAAAGGACTGAATAGAAATTAAAACAATATTAGAGAGTTTAACAATAATATTGCTGTTATATGTGTTTGTAATGTTCTCAAAAAATATATATAAAATCTAAATAGGTAGGCCTATAATATGCAATATAATTGAAATATTAAGGACAAAATTTCACTTTAGAAGCTATTAATCAGATTGATTCTCTTCTTCTTCGGTATGCAGTCATTAAAATTTTAAAAATAAACTGCAAATCTGCATCAATAAATCAGTCGCATATATGAATAGTATATTATTTGTCATAGGATTAAAGCAAACTTGTTCAATCAATGCTTTTAGCCAACTAAATGGAAATCAAAGGTGGCGTAAACTTTACAATCCTCAAAATATTTCATCTTTAAATACAGATTTAAATTATCTGTTTTGTTACTTAAAAATCTGTTAATATCTTTGGCTGGTGAGTTGAATCAGTGAAACAGATGTTTCAAACATCGTTCTCAAACTGACTGATTGTGTGCTACTTGAATTTACGATTAAAAAAAAAAATCAGTAGACGTATGCATACATGGTTTATCCAGATCGTACGTTGTTCACACTAATTTTTACTTTTAGCAGCCTTTACTCGCTTTCGACTAATAGGTCCTTATTTAAACCCAAAATTTTTCGCGAATTACGGACTGTACAATTGCAGGAATGCTTCATCTCTGGTATTCAGCATAAAACTGTGTGTTGTACCAAACAGTGGGATAATCCGCGGCAGCATTAGCAATACAGGATTTCGCAGCATCTGGAATTCGGAACACAGTCGTGGAGAACTAAACAATCGTGGAGGGTTACTTTGAGAATCATTACTCGAGTATCGCATATCTTCACATAATGATAAATTTTTCTGCTCTTATATGTGAAAGAATTTATTTAAAATGCTATGAAGTCTTCTAGAGCTTGCACTCGGATGGTGTGATATAAACACTCGAAAAGACCACATCGCATTGACACGTCGAGAAAATCTTCGTCCACATGATGTAAAAGGTATGTGACTGTATATACAGACCGCTAATTTTTTGAAATCAAAAGAATCTAATGTATTTGTCATGAGACTATAATTCCAAAATATCGTATAAACACAGTTTAGATCTGAATATACCAACATTCTGATTTTTAAGAGCGTACAAACATTTTCATGCATTCGGTGGAGCAACTTACAAAAACATTTTTTTTAATCCCATAGAACGATGCAGCAACGACCAAATCTTTTATAGTCATCAGTTTATTCAGTCTTTACTCCCACAATCGAACCATGTTTCCTGATAGATACTTTATTTAACTATTCTGGTTCCCAGCTGCAGTTTATTAATAGTTTTTCTACGAATATACTTTCTTCTTAACATAACTTTGTGACGTAAAGTATTTTCTGAACGAAAATTATTATTGAAAAGTTAATATCAGGGTGTTGCTATTACGTTTTATAGTCACAAAAAGTAACATAGTAACATTTTCAGTAGGAATTTTCATTTTTAATTGAAGGTTAACTTTTTTAATATTTAATAAAGAATAATACATGTAATGTTTCTATATTACTATATTAAGAAAATTAGATAAGATTTTCGTATACGGCACATGGCAAACAAAAGCAAAAAGATCAACAATTTTGTCCACAGAATATTCTTCTCTACCTGACACAACTGGCAACAAGCGCAAAAGTTTTTTAGGAACCCGAAATATTATGTTAAAATCTAGTCAATTTACAAATTTTGAATTTTACGTTTATTCAATTATTGTAAATCACAAAAGAACAGATGAAAGAAAAAAGTGGTCTAAAAAACAAGTGCGGGTACTGGACAAAATATTTTTTTTATGCTAGTATATTATCTGTGTTTTCGTAGACAGATTTTTCTCAACCGAAACGACGACGAATTCTCTCCGTCCTCCCTCCCCCTCCCCCCCCCCCGGAGCCCTGCGGTTGACATTGCCTTATCAGTACGATTGCAACTCCCAGTTTCCTGCCCCTCTCCTGCTTTGCTGTTACTTATCTCTGGTGCTCGTTCCGCACCCTGCCCTCGTGGCGCTGCTAGCAGCTCTCCTTCCTCCAGCCTCTGCTGCTGCAATTACGAGTACGTTGCAAATTTTCAGGCTGGCCAACGTTCCGGCATAATCGCACCATGTATGGCTCAGCCCTTCTTATGCGATGGTAGCTTTCCTAGCAGACTCCAACAACCTCACTCCCTCTGTTTTTTATTTTTTGTTGTAAAAAGCTAACGTCGTTATCTGTTACCTTTTTTTTCTCTCTGCCGTGCTTGTGTAGGCCTGATTACCGCAGGCCGCAAGAAGTTTATCTCCGGGGTGTGTGAGGTTGAAGCTAGGCTGCTACTCTGATACCGAACACTTCTTGTTAAGAGGCCTTTCCTTAGTCCAACAACCCAAGCTGATTAGAAAAAATATTAAAGCTCCTCAGGAGAAGAGTTAATTTATGATAATTTTCACAGTGTTTTAAAAACTTTTATTTTTATTATAGCTAACAAGATCGTTATTTCAGACACAACGCTAAAAAATATTTTCTTTCCACTTCCTGCTTCAAACTTGCACTATTTTTGACGGCTAAATGTGAAGGTATGATATTTTCACTGATTTATGATTTATTTTATTAATTTATAGCTGCTGCATTGAAATTCAACCATAATATTCATTTTAACTTTTTAAAGTCCGAATCAGTCTGGAAATAAAATCTCTTCTGCCTTCCTCTACACGCTTTTGTTAATTGGAAGTGGTAAATACAGAAAACTTTACGTTTTCTGTGTCTTCTGCATAGGTCATTCAATTTCTTTTGTATTAATATCCTCCAATCTCTTCTCAAAACAGCTTTGGCTTACTTTATAATATTCAGGATAAGACACAACTTGTTTAAAGTGCTGTATCAGAACACCATTCACTGCATTTTAAATAGAAAATCAATTTATATTTTTTGTGGAAATTTAAGCAAGCTAGAAGATATAAACTGCGGAAATTATGTCCAGGGGGTAAAAAGTTTAAAGCATTATAGAAGAAAGCTATAACACAAATAAAAAAAACTGGTGCCTGTACACGCGCAAGAATGAAAGTTCTGTGGGTCATACACACTATTTCTCTGTATTATTCTTGTTAATCCTTCAAAGAAAAACAAACTATTATATCGGTGAATTTGATTACAAATGAATCTGTAATCCTATTAACAGCAAACAGTAGCGAAAAGAAACGCACGTACGAAATACACATATTTTCCCCATGCGGAGATCGAACTCACGACCTTTTGTATACTGATAGATTCATCAAATCACATAACTATTCGGCTGGACTAGCAAATACGGCTTTTCTATGGGTATATACACACAGTTTAATCGTCATAGTTTTTATCTCAATTTCTGGAAAGCGAAGGCCAACCAAGACGAATGGTATTAACGTGATATACCAGGAGTGTTATGATATGAATACACATTTATCGTTCTCTGATTCCGGTTTCCACGCCAAAGACCTCTCGTTCTAAGTTATTCTCGTAATTAAATAAATTTTTTAAAAAGTTCACTAAATTATCAGAGACACTAGACTGCAAATTATAGTGTGTTGTATCGAGCCTTAGACTGTATTTTTTGTTCAGCTATTATATTGAAGAACAACTTGCACAACATTATCTAATAACCGTTCTTACAGTCAATAGGACACAAGAGTCATCAGCAAAATAACATTATTTTGGAAGAAATAAAAATTATTTTATCACATATACATTTGCACATAGTATGATGATGATAGTGATTATTATTGTTATTAGTATTAATTTGTATTACTATTTATTAGTAGCAGTAGTACTCTAATTCTGCTGTATTTGGTGAATTTGTATCATATACTTTTGTAATCAAAGGTTTATAGCAATCGAGATAGAAAATATTTGAATTCTCAGGCTTTCGCGGCCATCTTTGTTAATAAAAACCGAAATTTGCTGAAATGGCGCGTTATTTATTTAACAGTCAGCTTTCGGTTACCATTATGCCGAATGAAGGACGCAGCAGAAATTTTAGAGAATTTCAATGATAGCAGTGGCCTATTTCTCTGCGATGCTTGGCGCACGTTGCTATGTAAACATAAATAGAATCTCTGACGAAGGCTGAATAATGACAGCCGAAAGCTTGAACTGTGATATAAATAACGCGGCATTCCCGCAAAATCCAATTATTATTAGAAAATATATGTTTCGCATTTAATATGATCCACATACCTCGTGAAGATTACATCAATTGTCGTATTAGATTTCTTTGGTTGAAATTTTTGGGTTACTTTCTAAAGATAAATTGAAGTTATCTCATACATATTCAACCAGCTTCTTGGTTTTGTCTCATACAAAATTGACAGTAATATATCCTTTGAAAGTCATAGGTATTTTATATTATATTAAGCAAGTAACCATGCACTATATACAGTAATAATGAATGATGTAAATAATCGATAATGTCATTTAACTTTTGATTTAGAGATATGTACAGTGCTACAATCCCAATGCTTTTCTTATTTTCAATTTGACACTGAACCATACACAAGTCGCCAACTGTTGGAGTCTGCGCATGCGGAATAATCGCGAACGCATAACATAACGCGTAACACTCACAAATTTCCCCCTTCAGTCAAAGTAGCTTCACTTAAAAATTATTTAATAAAAGATTAATACGAAATGAAAAGCCGATTTAAACTTTACTCTGAAGTTTTAAATACCTGTAACACAGGTGGCACAGTGGAAGAACATACATTTTCAATGTGAAGGTTGCAGTTCCGACTTTCTGGTTTCGTTCGGAGTCTTAATAAGTCCCGACTTTAATTCTGAAAAAGATTTCTTTGGGGATGTGAAGTATATCACGACACTCCGTAGTTCTGATTCCACATTTAACTGTAGGTTCCAGAAGAACAGAAATTGCCGTTCAAGCCATAGCGTGCTGGCTTGATCTGTAGTAGTCAAGCTACATTCGCGTCGCAACAGTGGTCAAATTAGGCAATCAGAAAATAAAATAAGTGTACTTATTACGTTCTAACGTATTTTATAGAAATTTAAATTAAACCAATTACCATAATACGATGTAAAGAATTTGGTACATCCGTCTTGATTGTCCTGGTTTCTATAAAATTGCAAGGACATCTAATATCGCAAGTCATTACAATGTTATCATTTCATTAAATACTGAAAAGAATCTTGAGACAGTTAAATAGACACATCATATTCTTATATCCCCGATAATCTGTGCATACACAGTATTTCATTCTCTGAGTTGTAGACAGGTGGACTTGTAAAACTATTAATAATCATTCGTAGAATAAGGCATAAAATTAAATGAGCCAGGAGTGTGACACAAAGCCTTGAAGAATAGTTGTTACGGTCGTAGTATGGAGCCGTGGGGTGGCCCCTTAGCGTCGGCTCTGTCATATGAAAAGCGAAGGGCGGAATAGCCTGTCGGTGACAGCTGGGGAAATAAAATGCCGAGCCGAGCTCGACCGGACCAAATGAAAAACTGTCCATCCCGCGGGCAAGGAAGCAGCAGATAAGCTGGCCGGCTGGTCGGGCCCATAATGAGCTTATGTTCTCAGGCAGAGCGCACGATTGGCCTTGCGGGACAGCCGACCTCCCAGGGGGCACCAAGTCCAGGGATCGATCTGTCGCTTGGTGGCTCGTATCGAGACTTCAGAAGGCGAAAAGGGTATTTCTCGTTTGACAGCCGGTGAGACGATCATACCTGCAGTCCATCAACTTCGTTTTACTGTCACCGCTGGCAATTTTTATTTATTTGGCTGGAACCGCAACTGAGTACAAAGGAACTATAGGTATTCCATAAAAATGGCGTATTTGGTATCATGTTAAGAAATCCAAAGCCTCAGAAGTTCTCAATTTTAATGTTTAGCTAAACATAAAATTTGATAAACATAAACACCAAGTTAGATAGCTAGAGTTGTGAGAGAGCAGTAAGCCCACCAGGATAGAAGTCCCATTAAATCTGTACATTTGTATTAAACAAATCAACGTTGAGTCTTGAAACGGCCGCAGTTTTATTTTATTAATCCAGTACTGCCAGTATTACCAAGCGCTGGTAGTGTATGTGAGTTATATGATCTAGTTGGTGTTGTGCAGAACGATAAGGAAGAAAGGACGGGGTAAAAGCCGGTACGTACTTATGAACGCATACTCTTCCTAAAGACAGCATACTACCCGCTACTGAAAATATTCATTCCATAACTATTGCGAATATTTTTGCTATTTACCCCAGCAATCTGGTACAGAAACTGGCGATTACGAACTGTGTGATATCATTTCTACGATACTGTGGTGTCAGAATCGGATGATGAAAATTTATTCCATACCTGAAAATCGGAAACAGCCAGTCTGCAGTCGAACACCAGGCAAAGTAGTTGTGTGTTAGTGACTTGAGCTACAAGGTGAATTTTAAGTGAATTAGGAACGAGAAAAGGTTATTCTGATCCTGTCAATTATAAATAATTTACCTTTAGAGCAACATACACTGGACATATGTATCATATCAAAAATGACATGGTTCTGATGCATATTATAGCAACAAGGGACATTCAGAATCTAATGCTGCAGATTATTATGATGACTTCTTACTTTAATAATGATGCTGGTTGCTAAGTTTCTGTAGGAATATTTTCAGTTGCTTTAGCTTTCCACCTGGAAAGTATATTCGGTTGTATTCTACATCTACATATAAACTCTGCAATTCAAAAAATTGTGAGTGGCAGAGGGTGCTCAACACCAAAGCTAATCTCTTTGCTGTGCATTCCAATCCCTAATGGTATGAGGGAAAAAAGAATTCATATAAGAATCAGTCCGGCACCTTATTTCTCTAATTTTATCTTTTCTGTCCTTCCGACTCAAATAGGTTGGTGGAAAAAGTATTTCTCTACACTTAAAAGTGAAAGTGGGAGTACGCATGTTTACCAATAAGTTTAAACGAAACGTGTGTCGTCTATCTACCAGCGACTCCCAACCTAATCTACTAATCAGTTCTGTGACGCTTTCATAAGGACTGTAGCAAGCGGTCACGAATCGAGTGGCTCTTCTCTGTACTTTCTCTATACTTTCGATCAACCCCTTACGAAACGGGTCCCAAATGGCACAACAATAATCCAAATGTGGACGCACAAGAGATTTGTACGCTATCTCCTTTGTTTGTGCATTACAATTTTTCAAGATTCGCCCTATGAATCGCAGCCTAGAATTTTCTCTACCTACTAACGAATTAATGTGTATGTCCCATTTCATGATCCTTTGTACTGTTACTCCCAAATATTTCATAGAATCGACCATATCAATAACTGTATTGTTTAACTCGTATTTCTGAACAATTGGATTCTTTTTGTTAGTTATGTTCATTGTCTTGCACTTTTTACAATTTAGAGTAAGTTGCCACTCAGCGCACCAAGCCAAAATAACATCCAGATCGCGCTGAATTTCTAAGCAATCGGCCAAATTTCTTACTTCCCTATAAATAACCGCATCATCAGCAAACAACAAGGGGTCATATACAAAACGTTAATAACATTAAATTAAATTTAACCGTTGTAGAGCGCAGTTCTGAGCAGCTGTAAGATGGCAATAATCAAAGGCGTGGAAGTAATAATAATTCCGTATGGTCGTAATGACCTGGTTATAGTGTTTCTATTAGTTGCGCATTCCACCCCTGTTGTAGCCACCACGACGTACTACACATCACACCGAGCTGTGCCAGAGATGAAGATCGGGTTAAGTGCGACTTAAAATCCCCGCCGAGGCAAGGATTCGAATCGGGGACTTTCCGATTACCAAGCGTGTTAGGCGAGCGGTAGCACTGTGGGCTCGCATTCGGGAGGACGAGGGTTCGAATCCCCGTCCGCGCATCCAGATTTGGGTTTTCTATGGTTACCCCAAATCACTCCAGGTGTCGCGGGTTCGCGTATTATAAGGTATAGATTTGAAGCCTTTATTCAAACTCATCGTAGTTTCGATTCACATCCAGTCGTACCAGCGAGCCAGATCTCACGCTGCGGCAATGTTATCTTTTGTAACCATGCACGGAGGCCTCAGGTTGAGCACGTAGCAAGTCTCTGCTACCCACGCCTGTAACTCAGTACATAGCTTATAACCGCGTTATGCCAGTTTCTTATCGCAGGCTACGCCTCACTGAAATTTCAGCAGCCTGTATACCGCAGTAGTTTCCCGACTGTGTGGAAGTGCTTACTAGAGGGAACCCACAGCATATAGAATAGCTTTACTAAGCTTATGTCAGCCTGGAAACCACTACACTATGCAGTCCCCACTCCTCACAGTATAACTCCTCCCTGACCATCTCCACTTAATCCTAGTTAGCCAATTAACATCACCTTTTATCCCCACCAGAATCCTTAATGAGTTTTCAAGCAGACTAGTGGCCCTCTGCTCTAGTCAGTCCAACATCCACCACGGACTCGACAGGCAGTCCGAGTTCCGCCATGGACTCGTCAGTCCATCTTCCATCATCCATTGGACGCACCGTCCAACACCATCACCTAACAGGTACTTAAAGCTTGCTTGATCCACTGCTTGCGTGTTTGTCTTCACAACTGTATGTCCACTGCTAGATAGGAATCTAATGCATTCGCCGACAGTTATTCATTTCGATAGTGTTTAATGTGCCTTGCCCTGTAACCAGACCACCACTGAAATATAGTTAATATGTCGACCAATCAGTATAGCGCAACGTTAGTATTAATTCACCAATGGAGTATCAATGAATATAGACCAATCAACATAAAGTATTTCTGGTGACAAATCATTCCCTTGATCAATGTAGCAAATAGTGTAACATGTACGCCGATCTGTCTTCAAGTGTAATAGACCAGTAGTTATTAACATGTATTGTTATCATTCCTAAGAGATAAGTCACCTCTCAGTAGATAGAGATGTATGAGAATATTTATGTAAATGTTTTACTACTAATCAGTGAGATTATGCAATACTTGCAGTTCTCAGTAGCTAAGGCTCAGTTACTTCCTCGGCAATATGCCTACAGACTACCATCTAACAGGGGTAGGTAAGCACCCAAGACGGACAACCACTGCCTCCCTGTCTCCACTCTCTCGTATTAAGTGTGAAATTAAAAGGTTTCCGCTCGGCCTATCACACCCACGCTACACAGGCTGATGCCGGGATCTTCCTTCAAAAGGTCATGGCCAAATTACTTCCCGTTCCTTGTGCCCCATCCTTTCCTGCTAGCCCGAATCAGATACTTTAACCAGTGAGCCACCAGCCCGCTCACGGCGTAGAAGTGAAAACAGGAGAATATGAATTCAGACAGTTTTGCCTGTTTCCACAATATAGCTAATTTTAGAACTTAACTGAATTTCGTATGAGCAAATTATTTTAAAAACCTCATCCCCTCGACCTATTTTGAACCGGCATATCTCGCAATCTAAGGCCAGCAACCTAGCCCCTACGATCCCTGGGGCATCCTTAATTGATGTAACTGTACCTTAAAATTTATTAAGTATTTTATTATTTCAGTCTCAATTGCTGCTTGTGATGTAACAAGACATTTTTTTGAAGCCATAATTATGAACATTAAGAAGTATTATTAATTAGGATAAGGATAGGATTAAGTAATTCCAATTAGTTAGCGAGAGTGAGGCGGAAAGATTTTTTTAATTCTAAGATTTTCAAGTGGCTACAGATACTGTCATGGCGGCTAAGCCATGCAGGAAAAAATTCGGACACCTTGCTTCCGCCCAGAGTTTGGCGGGGATAGGATGGTATTGCAGCCACCCACAAACACAAAAGTTACCTCTCCGGTGGGGTATCATCGGTGGAACTCTGTGTTTCCTCCCATTTGGCAGAGATGGTCCTCCCACCATCGGGGAAGTAAGAATCCAATGTTGGCAGTACTTCCCCCAGAAGAAGATCAGCCCACCCGAATACCGTTATGGGTATATTATAAAAGGCCTCACAATGGGACCAGGGGCCCTCAGTCTTGGTCAGTTCTGCTAGATGTGTTGTTCAGTCTGTGCTCAGTTCGCGATGTGATCGAAGCGATGATTGTCTGCGCCGCCGGCCTGCCAATATGATGTAAGACAAATTTTCTCTCTCTCTGTGTACTGAAGGCTCACTCTCGCTACAAGTTATGGTGTAAGAAACATAGAACTTTTAAGGGAAAGTGTTTGATTTCCATGTGTTAAATATCAGCAGAACTGTGGGGACTTGCCTAATCATGTTCCTATTTCAATAATCGACCTATGTTTGAATCTGAATGATCAGAATACAAATTTAATTTCGTGAGATTCATAATTATCCACATACTTTATTTCTTTGTGACTGTCTCCTCCCAACCCCGTCACCAGGTGATAATTATGAAAAGAATGCAAGTCAATCTTCCGCTAAGAGGTCCGATAATAAATAATTAATAAATTGGTCGGAAATTAATTAGAAGGACGGGTGGGAACGTTACATGCTGTAATCATTGCAATTTTAGACCCATCTAAAAAAAATATATATAGAAAAAATGGTGCCAATACCACTAATTTTAAAAGCTGACCAAAGAAAAGCTTGGTTGTGCCGAGTTATTACTCGCATCTAGCTCACATTGCGAGTGAAATCATTATTAGATGGTTTAGTGCATGCTGAGCCCCTGGTACTGACCGTTGTGCACGAGCAGCGTCGAGTCCCTGGCGAGGGCGAGTTCCGAGTCTGTGAGAGTGGCGTCTGAGGCGTTCTCCGAGGTGGGGGTGTCGGAGAGGCCCCCCTGGCCACCCTGCCCGGCCTGGACGCTGGGCTGCGCGTACTGCGGCCCTCCCACGTGTCCGTACTGCGGCTGCTGGTGGTGGTGGTGCTGGTGTCTCAGGGAGCGGTAGTCGGCAGCTGCCGCCGCGGCGCCGGGCTCGCCTTCAGAGCCACTCAGGCTGTACGCCGGGTACAGCCGGCCCTTCCCTGTCAACACACCGCAACGACAAGTGTTCACAGGGAGACACGAAACCAAAGATGCAAATTTCATACCGTATTTTAATATTACTTCTGTTAACTTCTTCATTTTCCTTCCATCCTTAAAAACAGCAAAAAAACAGACAGGAACACACAAAAACACCCAAACCACACAACACAAACAAAAAAAACACCCAAACCACACAACACAAAAACAAAAAACACCAAAACCACACAACACAAAAACAAAAAAACACCCAAACCACACAACACAAAAACACAAAAAACATACAGAATTATATAAAAACATACACAAATCGTAAGATAACAAAAGACAACACAAAATATACACTTTTTTATTTTTCTAATATCAAAACACACCAAATATATATATATATATAAATTACAGAAAACATACATAAACCTCAAAATAACATTAAAAACACAAGATTCACACACGAATACCACAAAAACTAATTTTTGACGTTAAGCTTCACTTACCACAAAGCCAACTTAGATTATGTACGATGTTTCCCAAGTAATTTTTTCGCGATTACAAACCATTCAAGAATCTTCACAATGAATTACAGACGTTTCAGGAGAAGTGCAACACTAAACTGAAATCAAATATGTGCTGTGATAGATTCGAATTGGTGATACACGTAAGAGGTAACGCTACTTAATTGCCGGGGTTTGCTGTAGGTAAATTGGACTTAAATTTACAGTAGCGTCCTGGAGCATAGTGTAATTGTTAAGAGAAGAAACTAAAAGTGCAATAAAAGAGGAACCACAGGAAATGTTCGAGTAATGGTTGACACATTTAATGCAGATAACTAAACTGGGCAGAAATTAAGCCACTTCATAGATTTTAAATATCGTGAAACCTAAAACTTTTAAGGCGTCTTACGCTAACACGGTACGTTCAGTGGTCTTAGCCATGTCGTTGGTATCAACAGATACAGCCATTACAGGAAATGGAAATTTATACGAGGTATTATACCAATGTGTTGATTCCATATTTATTCTTGCGGATGAAGATGAATAGATCATTAAAGAAAGATTAGAGTAGCGTCCCGTCAAAAATCAAATAATTCATCGAATTGTGTATAATATGAAAGGAATTGAACGCGAGTGGCATGAATTAGGAAGGTGATTTACATCCACGCATTAACAAAATTTTAGATTAAGTCAACAAAACTCCCTAGAATGGAATCACAAGCAGTGTTCTCATTAGTAATACTCGTATGAGACGCCCATAAGAGTTACGTGATGTAATAAATGACAACCGACACCAAATACTGTATTTCTCATTTTGTAATAGCTAATATCCTAACATTGTAATCTACTCATTGTGCTTCATAACCCATACTTACCGGGTGTAAAGTGAAATAGTTTTATGAAACATGAACATTGTTCTATAATGCAATTCATGATTCAATTTTGGTGTATTTGTTGACTCAATACATAATTCTGTTGAAATAAACACTTCGCGGGTTTTCTGCCGGATAATATCTTCATTAAACTTTTTATTTGACAACTTCAGGATCCCGTCTGAACCTGATTGAAGT
This sequence comes from Vandiemenella viatica, assembly GCA_031002005.1. NCBI lineage: Eukaryota > Metazoa > Arthropoda > Insecta > Orthoptera > Morabidae > Vandiemenella > Vandiemenella viatica. The sequence goes on from JARYHS010012519.1 coordinate 77,644,257, forward strand.
GCCGACCAATGGGAGAGCAGCGGAATGTCTCTCCGGCAGCAGGCTATTTATATGAGCCAGGACTCGCTCGTGTTGTAACTTGATATGACAGCTAATCTGACGAAGGCAACGGTGGTAGTTGCCGAAACGTTGTCAATTATAGAGATTAATAAAGATATTATCCAGCAGAAAAACCAAGAAGGGTTTATTTCATACATACGCCTGGAAAAGCTTAACTTTCACATAATTCTGTTATTGGAAGGAAGCGGTACCTACTTTACGAATCAAAACGTTCGTAGCTAAATTTAAAAGTGATTGTTGAATCCGACAAAAAATATTGTTACTGTTGTTTGCGGTCCTGTGGGATAATAAGCAGGAACCGAAATGTAACATGGCGACCGTGACAGGACAACACAAAGCCGCGCTCCTTGACACCCCGCCGGTTAATACCAGCCCGCTCCTCAGCTGCAAGACATATTGCGTTACGCAAAGTGCTCACGCACACGAAGCGACGTTCGGCAACTCTTGCCCGAGTTGGCTGAAGCGGCGGCGGGCGGGGCTTCTAATCAAGCACCGCCGCGGTTTCCGGCGCCTCACATATTACGTTGCACACTCTAATTAATTTCATACCTCCGCGCGAGAGGACGTAAAAGGCCGGGAAGCTCTTGGCGAAACCCTGATTGTTCCGCTAGCGTGAAGCCCCGGCGGGTCGTTTTATCCGGCGCGCTTCTGCTTCGGATAAGAGCCGGGATTGTGCTGCTTGTCTCACAAATTTAATCTGCCGGCCCGGCTAAGGCGCGAGGGAGTCGCTGCGCCGGTCGAAACACGGCGGCTCTGTCATTGCTCAGTCGCAGCACGTCGTACGTCGGGCGATGTAATCCGGGCGGCAACTGCTGACGAGTTCCCCTGGGGGAGGCAAAATACCCGCGTAATTTGATCTGCTAGCGCGTATTTAAGCTTCTGCCACTTTGAGTGTTGCATCACCATCCGTTACTGTCACGTAATTGTGAGCCTAGCTTCGCTTCCGGATAATTTGGCGAAGGGGATGTGTATCCCGGTTATAATTATCCGTTCCATCTTGCGCGCAATTCGAACTACGCTTTCCACCGAGCGTGGTTAGTGAGGGCTAACCCTTTGGCCTCGAATTCCTGACGACGCGGTCTCGAATCCCTTTCCGGACATACAAATTTGGGTTTGTCACGGTTTACTCAATTGACTACAGTCGAATGCTGGGAGGCTTCCTTCAAAGCGCAAGGATGAATTCCTTACGCTATGTGGGGTTTACCGTTAAATTAAGTTATTCATAGGCTCTAGATGGGAAACACGGGGGGAAAGAATGCTTCTCATTACTTGTATACGTTTATGAGAACTTCCGTCATCAAAATTAACATTCTCCATGGTGTACTTTTTGTTAGATTTTAAAGCAAGATAATAAGACTTATATACTGAGTAAATCAAATGAATGCGATACAAGACGATTAGCATTCATAGTGTAAACAAAGGGATCTGTTCTCAGTTCCATGACCCATATATTAGACGTTTTACGGCTTATTGTAGATTGGGAACAAGGAATCGGAAGGGATTTTTATGAAGTTGCCATCCCGGATTTACTTGAAGTGATTTCGCAAAACCATGGTAAATCAATTCCTCGATGGGGGGACCGGGAATCCAACCCTTATCCTACCTAATTCAAGGACTGAGTGGCATGTAATGTCATTAGAAAAGGAAAGAAATGGTAAATTTCAACCAGCAAATTGTTATTCCTTTAATGTTAACTTACATTCAAATTTATTTCTCATATTCCTCTTAGGTCATGAAAGGTAAGTTATAGGAAGGAACGTACTAAATAAAGCGCCTTATAATTTTGAAGCAACAGTTTGATCGCCCAGTTTTGTTAATGTATCATACATTTGAGTTTTTGTAAGTCACAGTGTAAATAAAAATTTCTCTATTACAGTCATAAACACAGACAGACAAAGAGCTGGCTGGCATTGATCAAATCTGCTTGAGGAAAATGTGAAAATTTAATGTTTAAATTTCGTGAAATCAGTATACTGTGTAAGAAGACTTTATTACAGAAAATAGTAACGAGAACCGAAGATGTGAATTTGCTTCGAGAAATAATTTCCAACTCGAATACCGCACAGCTGATTGTAATGTCTCGCAAATTCTATACACTTAATTCCACCAACTTGCTGATTCCCGGTATTACTCGTCATAAAATCAAACATTGATGTGTGGAATTATTTAGTTTTCCTCAACTCTCGTTAAATACTTGAACCTCTTTTTCAAACGTTTCTAAAAGTTTTTACACCGTTCCCTGAATAACTTAAGTGTGTGTGGAAGTTCTAAGGTCCTAACCCTATTCTTAATTCATACTGCGAATCAGCTACATACATGTGACATACAGGAAAAGGGAATAGATTTATGAAACTAAATACGGACAGTCCAAGCGTTCCCGGCACTATCGTTTTAACACTTCTCCCAGTCTAATGTGCCATGCATCACCCTAACAGAATTTGCAGCCATTTGATAGCAGCTGTTTCTGTTAAGTACACGAGCGTTCGTATTAACTCCCCTGTTTATACAACTGCGTACTGAATAATAAAAAAGGTAATGCACTGCACAAATGCAGCGCAATTTCCGCTAATGGTCAATAAATAACCAACAATTTAGTTCTTTCGTTCGACAGGGGAAAAAAGCGAATAAAAAGAAGCGCTGACCGCTGTACATCCCCTGCTCCCCCCCCCCCCCCACCCCTCCCAATACCTCGTCCAGTTGTCCGAAAGGGCTGACCCGCCACCATTTTTTTTAATATTATTTTCCACTAGTGCCCCTACCCTCTAGCGGGCAGCTGATGCACGAGTTTTTCACGTTAACTACTTCATATGTAAATAAATTCGCTGCAGTTGCACCAGTCCAACAGATGCTAATGGGAATAAAAATTCCATGGGGCACCAGTTTCGAATGCATCGTAATTGCACAAAAAAGAAGAGACGGTGTAAATTTGCTGTTGAAGTTGTGACAATGTTCCAAAATGTATTGCTTTATGTGGAAATACTTTAGTTGAAAAGAGTAGTATTTGATTAATGAGATCGCAGTTGTCTGAAACATCTTTCGTTTCTTTGTGTGGAGGGAAAAGATCAAAATTTTCCTTGCTACAAATGTTGATTGCTCCTTACATTTTATCCATATTCTTCACATGAATGAAGATATTTGCAAAGAGCATTAACGAGTCACTGAAAACTCATTTTTTCAAATAAAGTTTATGTTTCCCTTTGTACTACAATTCCGGAACTATACGGAAAGGAAAATTACACATCATATACTGTATATATATATATATATTTTGTAAGGGATATGTAGACATGAAGAGGTCAGCACAAGACAGGAAGGGATGGCGGATTACATCAAACCAGTCGAAAGACTGATGACAGCAATATATATGGAATTTCTCAGATATATGTACAAAATGATATCAAGATTTGCACAACTAATACCAGAAAGATTTGAAATTAGTTCTGGGAAATTGACATGGAGGCTGTTAACAACTACAGCTACGGTGTTTTGAACACGGTATAAGGTAGGATGCCGTTTATTTGAATTTGACAATTCCAACTTCGTGGCTATTATCCAAGAAATGATTTTGTTTCAAGAAAATTAACTGATAATTTAAACTTTTTTCTAGAGTAGTTTAATTTTAAAAATGAGTATTAGCCATAAGTGAAAGTAAATTGTATCTTTTGAAATGCTTTTTTCTTTGAAATTTTTTTACTATGTGAGTCGTTCTCCAACTAAACATGCACGTAGAATGCCAATGAAGGAATTAGGTAGTTGCAGTTGCATTTATTCTACAGAATTTATAATCATACGTTTTTATTTATCTTGGTCTATTTGACGACTTTTATCCAAATCATTTAATTTTTTCACTGCACTAATGGATAACAATGTTAATAGAAAATAAATACATTTTAAGAAATCAAATTCACATTAATATATGATGTTCAAAAATAAATTACATTTCTTAAGACCTACTGCCTTTTTTCGTAATAGAAAACATTTTCTCTAAGAGAAATTTCAAAATTGTTCTGATAAAGGAGCGTGCACAAACTATGTGGCTCGGTCTTTGGGGGTGGGGGGGGGTGAGGGTTGGAATGCCACGCTGGGCTACGTGGGGGGAGGAGGGGGGGTTCCGAGCCAGGACACGTAGCTTTCCTTTCACATTATTTTTAACAGTTAAAATGAGGAACAGAACTCACAACAGCGTGTGAATATATATTTCCCTCAGTTAATTATCTCCGTATGTTATTTACAATCGTCTGACAATAGAAAACAGGACAAAATGTCTTCTGGAATCAAAATGGTGAAAAGAGCTACGTGCTACGTGTGGGGGGGGGGGGGGTGTTTGAAGCAAAAGTCACGTAGAGTTACGTGGGGGGGAGGGAAGGGGGGGTTTACAGGAGGCCAAAATGGAGCTACGTGGTTTATGCACGGTCCCTAAGACCTTAGTGGCAAGAATATCACTGACTTTGAAAATAGTGTGTAATATAAAGAAAGAAATCGGATGGTTTTTATTTCGTAACTTTCCTGTGTTACTCAGTTGTAATCGATTTCCACATAGCATAGCGAGTACAACTTCCGACATTGAAGCCAGATCCGCCCCTTGCGTGACGTCTTTCGTCTACTGATTACACAACGCTATCGTTGTGATGACTATTTCTAGGCTACGACTATAGAAATAACTCTGTTCTGCTTCACCTAGCGTGCCGATCGAGTGACCCTTCTTCAACTACAGACTAGGAGGTTTGACAACCCTCGTTTGGAATGCTACACAAGTTTTCGTTTTGCGGTATAAGCTGGGGGAAACATCGACTATCAGGTTTGATACAGGTTTCCCGTAATTCAATTCTCCACGACTTTCACACTTGTATCAACTGATAAACACAATGTGAACAGCATTTAAGAGGGGACTTGATTATGTATCAAATATAATCGTTTACAAGTGGATTTATTTCTGCTTGTCCACAAGTCGTATATGAATATCAACTCGCATAGGAGCCAAATATGGTGTTCTTAAGGGTTCTTGGGCCAGAAATTCTCCGTCAAAATCGACCTGTTACCTAATTTTGGTTGCTCTTGACAGATATCCGTGAGCCGCAAACTTCACAAGTTATTGCAACGATCTCCACTGAAGTCATTTCGTTATTAGATAAGCAGTCTCCTCTGAATGGAATACCTAATTATATGTACTTAGGATATTCTATCCAATACAGAAGTTTTTAAATGTGTTGATAAAATTCAATATTCTCCATAGTGCGCGCTCTCGCTTTCGATACAATGCGCACTATGTTGATAGGTTATGTGGACTTTACAAATTTTGCAATGGAATCTAAATATATTTACTGTTGATGATTTTTGTATTGTTGACATCTGTTACTGAAACTCCTGAATTTCTGGGGTAATTTGTGTAATGGTATAAACCGATTAGACTTAACAACATATGGATTTCAAGTGTTTTACAGTAATCTGTGAACAATTAGTTTCCGATAACATTTGCATTGTATTTAATAATTACTTGCTACAGAACGAATTCAAAACAAACAAAAAAAAGTTTTCTTTTGAAAATTTAATTCCATCAGTAAGATTTACCATTCTCCAAACCATTATTTAAAAAAACTACTCCAAAATCAAAGAAGAAGTAAAAACTGGACTTTTATAAAACAGAAGTAAAGCTTGAGAAACCACTTCACTTTTAGGTTGGTGTGGAAAACTGACAGAATGACCTTTCGATGATGGATCGACCTCCTCAGGGGAGTAGGAGGGAGAGGATGCAGGTGTGCCACCATAGAGTTACGGACAGATGTTTTGGGGCAGTCTCGGCCATCCCCTGTGGACAGGAGCCAATCCATGGCGACCCAGTCCTGATTTAAGTTTAATCGCGCCCACTGTTTGGCTATCAATAGTTAATCTGGTAACGTATAGGACGCGAGAGCGGGCAGGGGCTTTGGCGCTGCAAAGTTAATGCCACTGCTGTGAGGGAACCCCCGGGCGAGACCTGCCTCACGACCGCAGATGTGGCGACCATGCCAAGGTACAAGAGACCAACCGCGGTCATCTCGACTCACGCCGCCTGACGGTAGCAGGAGAAGAGGTAGGAAACAAATCAAATTTTCCTATTGTGCCATATTTTTTAAGACCACCCAATAACAATCACTGAACTGACTTCTTCCAGCATATTTTACAATATAACGTCGTATCGGATGCCTATCTGAAGTGAGTTTTTTTATTATTATTAACTGCTTAACGTCTCCTATAACAACTAGGTCTTTAGTGACGGGAAAGGACGGGGGCAAGGAATGGGCCTTTTGAAGGAAGCATCCCGGCATCCACCTGGAGTGATTTGGGGAAACCATGGAAAACCCAAATCTGGATGCTCGGACGGGGATTCGAACCGCCGTCCTCCCAAATGCGAGGCCAGAACGCTAGCCGTTACACCACCACGCTCGGTGAAGTGAGTTCCACAGGAAAAGTAAAAATAACGCAATTTTTTCCCAATTTGTTAATTTTTGTTTAAATAAAATTCTTTGTTTATTGATATCATTATGTAATTATTTTAATGAATATGAATTATCGTCTTAGGAATAATATAACGTTTGAACTTAATATAAGGAAGAGAGAAAATGAACTATTTCAGTTTCGAAGATTGATGAAGGACTTAGGAAGAAGTTTCTCAAACTGGAATCGTGGAGATATACCAGAAAAAAGGATAATTGAAATGTGTTGTTATGGAAGTATGTTGAAAATTAGGTGGAAAAATAAGGGAAGAAAGTAACTTGTTTTGGAAATGATTTATGTGGAAAGATATTTGTGGAATATCCTCGTAGAAAGGAAAGTAGGAAGTCACTTTGAACATATGGATACTGGATGTTATTTATTCAATATATTTTTCTACTTGTGGCTTTACGTTTCGTTGAGGTCAAGATTATTAGAGGCGGCAAAGGACTATGGCAAAAGGAAAAGAATTCAGTACTGGCCCTTGAAGAAACCATTCCCGTATTCCCCTGGAGTGATTTCGGGAAACCATGGAAAACCGAAACCTAGATGCTCGGACGGGTATACGAACACGCATCCTTCCGAATTTAAGGCCAGAGCGTTACCACTCATCCAACTAGGTCCCAATATATTGTATTTACTCGGTTGTTACGCATGAGTGCTGACAGCACACTGTCTTCAGGAAAATTTTACTGAGTGATTATTCAAATTTTTCTTTAATCCTCTAAGTACGAGAAACGTCTCGGTATTCTCATGTTTGTAATCATCAATGACAGCGAAAAACAAACTATAAAGACATTACGAGAAACGCAAAATGTGAGAATAAATTAATGTCTTCAATTCCAATTTCTGCATAATTATTTCACTTGGTGTACAATTCAGTATACGTAATAACACGAGAAGAGTGAGTCAACTCTTGCGCAATTAGCGTCTCTTAATACATATCTTGTACGTGGAAAATCAGAAATTAGTCACTTGGTACAAAAATCAGTGCTTAACACGTTTTCAGATTTGGCAGTGAATTCCTATCCAAGGTTCTCAACGCTGCGCCGCATTGGACGTTCGATCCACTAGGGCAATCGTTCGGTTTCAATTAAATTTATTTTCCCCATATTAATTTGCAATCAACGTCCATTTCGAGCATTTTCGATGTGTAAGTATTAATAGAAGTCAAAATAAAAACTTTGCTTGTTTTTCTTGAAACTTAGACACTGTGATAGAGGTAAGTATTTTTAGTTTTTGTCGTTTAAATGCAGCATATGATCGATTTTGGGGACGAAATTGAGGTTACTAGCCAATACTACTGTTCAGATAGACTCGGTAATAAAAATGCTCTTGAATCAGAATTTTGACGGCCGCTTCCGTCTTTATTTTTAATTAAAAAAATTTGAAAATAACCCAGTTTCTTCTTAACATCTGCTACACATTTTAGGGTGGAATAAATATTTTTTATAAAATCTTTATTTCAAAGAAAATCCCCCAGAATATAATTTTGTAACACTTTTAATACAATTTTCGGTTTTGGCTCAACGAGATCCAAAAAATGTGGAAATTTGAAGTCTCCGACTTATTCCGTTTATGGTACAGACACCCTTGACTGACGGCAGCAGCAGGTAACTATTTTGTATGCGAAACTTTAAAATGGGACAATAGGTGCTGTATAATACCGTACAGTGGTATGGTTAGCTTCAGCAAGGCAGCTGAGTACAGCCGGTGTGAAATGCAGGTCCAACACCAGCCGCCAGAGCCAGGTTCAATAGATATCTCGGCCGACCGTCCGATGGTCGATAGCGCTTTCCCTGGTTTGTTCGACCACGTCCGTCGCTGCATTATGCATTCCGATGTAGACCGAAGGCAACGGCACCCGTGGGGCTGGTCACCGCGTCTCGGCGGCCGTGCTTCGACGCCAGATCAAGGCGCCAAGGGACTATAGCCGCACTCCCGGCTGTGAACAGACTGCTACAACAGTGGCAATGTCAACCTACACGTCGTGTCCGTTAGTGAAAATCTGGTCACTTCTAATACGATCACGTCCGTAAAGTTCTCAGCATCAGCTGTAGGCAGTGATTATAACGGTATACTACGAAACAAGAAATTCTACGATAATTTGGTGACCAACACTACTTGGAGAGCTATAAAAGTTTCATCGAGATATTTGTGATTACTACGTAGACGGCTATCAGTTCCTTAAGTGAAGAGAAAAACATTTTTGGGAACGGTTTTTAAGGGACTTAGATTTAAATTTTTAATGACCTGCGTGTTGCAGAAAATTTAATTTTAATCGTCCAATACTAGTTAAAATAAATGAAAAAATGATTGTTCTTTTTTTTTGCTGTCATCAGTCTTTCGACTGGCTTGATGCAATCCTCCATCTCTTCCTATCTTGTGCTAACCTCTTTATCTCTACATATCCCTTACAACCCACGTCCTCAATTACCGGCTTCATATATTCTAATCTCTGTCTTCCTCTACAGTTCTTACCTTCGACCGTTCCCTCCACCAGCTTATTAATTCCTTAATTTCTTGTTTTAACTATACCTAGTGAACGGCGAGTAAAATAAATGAACAATCAACAAATGCAATATTTTGTTTTTATTTACATCTTGTCTGGTTTTGTAGTTAAAATCAACATATACTAACAAATTTTTTAAAGGTGGAATTGCTGGTTTTAACTGTACTTAGATAAAAGTTGAACCAGGTTTTTATAACATGTGCACAATTACTATTTCTTGCATCGGAACCCAAGAATAGTTACATAGCATTTAACACTTAACGTTTTCACAAACATGTTTTGTAGTACTTAATAATTTGAGACTTCACAACTTCCTGATGTTGATGGCGTATGTCATTGTATGTCTCAGCGTCGAACAAGAGATGTAATTTTCCTGCCAAAATTTGAATTTCCCGTCACCTGAAGTCACAGAATCTGTCCACATTTTGTGTCATGTGACCGGAAGTTTCTCTGGCTCAGAACCGTTGAGCCTCATCTACTTCCCTCCTTTGCTAGCATCCAACCATCCACTTGGTTATTGTCTAAGTTGATTTATGATCCGAACCGTGTGTGAATAATAAGGCTTAGATGAGATCTTTTAACAAACATTTAAAAAACGCACAAACCAAAGATAGCCTACTGGGAATATATATGGCAGCGATGGATGTAATAGTAGTAGGCCTCTACATGCCTGAACGTGGTTCAAGGACCAATCTTTGAGTACCAGTCGTTTCAGAATAGATAGTTTTTACGTCAATTGTAATTCGGGGATGCAATACTGAACTTGGCAGATGTATTCACATCAAAAGGAAGACAGGTCCCATAGATGAAGCGAAAAAGAGGACAAGGGGTGAAAAATATCCATAAATTCTAAGATTTGTTGCTGAACGTTGAAAATACCTTCCTACATCACTGCTGTCACCTAAATAGGGAAAAGCAAGCTCGTTAAGAAGAATAGGTAAAATTTAGCTCAACCTGCACTAAACAAACCAAATTCTTTTTTTTTAATGAAGTTTTACCAACTAAGCGACGCAGCAAACTCCATTGCTTTCAATTCATATCTGCTTTCGCTCATTAAGGAATATTGTGTCTAACGAATTGAAGATTATATTAATACAGATACAAAAATTAATAAAATCCATATATGCCTCAGGCTGGATTTGAACTGGTGATCGTCTACACTTGAACCTGTGGCGTCGGTAAGTTTGCTACCGGCCTCCATGGACTCGTGATCGTCCGTGTATGTGTTAATTACAAAATATTTGTTTGTTTAACACATAGATTTCGAACCTATGTTGACCTACCAACCTCTTATCGAAAACAATTACTCACCGTCCCATTTTCGAAAAGAACCGACTCCACTTCTTGTGATAAATAATGTAACCCATAGCACCCACCGTTTTTGGCTCAAACCCCACGTTTTTGAAACAGTGATTTTAGGGCATCCTTCTTAGGTGAAGCGTACAATATCGTATGTAGTAAAACATGGACAGATTTTTAAAATTAATTTGTTAAAATATATTAACAATATTGGTAGATTATTCTGTTTGATTAACATATTATTCAAAATAATAGTACTTAGAGGACTGAGTTTAGTGTAATATCTTGGAACAGAATTAATTTTTCTAAAATAAATTCGAAATCTTTGAGCTAAAATATCAAAATCATTTCCCACCAATTGTCTTGCACGGCATAGTCGGTAGTTAGCATTCTTTTTTCCTGAAACTTTGGATGCACCCAGAACGATCCTCCTTTTGATCTTGACGTATTTTTAGGCTCTTGATCCAAAATCATTGAGACTTTGTTAACGCAAACGTCATTATTCACTATGAGCGACTGAAATGAAATGGTCTCGTCTACGACTTGATCTGACCTGACCTGACCGCTAGTGTGAATGCTATCCTGGATAGTGAGCTGAGCTGACCGCTAGTGTGAATGGACCTTTAAAATGAATTGCAAACTAGTGACACATATAATTTATCACCTTTTTAATAGCATTTACAAAATCTATCACTTATCCTGCGTATGATCTGAGAGGAAACGACCATGAATTAAGCACTGTTAACAGAACGGATTCCAGAATGATGGTATGAGGAAACTATTCCTGCACGAGGCATACCTTGGTCCCGACATGATGTTAGTGAGGGATCACGCCGGTGGATCGCTCAGTTAGTTCATCCATTCAGGAAATACTAGCCGCTCGGTGGATTACGATCAAGTCAGTGAGTTTTACGCTCGAGGTGCTCCCCCAGCGGCTGTCGCGACCGATCTCTGTGGATTTCTGTTTTATGCCGGCGCACTCCCCCATCTCTTTGACTGCTGAACCTGGCCGCCGAGTTTCGCTCCCCCTACCCACTTCTTTGGCGATATATATATCGTCCGGGGAGTCCCCGAGCGACCATTAGGAGCCCTCGATGGCTCTCCCGGGAACGAGAGAGCGCGAGGAATACGATCTGCAACCAGGACGGCTCTAACAGGATACAAGACACCTCCACCAGGCAGAGAAACAACAACTCCACTGTGCCATAATGGAGCCTCAGGATAATTACTGCACGAGAAGGAAAATAATACCACTACGAACTTTCAGTCTCTTCAACATCTGAGTTTTTTGTTCTAAAACGTAACGGCGTGGCCATACATTTCTTTTAATCGAATTATTGTGCCAACTTTATGAATGGCCCATATATTTTGCTACCAGAAATAACAATTTTAAAGTTTTTAACGAATAAAGAGCTTAATTTTTAAACTGGCAAAAGATATTAACTTCAAAATTGATTACATATGTAATAATAATGCCAAAAACCAGTTTAAATTAATACCTTAGTGATTATAAAATTAAAATAAAACTGATGCATGAGAAATTAAATGTCTATTAAAAATTTGACATTGGATAAATAGTTTTATATCTAATGGAACTGTATAAATAATACTTTAAAGCTGTAAATCTCTCATCGTTCTAAAGATTAAATCTTTGTAGTAGCTTCTGGTTCTACACTTGTCTTTTTTCGGAGTTTGCGCTGCGTTTTATTGTTGATATTGCCTACCTAAACCCCGAAAAAAGACAAGTAAGTGCATTTTTTTCAATAATGACGCCTGCGAAAATGTGAAATTTTATATATAGATTCTGGTTTTCATAATGACAGTCACACTTGGAATATGCATCTAGCAATCCTCACAATCTAGTCCAATTTCGTTTACTCGAAGATTTATTGTTCCTGAGATTCACGTTAAAAAATGGTAAGAACTAATTGCGACAGCAGTAAATCTATTATACTACTTATTTTTTCTTTTTTTTTTTTAGAAATTAAATTTATATGCAGATTATTTCTTTCCTATTTTTTGTAGAGGAGAATCAAAGAATTATATAATCTTACCGTTTAAGTAATTACTAGCGTAAAGTTTAAAACAAAACGAAACTATCTCAACTTACAATTTCTGCTTGAAGAGTTGTGTTAATGAAGATTTTATTTCGGATTATAGAACTAAGAGTGGATTTAACAGCTTCTGTGAATAGTCTGGTAGATACCTACTATTATTTAAGTTATGAAGGTTATGCTTACTTAAATAATATCAAATTTAATTACTCTTGTAATCATATAGTGGGGTATAAGAGCAGACATCTAGTATGACGTATATACATTCCGCAGTGAAATAATGTCGGTGTAGATTAAGTATGCCATATAAATAATCTAATTTATTTAATAAAAATAATTTGAGTGTCACTAGGTTATATGCAAATGGATATCGGGGTCGTCGGGTATTTTCCAGAGATTCTCGCACACTGTGCCTGGTCTCCAAGGTTGTATCCTCACATGGGATCTCTGGATGTTTTCTATTCTGTCGTGTCCTGTTTTTCTATACGGTTACTTCTGTGAATGGGTCTCGGTAGGAGGTTAAAGCTGAAAGGACAGCTGTGCTGGGCAGGGAGACTGCAGTAGCGAGTACTATACTGGTATCCGCTAAGCGGTACAGCCAGCCATTAGCGTAATTAAAACAGTCGCGGGCCTTTAAACGCCATCCTGGCCCGAGCCGAACCGAACCACTCTCGTCTAAGTGCTGTGCTCTACATGGCGGATGCTGCGGTTGGGCGCAGATACCGCCTCCGTCATTGCCAGATGCAAACCAACACCTGCGAGACTCGGATGTGTTCAGCAAGTGTTCGCATTTAGCAAACAAGTTATCTCAAATACCAGGAAGACTCTACTGGGATGGATTTTTAACGCAGGTGCATTATATGACACGCAAGGTTGCATTAATCATGACAAGCATTTTATGTCTTCCGAACTTATCGTCATCACCATCATCACCATTATTGTTGGGGACCATCTCCAGCTTCCCGAGTGTAGTTTACGAGTCTTCGTTGTTATAGACGATCGTTTTCCACTGTCTCCTATCCAGAAAAGTTTCTCTCTCCGTTATGTATTGCCAATTCCAGCCTCTTCTCTCTACGTCCTCCTTAAGTTGGTCTGTCCATCTTATTGGTCTTCCCACTGGTCTTTTTCCCACTATCCTTTTTTCCAAATAAGTTTTTAGTAGACTTGTACTAGTCATTCTCTAGACATGCCCAAACCACCGAATTCCTGATGACCAAGTCTCTCTTCCATGGATTCCCTTAGCTCTAAGTTGGATCTAATCTCATCATTCTTTATGTGGTCAAGTTAAGTTTTCTGGATGTCCGTTCTAAGAAACTTTATGCTTGGATCTTGCTAAGGTCCCTTGATGTTAGTATGCATGTTTCCAAGCCATATGTGAGAATAGGAATGAGATATGATTTCTAAAAGACAATTTTTGTTCTTCTGGGAACCTTCATTTCCCTTAGTAAGCCGAACTTATCGTAATATTAGAAATTAAGTATACATTTTAGATAACCTGAGGAATGTTCTTCTCAATGACAGCCGCTATTGGGAACCCGTTATAACAGCTCTTGGTTAGTGCATACCGAAATTCACATAAATAAACGGCGTTAAAAAAACAAATGTCAAATATTTTAGTACGTTGTAAGGCAGCTCGTGAAATTAGTGATAAATTATGTCCTGGTGGTACTATTCAACACGACGTGTATTTCCGTCTTAATTAAATGTTCGTAAGATTACAGGTTTGATACCGTCAGGTCGCCAGTGGGGATTCCACAACTAATACTAATAATTCATAGTCACTCACAAAATCAATCACGTAAACAGCAGTAGCAGTTAACGGGAATTGCCAACACATAAATCACATAAAAGTTTACATTCAGAACACACATTTATTGTCTGAATAAGCAGAAGAAATACGTCGCCGAAGTAACCACCAGTTACAAAGACTCGTGCTATCGGAACTTCTTTACCAAAGCGTGCAAGATTCGAACCGAGTAGGTACAAGTAGCATGTGGTGCCACTATCACAATAGTTTATCCAGAACACTGTTCTTGTCCTCATACACCGACACTCCAAATGCTTCTTCAAATCACCGTACAAGTTAATGGAATAGTTATAAGCACTTTTTATAATATTCGTCCTCGCGGCATCGTTCTCAACAGTCGTCCACTTTCGACATTCGCTTCCCGCGCGCCCGCCGCAAACTATACTTCTCTGCCATCTTGCTCTTCCTGTCCAAAGATAATCTCTCGCAGACACCCCGCTCGATCGCGTCGGTTCGATTGCATCGTTACAACGTGACAGTATGGATCCACACAAGACAAAAATGCCGAGTAAATATTAGGTCCCAAATATAGTCTTTCGGAGTTAATACCAGGAACGAACGTCCATAGCCATGTATTCCTTAGTCCATCGGCGTAAAGAATCACACACTCTTTGAAACATTCCTGATTGGTCCTATACATCTTCAATACATGCAAACACGTAGGCTGAAAACATACCGAGCAGCTCGCGGTAAAGGTGAAGGTCGCGGTTGATGTTTCATCCAGGTGAAACAAAAGCATTGTTGGTAATGAGTCAGCGTATCCCGAGGCGGTCGCGTATGGCGCTAGCCTCGCCGTTATGCTCGCCGCTCACCGCGATGTTGATGACAGAACAAAGCATTTTGTTTTCACATCGCGGCCTAGCGCGCTGCTGGAGGTCTGCTTGGCTCTGATTGGTTGAGCTAGGTCAAGGTCACGCGATGTAGCTTCTGTACTTGATTATGCAGTTCGGCTTTCGTAGTGTACAGAGTGATGTTGTTTAATTTTGTTTTGTTATAAATATTGATTTATTTAATGGATGTCATTCCATTTTTCGCAACTGCAGTTATAAATTAACAATGTACTCACATTGACAATGCTACCTTCTTTTAATTATTGTAAATTATTGTATCAAATAAGAAGTATAGATTTTTATAAATTGGCAAACTATGAAAAAGTTAATATTTCAAGCAATTAGACAGTCAGCGGTAGCTAAATTACAACAAATTGTATACAGTAATTGACATAATTATTCATTTTTTACTGATTTGATTGACTATTCAGAAATTAGTAGTTATTACACATCATATACCGACGGAAATGGAACATCAAACAGACAATTCAATCCAACAATCATTATAAAATTAAAGAAAAAATATTTCTCGTGTTAATTATTATTTAAAATAAAATGCTGACAGAATTTGAAATGGAAAATTCTGATTTTTAAATAGAAATTTTGATTTTGGATTGAAAAAAATCAAATTTGGCTTGAAAATGCTTCATTAAACGGTACATTACTTTATTTACAATAATTATCATTAATTTACAGTCACGACGAGATTTTACTCGGTATGTATTGGATTGGTGTGGAAACTATTATAAACATTTGACTTCTCCAATTTATCCAGGATTTTACTGTAAAGTTTGTGGCGTCTTTCGTAGGTGATCATGGATCAGTGTGAATGATTTTTCAGATCCTGATTTAAATAGTGACATTCACCAAGTGTTTGTCCCTTTTCATTTATTTGCTGTTAACTGAACTCTCCGATACCAGCCGTAGAAAGTAGCCAACACTTTGTGGCTACTGAGAGACCATCATCATCCTTATCGTTGTCACTTCCACGAATCATTGCAGGTTAAATAAAGTAAATGATACTCGCTTTAAACACAAAATACAAACAATTTACAACGTATTGCACCAACAAGGGTTTTCAAAACACTGGTAAACGCTAGCAGCTATACCTCGACGTCTGCCTTCAAGAGTCAGCTTATTAGATACACAAATAGAAAAAGTTTCAAGTGTCATTTCGGTTTGATACGACTACCACTTGCGGCGAACATCCCAACAGTAATCAATTTATTCCCACACTAGTTGCAGCAAATCAGGCGTAACTTGTGCAACGACAGCGTAGATTTGATTTTTCAGATCGGCCAAATCGATATTTAATGAAAATCCAGAGAAATAAATCCAGTGGTGTCAAGTCGGGGGAGTGAGGTTGCCATGTGATTGGCCCTTCACGGCAAATCCACCGACCTGGGAAGCGATTATCGAGTAAACCTCGAACTTCCGCGAGGAAACAAGGTGGTGCACCGTCTTTCTGGTAGTAAACCATCCCATCTGAGTCATCTTCATCAATCTGTGGAATTAAAATGTTTTCAAGCATATCCAGATACACAATACCAGTGACAGTTTTCTCTATGAAGAAAAAAGGGCCGTACACTTTCAATTTGCTAAGGGCACAAAATACATTGACTTTGGGGCTGTAACTGACATGTTCCAGGGTTGCAAGTGGATGTTTGCTTCCCCATATTCTGCAGTTATGGGTGATGTAGAGTTCGTTTCATGAAAAAAAAGCACACGGCGAGCACGCATGGCATCAGTGAAAGTAGCCATTTTAACAGTGCACTACGCTGGCGCTCCTGGTGGTGAAATGGTGTACTGATGTACTACGTGCATCAAACTTGAGGTTATTTGCTACAAAATGACACATCTACCGATTCTATAAGTTATCTCAACAAATTTCTATATCGTTCCATAGTTTTCAAGTCCTAGTATTTAAGCCCAGGTTGATTTTAATTACGTTCTCTCTTTAAAGAATCAGTTCCAATTACGAATATTCATAAGCCGATTTACCAACTTAATGTCAGCTATTAACTGTTTATTCTTTTCCACTATAGCCCGTAATTCTCAAGGTGAACTCTCTTCGATTTGGCAAGCAACTAGCAACTGCATATCACAGCATCTTTAATATTCTGTAAACACAGTCTAACATGTTTTATCCGTTGATAATTAAATAAGGGGTTGGACATAGCAGATAAGCATTTAGTGATAGACTCTAGCGACCATTTGCTCTAAATATTTCTGAACGGCAAATTTAAGTAGTACGGTGAAAACCAGAGAGGTATATTTTCTATCAGCAACCATTGAGTACTATGATCAGAGAGAGAAAAAAAAATCAATTACTATTTGAGTCTGATCAGTACCGCACTCCGTATGCTGTCATTAAATAACGGAATGACGATCAAAGATCAACGCTTTCAGTCCATACAGTCTGAACTAGCCTATAATTTTCAATGGTGCGCTTTCGATCTTAATATTCACTCTTTGTCTGTTGTGAGTAAAATTGTTGTAGTTCGTGCGTAACCATCACATGACAGCTCTTCAGCAGAAATCAATTTTAGGAAAACATTTTGCTTCATTAACTACCGAAGAATAAAAACAATGCCAATTATTCAATAAATTTTAACGCAAACCATAAAATTAATATTATGTTCTTTACAATACAGATGAATGATGGGCGAAGGAAGGAGTTTGTGGATGACTCTTAAATATATTTTAAACCATGGGGGAATGGTAAATTTGTTAGTGTAGGAAAAAGTTTAAGGTAAAAACTGAAGAAAAAATAAATATTATAACATTTGAAGCAGTTAGTTAAAGACGTAGATTATAATGGATTAGATGAAGAAATTAGGATAGGAGTAGATGGAGGATTGCTTCATATCAGTAGAGAGACCGCTAACACCTTAATCAATAATAATGAGTTGTTTCATTATTCAGTGCCTATAGAGTCGAAATTATAGACTCAAAATGGTTTTTTCATCTGAAAAGCTAGAGTCGGAGTTTTGTGTTTTGAGTTCTTCTGACTGCTAATTAAAGGAGCGCAACTGGAAACAGCATTAACAATTCATCTCCTCGGCAATAAATAATGTTTTTTGGTATTAGTATTTGTATAACTGTGTCTCAACATCAGCTCCTATGTACAGTTTGAAAGAACTAATACAGGGACCATCCCATTAGTAAATAAAACCTTGTTATTTGTACAGAACATTTTGCAACACGGATAAAAAATATGAAAGACTGTGAAAAACCTTAGACATTTTGCAGGTGTTGCCCATTACTTACTTACTTTCCATGTCCAGGAAAAACATCCTCAGATTCTTCTCCAACAAATTCAGTGGCTTTAATCGCCTTGTCGTTGCTCCAATTAGGTCTTCGTACGAACAGACTTCCCATGATGTCATGTCTTTTTTTTTTAATAACTGCTTTACGTCTCTTTTTAACATGGAGGTCTTTAGAGACGGGAAAGGATGGGGGGCAAGGATGGGGGCAAGGAATGGGAAGGAATTCGGCCATGGCCTTTTGAAGGAAGCATCCCGGCATTTGCCTGGAGTGATTTGGGGAAACCATGGAAAACCCAAATCTGGATGCCCGGACGGGGATTCGAACCGCCGTCCTCCCGAATGCGAGGCGAGAACGCTAACCGTTACACCGCCCCGCTCGGTATGTCACGTCTTAACAGACGTTCAAGATCCTGCACCTCCCCGTAGTCACTTCCGTCATCGTCCTCGTATGTGGCCCATACAGTAGAACATGATACGTATCTGTTGTTTCATTATTTGATTGATCCTAGTCCATGTGACTTTGATCTCATTCGGAAAATGAGGCTACTTTTGTATCAAAAGAGTTTTACAGGCAAAGAGGAACTGATAACGGTATTTCGAAGAAAGATGAATCCTATTACAAAACATACACAAATGGTCGTATTGAATGCATTCTCCATCGTTGCAGTAAGCTGCAGATGAGATGGGTTACTATCTCGAGGACTGTTCGCTGACTACACTGTTCAAAGCCGGTTCTGTACAGCAATGTGTTCATTTATTACATTGCACTGTAGTAAAACATTTATTCACGCAGGGAAAAGTGTCAAATATTTTGGTAGGCGATAGTATGCATCAAAAAAAGACAAAAATATCTAATAATCATTAGGTTGCAAACGGGTGCTTTCGAAGCTAATGACAGATGCACTACGTGATATCCGTCCTTCGCAGTGTATGCCTCTGTCCTTCGGAGTAAATAATAACGCACTCTCTGAAGGTGTCCTGGTTGGTACAGCTCTTTTATTATATGTGTTACTGATTGCGTTCTGCGATAATTTCCAGAAACAATATAGCAGCCCTTCTATACACCTTCTCCAACTCCTGTATTTGATACTCAAAATGTGGGTCCCATATTACACTACCATACTCAAGCAATGGTCTGACCAAAGTTTTTAACCCAATTCCTTTTCTTCTTTAGTACATCCCCTCATCACTCCCTCCAACAAGTGCAGAATTTTGAAACTTTTCCTACTACCTGTCCAATGTGGTCTCCCCAATTAAGCTTGTTATAATGTGAAACTTGAAGTTGTTTGCTACAAAATGACACATCTGCCGATTCTGTAAGATGTCTCAATAATTTTCTGTATCATTCAAAAGTTGTAAAGTCCTTTATGACTCACCCTGTATATCACAATCTGTGTGAACAAAAAGAAACTGAGTTTCCAATTACAGCTATTAATGCCTAAGGCATAATATGAACCCATGTTCCATTGGCTCTATAATACAGCGTGACAAACAAAGAAGCTAATTTCGATAAATTATTTTCGGTATCGTGGAGAAGTTTTTTCTTAATGTGTAAAGAAAAGGAGAAGAGTTTTTGTGAGTTACTATTCGTGAGACTCGGATGGTCTACATTAAACATACGTGTCTGGCTGGTCATAATTCAGCGTAACGCTAATATTTCGACGTTGTGCTGGGTCGGTAGCAGCTGTCACAGCAAACAAACACATGTCACCCTACTCGTATTGTGTGCTTGTCTTGTTAGGATTCGTTTACATGACTGTACAACGTGTCGCCAGCAGCGGTTATGGTGTAATCCCTGCTGGATTTCACAGACACCTTGGGAACTTCTCTCATCTATCACTATTATTTTTATTTTGTCATTCACGATATAATACGTAGAATAGTTAAATAAAAGAAAGATAGAAATTTCAGTATTATATATTTTCTGTCCATCCAAAAGCAAATTTAAATATTTTTTATTCCTCTCTGTACCTCTCTCTCTATATGTGTGTGTGTGTGTCTACGTTACTGATAGATTTATGCGAATATAGTGCTATAATCGGAATGGCTCGTAATTTCATTTAATGCTGTATTTTTTTTTACTGTTAGTTACTTCTGCTGATAACCATTATTTTAACAACCGTTCTACAAACTAAATATTTCTTTGAAATCTGTCAAATGTATTGAAGTGTCACGCTAATTGCGACATCAAAATATGTTATTCATTCTATTTATTATAAATCATCCATTAATATTTATTGGATCACGTACATGGATTGATTAATTAATTAAAAGTGATTCAGAGATGAGATTTCTTATTATAAACTGTCCGGCATATATTGTTATTCCTCAGGGTCGTTACTGGGCTAGTGGACGCACGCAATACACACAATACCGTATGGTTTCTCCTGCGACGGCAGCTGCAGGCTTCTTGTGATGACAGCTGCGGTCAGGTCCGTGGTGTCGCTTCTTGTCGGGCGCACGTTCGACGCTTCACAGACGTAAAGTGGCCCCTCAAGCAGCTAGGACGCAGTCTGGCGTCGAACCTGCTCCCTGGAGATACGGACTGGAAGGCTCTTACAGCAGAAGCGCGAACTCACACTTGCACTCGCGTCTTATATTCCAACGTCCGGCCACGTACCGCCACGATGAGCACACCTCTGTGGCCTCCCAGCGAGTGTCCCCCACCCCATCCGCTTAGCTGTCCAGCGGATTCGGGGAAATACGAGGGGTTGCCACATTCCTGTGGGCGACAGCTACCTGCCTGCATCTAGCTGCACCCTCGCAAATCCGTTGGCAAACATAGGTTGCTACAAGTTCACACGTATGTACTGTGTCAGTACATAGCCCACTTTCCCCGGAAAATTTAAAAATTTACGTCTATAAAATTTTTAAATTTCTTATTTCACAGTCACTGTACATATTTTCACCACTTTGCACTTGCCTTCACGTTCACACAATGGATCTCGCATCAACATCTCTGAATTACGTAACCTAATCTACTATTTACAATCTTAGAGCAACTCGTGAAGTGTGACATCTCACATCCCCATTAACATTTTGAATTTTGAAATTAATTATAGCTCGTGCCTTGTTGCAAATCTGCTATCACAGAAGGTGATATTAAATTGACTGGGTTTGGCAAGGTGATCTAATTTCAGTCCAGCAACCCGTGAGTCACCAGTATCAATGGCTCAGATTCACACACTCAATTATTCACAATAATACTACGGTTATCCTACGAAATAATGAGAGAAATTATTAAAGGAATTTATCTAAGCTACTTATTCATGCACTAGAGTAATTCTATTTCTACAGGATTGTGATTATTTATAGGATGTGGTTCAGTTAGTTATGCCTTCTTTAACAACCATAACCTTATCTATCACTGGAACTGATACATGTTGTAGTATGGTTCAAATCGAACGTGAGGAGCTCGTGTGATACCTGCGCAAGTTTCTTGTGTTGTAGACACCTATGATCGTATCCTCCCCCTCTAGGAGATAAGCATTCGGATTGACAATTTCCTTAACCCGATAAGGTCCTTGGAACAGACTAAAGAATTTTGATATCAGTTTCCTATTGGCGTCCGAAGGTTTAGAACACTTCAGCAAGACCAGATCACCGACTTCGAATTTCTGCGTTTCCTGTCGATCAGCTCGTTCTTTCCGTCGGTCAGCTTTTTCTAGAAGAAATTCCCTTGTCTTTTCTTGTCGCTGATTCCAATCTTCGGTGCAGTCACTGTCGGGATAACTTATAATTTCTTCTGCAAGTGTTTTCGTTGTCTGTTGGAAGTGCAAATCCACTGGCTTGCAGTTAGTGCTACAGTGATATGAGCAGTTAAAAAACTTCTCTATAGCTGGGAGGTGCTTGACCCAAGACGCATGATTATCACCCACCAAGAGCCTAAAGTACACCCCGAGCTGTTTCATATAACGCTCTGCCAAATTACACTGTGGAGATCGTATCGAACTGAAGATGGGTAGGATTCCTTGCTGTCGCAATCCTTCGATCCAGCGCTTACTTGTGAAGATGGTTGCGTGATCGGATAGGATTCGGGCGGGTTTGCCACATTCTGGTATGTATTTCTTTAGAACAATATCTAGGCACTGTTTTGTGGTCGTGCGTGTGGTTGGATAGAGCTTCACCAGTTTTGAGAATGCATCAACTACGACAAAAACATACTGGTAACCAAATCTGCCTTTGGGAAGTGGTCCATAGAAATCAATACACGCTAGTTCGCTAGGCTTATCGGTTATCACGGGATGACATTCTCCTATGTATCGGATATTGGGATGTTTAGCCCGCTGACACGCATCGCAAGCACGGGTAACCCTCGCGATCGCGCGCTTCAGCGCTCTATAGTACCACTCCTTGCTCATCATCACATAAGTTCTGAGAGTCCCTTGGTGTCCGAAGTGGTTATGATATAGGCTTATGACCTCTTCAAGCATGCTCGGAGGAAGCCAAATCTTCCATCGTTCAGTAGCATTTTGTCTCCTGAAACATATACCATCGTGAATGGTACACAACATGGCCGTATTTCGGACACGTAGGTCCTCTTCTCCGGATCCGACCTCAATGTAGTTCCTAATACCACTGATCTCACTGTCTGAATGCTGCGCGTTGGCTATCTTTCGTCTAATCTCCTCCGCTGTCTGGTCTTCGCACCTGTTGATCACGGCGATCAAAACCTCGTTTGGTTTCTGAGGTTCTGACTGTTGTGTATCACCGTTGATTGCGTGCCTGCTTAGCCAGTCTGCAACTTGGTTTTGGCTTCCTCTGCAGTATTCGATATCAATGTCATATTGCTGTAGCTCAAGTGCCCACCTGGCGATCCTTCCCGTAGGAAATTTGGCGTTACGTAAGAAAGTGAGTGCCTGGTGATCAGTACGCAAATGCGTCTTCCTGCCCAGAATATATGCACGAAACTTGGTGACCGCGAAGTGGATCGCAAGCATTTCCAATTCCGTGACAGAATAACGGGTTTCTGCTTCTTTTAGTGTCCTGCTGGCCATAGCCACCACACGAAAGTTTCCCTGGCCATCTTTCTGTTGAAGACATGCCCCGAGGCCCCAAGCGCTCGCATCTGTATATAGATAGAAGGGCTTTTCAAAATCCGGATGGGCGAGGCACACACATTGTTGGAATGCTTCCTTAGTCTTCCCGAAAGCTTGTTCCTGCTCTTCTGTCCATTCCCATTTCTGTCCTCCTTTCAACAATTTGTACAGAGGTCCCACCAATTCAGAAAACCGAGAGATATTTCCTCTGTAGTAGGAGCAGACACCTAGGTATTTCCGCAATTCACGCAGCCTTGTTGGACGCTTGAAATTCATTATTTCTCGAATTTTGTCTTCCGCTGGACGTATCCCATTAGGAGTGATAATGAAGCCAACGTACTTCACCTCCTGTGTGCAGATTGTCGCCTTGTCGGGGCGAAGCGTTATCCCGCGGTCTTTCAGCACCTTGAAGAGTGCTTCCAAATGCTTTATGTGATCCTCGAACGTTTCTGACGCTATGAGAATGTCTTCGATGTATATAGTACAATATTCCTTCATTTCCGCTGGCAAGATCTCATTCATCGCACGTACAAACGCACTTGACGCGTCCTTTAGACCAAATGGAATCCGGGAAAACTGATACTGGCGGCCCTCAAACAAAAACGCCGTGAATGGTCGACATGAACCCTCCAATTCAATTTGGTTGAAACCTGATGTAATATCCAACGTTGTCAACCATTTTCGGCCCTGGAACCTGCTCATCAAATCTTGTATTGGCTCAGGCCTTTCGGCGTCCCATTCTAACCTGTTGTTTAACACACGGGCATCTAGGCACAATCGTATAGTCCCATCTCGTTTGTTTACAACAGTGAGGGGATTAGTATGTGGCGCTGCTGCCCTGGATATGATACCCATTTCCTCCCACGTCTGGATAACTTCTCTAGCAGCTTCTCTATATTTGTGCGGTATAGGATAAGTTCTTGCACGCAGCGGCGTAGTGTCATTTATTCGGAATCGGTGCACGATCCCCTTTGCCTTTCCCGGTCGAAATGAGAATACCTCGAGGTTCCGCAGAAGCAGGTTGTTAATCCTTTTGGCCTGGACGTCCGTCAGTGTCTTGGCGTCACGGATTTTTCTAAGGAGCGCGTCAACTACGAGATTTCTTTCGTCTATCAGGGCTGTAATCTTCGTTTGCTCTATGATATGAGCGTCTGTCATTTGCCTAGGTTTTGGAGCGACTGATTCATCAAGCTGATCTGACTTCTCCGGCATAACAGTGATGCGAACGGCAGCCTGTGCTGAGCTCCATCTCAACTCTACGTCTGTCAGGTTAGAAACGGTGCGTGATTTCCAATTAATTATCACACCCTTTTCCGCCAGGATGTCGCATCCTATTATCACGTCCACGCTCAAACCTTTGATGATCAACGCTGAAATCACTATTATCTGCCCTTCAATATTTAACGACAAAAGTATCTCCCTATTGCACCTCCTTTCCTTCGCCCCAAACGCGGGAACTAGATGTACTTCTCTTGTTGATATTATATCAAGTTGTCTTTCATTCGTCTGCATTCTTCGGATTAAATGTTCTGCAATGGCAGTAACATCGCTCCCTGAATCAAGGAGTACCGAGCAAGGCATGTCGAAGATATTAGCTTTCAATCGAGGGCACTTGTCCATTGCCTCCGGTTTAGAGTCTGATGGTCTTCCAATATCATCATTTATTTCTAACCCCCCTTCCTTCCAATACTTCAGACTCGTCACCATATTCGGCCTATTTGTTTTGGTAGGTGTGCCCTCTAGATCTTGTCAAACGGAATTCCCAGCGCTTGACAATTCCGCGCGTTCGGGCGTCGCCTCTACATCTCTTCCCGAGCTTTCTGCAACCTCCATCCCTTCTTGCAGCTCACGTTTCGTCAAAGTTCTCACTGGAATTTCCTTCCTCTGTTGCTGGCGGCTGTCATTGTAAGAGTCGTTTTGCTGGTTGAAGTTTTCTCGCCATGGTCGCTGATTCCTTTCGGCAAACCAGGGCTTCCCTTGTCCCGAAGATTTTCTTTCGCCGTGACAGTTATTTTCGTGTTTCGTCACGTCTTCTTGTCGCCCTTTCGTCTTTTCATCAAAATCTGCCATCTCCAATGTGCTAAGCAACTGTTGGATTGTAGTAACGTGCACCGGATTCAATAGATTCCGTACATATCTTGGAAAATGTGATCGCAAGACATAACATATTTCTGCCTCCGGCATCGGCTGATCCAGGTATCGCGACAACGCGATTAACTCTGAAGCATATGTTGCCATGGATTCAGAGCCTTTGGGTGGATACTTGCCATGGTATAGTCTGCTTTTTAGCTGCGACTGTGCGTTTTGTCCCCAATAGGTTTTCAGAAATGTAGCCTTAAATTCCGCGTACACAGTATCTTCTGAACAGGTTACATCTAGCCAAGCACGTTCGCCGGCCCCAAAACATTGCTGAACAAGTAACATTCTCAAATGTTCTGGTATATTCTTGATTCTGATGTAGGAGTCTAGTTTTCTGAGAAAAGCCTTTGGGTTTATGCCATTCTTGGCCTCAAACATTGGCAACGGCAATTCTATGGTGCCACATGCCAAGTTACGAGGGTAGACTTTAAAGTAAGGTCTCCTATTATTTTTCTCATAGAAAATGACATTTATTTACATTGATTTATACACCGTTGGTAAGGCCATGGCCTAAGCTATTTTTCAATGTAATCGCCATTTTTCTCGACGACCTTCCGCATCCGCACGATGAACTTCTGTACTCCGTCCTCGTACCACCCTGCGTCCACGTCGCGCAGCCAGTTGGTGACCTCTTCTTGAACCTCCGCGTCCGACTCGAATTTCTTCCCTCCGAGGTGTTTTTTCAGGACGGGGAACAGATGATAGTCGCTGGGGGCGACGTCCGGACTGTAGGGAGGGTGTTCCACGATTTTCCATCCAAACTTCTTGATCAGCTTGGTCGTCCGATTCGCTGTATGCGGGCGCGCGTTGTCGTGATGAAAATTGACTCCTTTGGTCAGCATTCCTGTGCGTTTGTTCTTAATGGCTCGGCGAAGCTTTTGGAGGGTTTCACAATATCTCTCAGAATTGATAGTGGTTCCTTTAGGCATGAAATCCACTAACAACAAGCCGCGACGGTCCCAAAACACAGTTGCCATCACCTTTCCGGCTGACAGTGTTGCCTTGAACTTTTTCGGTTTTGGAGACGAGCTGTGGCGCCATTGTTTGGACTGCTGCTTTGTCTCAGGTGTATAGTGATGAGCCCATGTTTCATCCCCCGTTACGAAACCATCTAAAAATTCCTCTCCTTCCTCTTCAAAACGCCGCAAAACTTCCTCCGCAAATTCCACGCGCTGCCGCTTGTGGTCTTCGGTCAGCTGTTTTGGCACCCATCTTGCCGAAACTTTGTGATACAGCAACTTCTCCTTAAGGATAACTCGAATTGCGTCCTTGCTGCACACTCCTCCAAGATTCTCTTCCAATTCCTTAACAGTAGCACAACGGTTTTTGAGCATTTCTGCCTCCACAGCTTGGACGATCTCGTCTGAGAGCAACGGCCGGCCACTTCTCTCCTCGTCGTGAACGGTTATGCGGCCGGAAATGAACTCACGTGCCCACTTACGCACGTTCTTGATGTCCATACATTTTTCCCCGTAAACTTTCACTAGCTGACGATGGATTTCGATGGGTGGCACTTTTTGTGCAGTCAAAAAGCGGATGACCTAACGAATTACACACCTGGACGGAGAAGCGAGAGGCAGTTCCATCGCGGACGGCTGCTGAGCCAAGACTGAGCGGCCGAGCCGTGTCTTCCCCCACCAGGAATTTAGCCCGCGAGTCAGGGAACACGGCGGCGTTGCCAGATTTCGTCTAGCTCCTGATGCGGCGACGCTACACCGTTGGAGACCTTACTTTAAAGTCTACCCTCGTATTTGCACCAACATCATTCATTCGTGTAGTCCGTGCTGCTTCTCCCGAGCCCACGGATGCCACTTCCTCTCGGAACCCTTCCAACTTTTGTGCTACATTTCTTGATAATTCTTGATGAACTTGTCGTAGATCCTCTATTGCCGAGTTGCACCCAGTGACATTTACTTCCAGTTCACCTACACGAGCTTCTACTAGCGCAAGCTTTGTGTTGGTGGCTTGCGTGCTTGACTCAAAATCTTCAGTAAGTTTTTTAGTTTGCTCCTGCGTCTCTTCCAATCGTTTAGTGACGCTGTCTTGGGTACTACGCAAGTTCTTGACTTCAGTTTCCAACATTCCAGCTGTGTGCTGCAATTGCCTGATTTCTTCCTTAATTGACTCAGTGCAATTACCAATTTCCTGAGTTATAACTTTGCGAAATTCAGTTTGCGTCTCAGTAAGCCTACGGTTCAATTTCTCCCCTTGTGAATGGATGTTTGCACTTAATTGTTTTAACAAATCCATCACCATCGTCAAATTTGCCTGTTCAGGTTCGGTATCGTCCACATGTACACGCGTATCATCTAGAAGAGGTGCAGATACCATGCTACCTTGGGTTTCGCATCTGGCATGTGAGATATCTGGATCTAACTCTGCACTTTCGCAAGTCTCAACCAACTTATTCATTTTATCCATTCCGACGTTTCTACTCCTTAACCACATGTGCAAGAATAATTAAACAAGAAATTTTACTATGACAATTATCAGTATGGAAACAACGCAGAAGATAAACTCTGGACCAGAACGCCAAATGTACTACTACTCTGGAAGTGAAAACATCACCAAATTCTACAACATGCATATAACTACAATATGGAACAAACAAGACATATATTCATTCACTCTGCCATAGATACGGGACGATATCACCGGATATGCCATATGAAATTATTAAAATTACAGGGTTCTTCACCAAAAGTAATTTTTGGGATCAAATTTTGAAAATTTGAATTATTCTTACCGCGCCATAAATAATTAAATCTCAACTGTATTGCTTTAATTATTAATTATCGTTAATTATAATTATCGGGCCCCACGTGATAAGCGCCAATGAAGTGTCACGCTAATTGCGACATCAAAATATGTTATTCATTCTATTTATTATAAATCATCCATTAATATTTATTGGATCAAGTACATGGATTGATTAATTAATTAAAAGTGATTCAGAGATGAGATTTCTTATTATAAACTGTCCGGCATATATTGTTATTCCTCAGGGTCGTTACTGGGCTAGTGGACGCACGCAATACACACAATACCGTAGGGTTTCTCCTGCGACGGCAGCTGCAGGCTTCTTGTGATGACAGCTGCGGTCAGGTCCGTGGTGTCGCTTCTTGTCGGGCGCACGGTCGACGCTGCACAGACGTAAAGTGGCCCCTCAAGCAGCTAGGACGCAGTCTGGCGTCGAACCTGCTCCCTGGAGATACGGACTGGAAGGCTCTTACAGCAGAAGCGCGAACTCACACTTGCACTCGCGTCTTATATTCCAACGTCCGGCCACGTACCGCCACGATGTGCACACCTCTGTGGCCTCCCAGCGAGTGTCCCCCACCCCATCCGCTTAGCTGTCCAGCGGATTCGGGGAAATACGAGGGGTTGCCACATTCCTGTGGGCGACAGCTACCTGCCTGCATCTAGCTGCACCCTCGCAAATCCGTTGGCAAACATAGGTTGCTACAAGTTCACACGTATGTACTGTGTCAGTACAGTATATAGCTGACAGAGGTTATAATTAGATATTCACGTAGAGTGTAGCTGTTAGTAACGTTTCTTGAAAGAAATGACTCGCATAGTAATCTAACAATTACACAGCGAGCAATGTAATGTAAAATTTCAGACCAGTTTAATTATTGAATAGTTTGGATTGATTTTGAGGCTAATTCTGTAATAATAATGATCACCCTTATTAAATGACCGAGCCCTGGAATTCCGAACGTCGCGAGTTCAAATCCTCGTCTTGCCAACCAGATTTCTGTTTTCCATTGTTACCAGAAAACACTTCAGGCAAATGTTGAGATGTTTCCTATAAAAGACAGTGACTGAATTCCTTCCCATTAATTTTCATCCTATCCTCTGATGATCTTGACGTTGACGTAAAACTAGAGGGAAAAATCTTACTTAAAGAGCAGAAAATTAATTTATATCTGTTTAGTTGTAGTTTTATTCGGCGCTATTATAAATTTTCTTGTAGTTCTACTTACAGGGCTGATTTTTGCTATACCAATGTGTCAGCGTCCACCTTTTCCCACTTTCATGTGTGTTTTACTGTGGATTTGGAAACACTTTAGTGAATTTAATATTTAAACAGTGATTCTCATTTTTGCGTTGTGTAATGAAGATACTGAAAAAAGAAATACTTGAATCTACAATGGTATACCGTCTAAGGCAAAAACGGGTAATGGATTTGTTTCTGAGTTTATAAGCTGAGACGAAACAGCGCCTTGGTATGAAGACTGATATCACAGTCACTTTACAGTTTGTTTCGATCGAGCTGCGCATTCGTTTTGCCAATCGGGAGATACGAGTTTATACATTGGTAGCTTAAATTAAAAGTCAATTTAGATTAAATCGTTGTAATCTCAATGCCTAAAGCGGTATGTACAGGGGGAAAAAATATTCAATCCGTAACAAAATTTCAGCGGATTCAATTTTTTTCTTAACATACATCACACTAATCCTATATTTTAGGATGACTGGAATAAACTATTATCATCTTCTACATCTGCACTATTTTCTCTGTGTTAAATGTTAAACTATAATAATGTGCTGCGGCACACTGTATACTAATTATTCAAGTCAGTTTAACATTACGGTAAATAAATAAATAACTGAATCTGTATATACAAGCTAATGTGAAATTTAATTACGAAACTTACGGAACTTCCATGTGCATGACTATCAGCGTTTCTCTTACGTTCAGTGAATTTATGTTACATTTTACAGTTGTAAAATGTTAAAATGTAAATAATACGGAAATCACTTCAAAACTGTTATTGACAATGAACATAAATGATCAGATTATTCAATAGAATTTGTGTTTAAAAACCTGCTGTTACCAAAAAGGTGAGAAATATCTACTATCATATAAATTCATTTTATCCACTTTAGGTCAAAATATTCTGAAAATTTAATTGAGGGATTTATTAACTCTACCTGTAGAATGAACGTAAACACAGTATATTTTATCGTTTATCTAAACACTGATTGAATGTGTGATACAATTATCAATTACGAGTAGAAACAAAGTATAGTTATTTTGGGGTAATATAACCTAAATTTCAACACGATTCGTGTATATGACGCCTGCACCTTTCTCTCTGTCTCCTCTCCACATATGCGCACTGCCAGCCGAGAGCTAATGGCACAAGCAGAAGCGACAAAACAAATCCCCGCCTCCAATCGTGATATTGGAGGGAAAAGCCGCTTTCGCGAAAATTGCTTTTGTTCTCACAGCTCTACGGTTGGGCATAAATCATGCTGGGTGCGTACAGCGCCAGTACGCCCGTGCACAATACGTGTTTGTCACGGTCACTAAAACTTCCATCCGCTTTCCAACTTCAACTCGGCACTCCGAAACTTCCAACAACTGTTTATGTTAATCAGTTTTATAGACTCCACGAATTTTTTGCGTCTGTGATATATATGTACCAAACTGATTGTTAGTTTGCACTAATCATTGAAGTGAAAAATTCCTACACATTTGCCAATGAAATATTTAAAAAAAAAAAAATTAATTAAATTGCAATGGAGCAAAATGCTCCAGTGGCAATTTCCCTAAACACCCATCTTCCCCCTTTTCTGCATCCACCTAAATTTACCCTTTACAAATTTTAACTTTAAATTCTTTCAACGTTTTTGGAAAATTATTCATCATTTCTCTTGGTAGCTTATTCCAATCCCTGACACCCTTACCTAAAAAAGAGAATCTTCCTTCATCCTTGTGCCTGAAATCGAGTGCCAAGTTGTGGTCATGGTCATCTTTTCTCTTCCATGCATTACTTTCAATTCTCACACCAATATCTTTCCATTCCTCATCACCAATTTACGCCTTGTACACTCCCATGACCCTCTTCACCCTCCTCATGTCTTGCAATGAATCCCATTCCAGCTCTTTTATCATATCTGTTACTGATTGCGTTCTGCGATAATTTCCAGAAACAAATCTAGCAGCCCTTCTTTGCACCTTCTCCAACTCCTGTATTTGATACTCAAAATGTGGGTCCCCATACTACACTACCATGTTCAAGCAATGGCCTGACCAAAGTTTTGTAACCCAGTTCCTTTACTTCTTTCATACATCCCCTCATCACCCTCTCCAGCAAATGCAGAATTTTGAAACCTTTTCCTACTACCTGTTTGCTGACTGAAAGATGAAGTAATGTGGTTCACGATCATTGAAGTATCAATACAACGCAGACAGAACTTACAATTAGCCTAGCTCATGCTTGTGCAAAAAAATAACAGCGTTTGATATTGAGAAAAGATAATGTAACTAAAAAGAACTATTGACTATAAATCTTCGCGAGCTTTATCAAAAGATCGAGTTAACTCATTGTTTCTACAACGAAGAAATTTTATTTAATTAATAACGAAATACTCATTATCAATATCTCATCGTAGCGAAATATACGGAAAAGAAGGAAATAATGTATTCATTAACCCAAAAATTGGAAGGCAAAACGTTGCAAGATGTGTGTTAACACCAGTATTAAGTAAGTTACTGATTTTTGACGCCAAAATGTACAAATTCTTATCGAGATGGAATGTGATCACATTTTTGGAACTTTATTTTTCCTGTATTTTCAGGCTGGGGGAGAAATTTTTGAACGATGAACCTTCTGGATACTGTTCGAATCTAACGCAGTCATTTCCATACGCAAAGGAACAGCTTTTAAAAAGATTATTTCACATCGATCTTTTGGTTTCTAGTGATAAATGCTGCGAATTAATAAAGTTTTATATGAACATCTCGAAAATTTGATAAATTGTTAGCTAAAGGAGATTGCAAGATTCACAATTTAATAAAAAAAAAAAAGGCAACTTCCGGATGTCCCCCCCCCCCCCCAAGAAAAAAGATGTTTTTGTGTAATGTGCTGAAGAAATTAGAATAAATGTTTATGATCATAGTATTGATTGTATCTCCTACGTAACGTAACGTTATATGATTAAGTTTTCTTTGTACTTTTCTAAGGCTTTCTACGATTGTCCTACTTGTTCTTGAGTTTCTATTTTTTATGGTCCAATCACTGCGTTCTTCGGTCGAAATGTCAACTAAACCATGTCATAGGGAGCGTGCACAAACTACGTGGCTCGGTCCAGGGGTTGGCTGGAAGGCTACGCTGGGCTACGTGGGGGGGTTAGAGCCAGGCCACGTAGCTTTCCTATCATAACATTTTTCACAGTTAAAATGAGGAACAGAACATTCAACAGCATGTGAATATTTATTTCCTTCATTTAATTACCTCCGTATGTAACTTACAATAATCTGACAGGAGAAAACAGAACAAAATATCTTCTGGAATCGAAAGGGGAAAAAGCTACCTGCTACGTGGTGGGGAGGGGGGGGGGTGCAGAGCCAAATGCCACGCAGTACTACGTGGGGGGAGGGGGGGTTCACAGGAGGCCAAAATGGAGCTACGTGGTTTATGAACGCTCCCATACGACGAGCGTAGAGACTGAAAAACAATGGCGTATTTTCTGCTATGGAGACCTTCCTACTTAACCTGTGTAAACGGTTAGCTTTTAAGCATTTCAGGATGTCAAAAACAATATTCGACGAAGTAAATGTATATGTTTAACTAGCCCGTGTAATCTCCCTGTTATTACGTCGGGTGTGCTGAAGGCGCTCGGTTGGCAGGATTGCGGAGGCAGTGAGGAGCCCGAGGCGAGGCTCGAACCACATTGCCTCGAGCCCCGCCCGTCTATCAAATTAGCCACTAATTCGCTGCAAACATAATTATCAGCAGGCGCGCTGGATTTGCCGCGAGAACACTGGCCGCTGGCGTAGGCGCCTGTGAATATTTCTGCAGGCATCAAGCAATACAGTGCACGTGTTTAACTGTATGGTATTAATTCCAATCTACCTGTTATAGAAGTATCATCTTCACACCTCCGAAAAAAGCACAATCCAACAAATGTGAGAATTATCGCACCGTAAGTATAACGCCACATGCCTACAAAGTTACTGACCATGATAGTATACAAAAGAACAGAAAAAATAGTGGAAGAAATATTAGGTGAAGATATATCTGAGTTTTGGAAAAATCTTGATACAAGGGAAGTGATTTTGGCTTTTAGATTAATACTTGAAAGGGGAAATCAAGAAAAACAAAGATACTTTTATGGCAATTATTTATTTAGAAAAAAAAGTACTAATCTTAGGTGGGACAAGACTTTCAAATTTTTGTAAGAAGTCAGATCTAAAATATCGAAATAGAAAAATACTTTATAATCTGTATCAGACTCAAGTGGGTATAGTCAAATAGAGAATCTTGAGACGTGTATTAGCTTAAAAAGCATCGTGAGACAAGATTGTATTCTGTCCACACTAATCTTCAACATAAGCTATAAAGGAAGTAAAAGAAAAATTCTATTGTGGAAAAAGTGTTCAAGGAGAAAAAAAGCAGTATCATACGATTTGCTGATGACATTGTCCTGTTAGGCAGAACAAACTGAGGATCTTTAGAAGGTACTAAAGAAATATTTTGGATTAGATACAAACCAAAGCAAGACAAAAGAGATTAAAAGTAGTAGGTATGACAGCAATAATAGTAAATTAAATGTAAAACAGGAGAAGTAAGTGAATTCTGTTACTTCAGATGTAGTATTACAGCTGATGGCCGAAGCAGGAACGATGTTAAAGGCAGAATAGCGAACGAAAAGAGAGAGCCAGAAAAAAAAGAATTATTTTAGTTTCAGTTATTGATCTAGGAGTCAGAAAGAACTTTTGTGTGGAGCACAACACTTTATGGTACCCAAGGATGGACTTCAGGAATACCATAAAGAAAGAAACTTGATGGATTTGAAATGTGATGACAGAACGATGCTCACAATTAATTGGACATACGAAATGAACGGGTTTGGGGATGACGTATGAAGAGAGAAGGCAGTGGCAGAGTCATACAGAAAGAAGAGACAGGATGGTGGTCACATTTTAAGAATGCAGGAAGATATGGAGGAATACATCAAACTAGTAGAGAGAGTGATGACAGGAAAAAAGTGTATTTGGTGAATGGTTGTGGACATAGACCTATGTATGTGTGGTTTCCAAATCTACACCAAAAGAATAAACCTGTGAAACTAAAAAGCCCTGTGCTCGAATTTATCCCACTGTATCAGATTTTTCCTAAGACTTCAATTTTCAGCATACTCTTAAGAACATTATCGGAAAGAGAAGTGCGGCTTAACTGTTTATATGTTTCTCATGTCCCAAATATAAGAATAGGAAGAAAAGTATCTCGCATGACGTGGTACGCTGTAGAGCTCTATGTTTTGTTGTACAGATCGAAATCAACTAAATAAACAAAAAATAACTGCTAAATAATGCACATTTGAAAATGACATAACGAACATTGGTTGATCGAAATAAAAGGTTAAATTAAAGCATTTGGGTGAATGAAAAGATTAGGGGAAATAGTAACTATTCTCTTTCTTGCTTTCAGACCTATCACGAATTATTGGTGACGACTATAACGTATGAGTAAATAATGATAAAATGCAGTCTTTTATTAAACTATACATATAGCTCGTTAACTGTATTTCCTGAACTAGTTTGTTATGTGATCTAGCGAAAATATGCTACCTGGTCAATGGAAAATGTCAGTTTCCGTGTATGCCGGTAAAGGGGTGTTTCAAGCTTTGAACTAATATTCATTCCCAGGAAAACACACTTTTGATGAATGGGAAAAGCCAGTAATTTAGCGGAATTTGGATTGAATGTTCAGATGAAAGCGGCATTGTATGTAGTAATCTTTTTATGCAGAAACATGGACAAACTGTGTCACTTGGTCATTAAAGGCACAGCGTTTTTTCACCCTTACTCAAACAAGTGGTTAGTGAAAACTAAATGTGTTATTTCCATTGCTGTAAGAAGTAGCGTACTATGCTGCATCTATAAAAGTTTGTCTGTTAAACATGTTTGATATTTGAAGCTTAAGTTTGTTTCAAATGCTAGAAAAAGGTCTTTTTTCCACCTTAATTATCAAACTGTAAAGTTACCGTAATCTTATCCCTGTACATATACTAACCTTATTTGGCCATTAAAGCTTAATATACATTCATCTTTATTATTTTTAAAAGTACCGTTAGGCGCCTTATTAATTACTTAGTAATTCATTTGGGCCATACTAAGCCATTTTACTTTGTTTCTCCTGTCGAACTTTTTGGTTACAAGCTTGATGCAGAAGAGGCGATACAACAGCTTTAGCTAGGGATTCGGCAAAGACGTTAAGGAACTCCAGAAGGAAACGACCACCAGATTGTGGAAGATTAGTACTGTAAGGGGTTTCTCCCGAGAGGTCTTGCAGCTCTCGATTTTTTTAAGATGAGAAGCGAGTTATAATGAGGCAGTGATGGAGCAGTTATGATGGGATGAAATTCAGCTAATTTAGGTCAAGTAGTCATTTTGTAAAAAGCGGAAGCTATATTGTAATCATTTTAAATCCACCGGTATGGTTCTGTGCGTTGAGGCATCTCTCTACAAATTTCAGAAACAAAAGATACATTTATCACACGATGAAATACGTTAACACTTCACTTCCCCCTTTAGTACTTCCCCCCACGATCAGATAGCAGGTATAAAATGCTTGGCCTCGGTAAGGGCATGCGGACCATAATTTTTACAATGTCAACGACAAGTAGAGCTTATCGAAAGCAGTAGATTGTTGGAAAAAGTTGGTGAAAAAGAAGAAGACGTTGTCGTTATTTTAACAAAGACGTAGTCGTGACGCTATTGAAGTTATGATGCATAATCTTTTGTGAAGCGAAGTGGAAGCAAGAATGCAGGGTAGGTTGATCGTTCGAGTGCCCAGATAAACAATTTCTCGGTTAAGGAAGCAACTATCAGCCACTAACGAACACATCAAATAATTCTATTGGAAGATTGGTACTATGAGCGAATGAAAAATTGTTGAAAGGAGAAGTACATCAGAATTTTGGCTGCCAAAGTCCAATATCTTTTCTCATACCAGTTTATTTATTTCGTGTCAGAAACTTACATATTTGCATAATAAAAAGCATCAAATTGTACTACACCACAACTTGGCCTCTTCAATTGCATTTTCCAAATCCTCTTATAAGTGGATGTAGTCTTCTCGGGAGACTAGCCGAGTGAGTAAGATGTTTCCACACGATATTTCGGCGATCTCAGACTCCGTCGCCATCTTCTGGTGAAGTCATCATCCGTGCTGGAGGCTGGGCACAATCGACACTAGAGCAAGTGTTGAACAGTCTGATCCGTTCCACAGTCGCACTTGATGTTATCGAACTCAGCACAGTCCCTTCTTGCTAGGTTAACCTTGGTTCTGCCCATTCCTGATCCCAGCATATTCAGAGATCCCCCTATCAGTCATCCCTTGTCATAACCAGGTGGTAAATTTTCAGATAATCTTCCCGGGTCAAAAAAAAGTTAATGGAATGTGCAAGTAGGCATTGAAATGCGTATTTCTCTTTTTGCTGGTGATTCTGGGAAGTTTGCATGCGATGTAGCTGTTTCGTACTGCGTTATCTCTCTCTTTCTCGTTAGAGATGCTGCACGACTCCCTGCTACAAAGTGGGCGCAATTGTATTTCACGGTAATGCCGGGTGGCGTCGCCACGAAACGCGCTCTCCGTTTTACGCAAATTCGTTTGCTATTAAAAAGTTGACATGGCGCTCGTTCTCTGGCTGCAGACGTCAGAGCTGTCGCAGAAATGGAGCACTAAAAGAGTCATTACGAGGAGAGAGGCAGGCGGACTGCCGAAATAAATTTGAGATGTTGTAAGGCGGGCGGGAACAAACACATTAAAGCAGCGCCTCCAGACGACGACTTGAGTGGCTGCTAATGTCTTCTTGATGAGGAACACCTGCTGGTGACGACACATCCACCGTGCCAGAGAGACCGTCCTGCTGACACCTGTCATATAGCCGGCATTACTCTTAGTAAACCAAAAACTAATAATGGAGATTTGATGTTAAATTAACTAAATTAAATTGGAATGGAGTGCATGCTCCGGTGGAAATTTCCCTAAACACCCATCTTCCCCCTTTTCTGCACACACCTAAATTTGCCCTTTACAAATTTTAACTTTAAATTCTTTCAACGTTTTTGGCAAATTATTCATCATCTCTCTCGGTAACCCATTCCAATCCCTAACACCCTTAGCTAAAAAAGAGACTCTTCCCACACACTTGTGCCTGAAATTGAGTGCCAACTTGTGGTCATGGTCATTTTTTACCTTCTATACATTACTTTCAATTCTCATCACCAATATACTCCTTGAACACTCCCATGACCCTCTTCACCCTCTTCCTGTCTTCCAGTGAGTCCCATTCCAGCTCTTTTATCATATCTCTTACTGATTGCAATCTGCGATAATTTCCAGTAACAAATCTAGCAGCCCTTCTTTGCACCCTCTCCAACTTCTCTATTTGATTCTCAAAATGTGAGTCCCATACTATACTACCATATTCAAGGAATGGTCTGACCAAAGTTTTGTAACCCAGTTCCTTTTCTTCTTTAGTACATCCCCTCATCATTCTCTCCAACAAGTGCAGAATTTTGAAACCTTTTCCTACTACCTGTCCAATGTGGTCTGCCCAGTTAAGCTTGTTATCAAATGTAATGCCAAGATATATACATTTGAAGTCTTCAATAAGCAATTTCTTTCCCCACCTTATATTCATAATAAACCTTTAGTTTTTTATTTGTGTATCTAATAAGCTCACTCTTCTTTGCATTTATCTTCACCCCATGTTTACCAACCCTACTAGATATCCTGTCCAGATCACCCTGCAACTGTTTACAATCCGCTACCGTTTTGATCCTTTTATATAGCACTAGCTGTGCCCGCGACTTCGTCCGCGTGGAATAATTATTTTGGGCATCATATTTATTTTTGCAAACAACTTCCTCAGCTTTATAAATTATAGCAGTTACCCACGACTTTGTCCGCGTCAATTTCTGTTATTATTTTAGACAATTTTTTGCAAATTTAGTTTTTAAGTTTTTAAAAGAACATAATTATTTTAAAGTACTTCTGCGTAAATTATATTTTTAGTTTTATTTTCTTGTGACAGAAGAACATATTGGTTTTCTCCGCAATCCGATCTTGACAACGCGACATATAGTTGGCCGTGTGAAAAGCAGTCTTGACGTAAATCGATTCCTACGTGTTTAAATGTTTGCCCCTGTGATTTATTAATTGTAACGGCGAAAGATAGCTTAACGGGAAATTGTATTCTTTTAAAATTAAAAGGTAAATCATTTGGAATCATTGGGATGCGAGGTATAAGCACTGTTTGACCAACTGCTGGACCAGTCAAAACTATTGCAACGATCACGTTATTGCGTAGAAATTTAATTTGAAGTCGGGTTCCGTTACATAAATTTGGTGGTTTGAGATTTCTAAGTAAAATTATTGGGGCACCTATTTTTAACTTGAGGGAATATGGGGGAAGGCCACTTGGGTTCAAAGAATTAAGAAACTCTTGTGGGTAATGTACCGCATCTTCTTGATCCATTACGTTATCAATAGATGTGTTGGTAACTATGTCTCCTGGAAGTTTACTTAAAATTAGGTCGTTAATTTCGTCCACGCTACTGTTTCTCGCCGCCAATATTGCCCTTTGACACATCCATTGATGATCTTTATTTTCTATTTCGCTGATTTCAGGGTAAACTTTCGATATTAAGTCCTCAATGTTACTTACTCTTTCTCCTAAATCGCGATCAATTTCAATTTTATTTTCAAAATGAGGTACTTTCCCGTCTCCTATTAAAAGTAACTTTGAAGGAAAAGTTATACTACCTCCCCCCAAATGTGCTCTCATATTTGTAGTTAATTTTAAAATGTTAACAAACTTCCATAAGGGGGCATCCATAAATTACGTGAGGTGAAATAGGGGAGGGGGGGGGGGTCCGGCGAAATCTCACCAGATCTCACCAAGGGGGAGGGGGGGGGGGGTCTACGGAAATCTCACGTGAGATTTTGTGAAAAATTTGGGGGGACAGTAGAGCAAAAAAAAAAAAAAAAAGAAAGGTCTACAATTTGCGGCGAAGTCGATTTTAGGAGGGTATTTCATCAAAAAAGTTAGGGTGTGACCTAAAAAAAAAAGTTTACAGGGCGATTTCTAGGGGGTTTCTCACGGACCAGATCTCACCAGAAGGGGGGGGGGGTCCGGCCAGATCTCACGAAATCTCACCAGGGGGGAGGGGAGGTCCAGAAATCCGGAAAAACACCTCACGTAATTTGTGGATGCCCCCTAATGGGGAACTACAACCGTTCAGATGGGAGCCGACCGCGCGTAATATCTTCTAAGATGTTCATTGAAATTAAGTGATGCCAAAGACAATTTTGTTCACAATTAAATACTCTTAATCAACAACACATTTATTTGGATAAAGATTAATATTATTATGTTGATACAACTCTAACAAATAATTGGTAATAATGCATTAATTTCGACCAAATTTGATTACCATAAAAACGGTTCTAGTGAGTTAATCTTAAAAGATAGACATATACTGTCGCGGACATTTTTTTAGATCATTTCAAGAGGAATAATGCTTTCCTACATTTCTTTTGGTATCTTTAACCGTTTTCGCAGCGCACGCAACAGAAGCCCTCAAAGATGAATAATTTTCCCCGTTTTTTTCCACATTTTCCATTGTTTCTTCGCTCCTATTAGTCGCAGCGTGATGTTATATAGCTTAAAGCCTTCCTCGATAAATGGTCTATTCAACACAAAAAGAATTTTTCAATTCGAACCAGTAGTTCCTGAGATTAGCGCGTTCAAACAAACAAACAAACAAACAAACAAACTCTTCAGCTTTATAATATTAGTATAGATTCTGTC
This sequence comes from Vandiemenella viatica, assembly GCA_031002005.1. Classification (NCBI taxonomy): domain Eukaryota; kingdom Metazoa; phylum Arthropoda; class Insecta; order Orthoptera; family Morabidae; genus Vandiemenella; species Vandiemenella viatica. The sequence continues at coordinate 77,684,578 of JARYHS010012519.1, forward strand.
ATCTGCAAACAATCTAATTTCTGATAGTAAACAATCAACACAATTATTCATTAGAATAATGAATATCAATGGAACAAATACGCTACCCTGTGGCACTCCCATTTTCGCTTCCACTTCTTTTGATACTGCATTTTCTACCCTAACTTTCTTTTTGCTACCTTTCAAAAATTCTTCTACCCAATAAATCACTTTCTGATCCACTCCAATATTTTTTACGTTATTTATTACCATTTTATTGCTCATTCTGTCAAAAGCCTTTGAAAGATCTGGTGCTACACTATCAATTTGACCTCCCTTGTCCATCTCATCCGAAATATCTTGCATATATCCCACCAACTGAGATTTACGCGAATATCCTTGCCTAAAGCCATGCTGCCTACTTGAAAACCACTTACGCTCCTCACATATATTTCTGATGTTCACAGTAAAACGTAAATATTGTATATGTCGTAGGTCATTCCATGCACTTATCTTATAGCAAACATTCACTATCCGATCAAAAGTATCAGGACACTATAACAGCTGTCATACCCATCCTTTGAATGAAATGTTATTTGAAGAATTGTGTGTAGCAAGTTGGGGTTGATTAATTAGGGTTTTTTATGATTTTCGTTTAATTAATCATGAAATTCTGTAAATGAACATTGTTTTATGGAGATAAACTGTGTAAATGCTATGTAATGTGTTCAAGGACAGTATTATGTATGAATCATTAGTTAAAAGTTTGTAATTGTAAATATTGATGTGAGCTACGTTTGGAGGACAAATTGCGACGGTTTGGATTTTTTTATGCTTAAAATTTTGTGTGGAAATCCATGTAAACAGTATTAACTTCCATTTTAATGTGTTTTCTAATGATTATGAGTGATTTTGTATAATCTTTAATTATTTTTGTTTGATTTTAATTGTTAAAGTATTGTTAGAATTCGAGAAGCGTCGGTCGGATCTCGTTAAATTACTCTGGATATTACTATATAAACAAGTGACAGAGACGGTTAAATTAGGTAGATGAGCAGTAAGTTGAAAGTTAACTGAAAGTTAGAATCGCTGGAATATTTGTATGATTGTGTTCAGTATCTTTGGTTGAGTCGATGCCTATTCTGTGTGCACTGTGTTATGTTACTGTAGCGCTCGCGGAGAAAATAAACACAGTGGAAAGTGACTCTTCGTAGTAGTTATCTCACGTTTATTATGGCTTCCGCCATAGAACTAAACATCAGGAAATAGTAATTAGCGAAATGCTTATCAACATACTTAATTAATGCAGACTTCCCAGTATAAAAGGAAGGGGAGAGTCTCACATTCTAAGAATACAATTAATTCAAAACAAAGTAGTCAGGATCATAGCAAGTGTTTTTTGGGCAACACGAACAACGGATTTACACTGAGATTTCCTACCCGAGCTTCCATATGTAACCATTTTTTTTTACTTTACGCTTCGTCGACAGCGAGGTCATTAGAGACGGGATGGGGTTGGGGGCAAGGAAAGGGAAAGAATTCGGCCATGGCCTTTTTGAAGAAAGCATCCCGAAATTCGCTCCTAAAACCCAGTACGCACATTTGAAATCCCCTGTGAATTACTGTGGTGGCTTGTTAACGACGGGATAGAAAGTACCACCTGCACTCAGTGCTCAAATACTGTCGGATATGACGAGATGTGATAGTACGCCCTACCTACTGCTCTGGTCGTAGTTGATGTTAATATAATCCCGCACCGACAAAAAGGAACCCGTGATGGCGATTTGACGACAGATGGTTATTTTTACCAAATCACACCGTGTCGATGATATTCAGCACCTTTCTCATCAACGGTAAAAAACTGGAAAATCAGGGAAGCGTTTTCCGTTCTTACTGTCACTTCCGTAGTCTACGTTACTTTTTTCGTTTTGTACGTTGTAGTATAACACAACAATTATTTGTATAAACGTAATTTGTTTATCTGTACCGGTTGTTGGTATAACTTCGGTGCATTTAGGTATGGAAGGACATTCCTTATGATTTCAAACTTGTAAAATTCCAGTGTTGCTACACCTTTGGAATATGTGGTACAGTTACCTCGAAACCCGTAAAATTGGGTAAATTTTGTGTCAATCGGTTTAATTTTTCAGAAAATTTAACATATTTTTTCTTTGAGGTTTAATTATTTATATTACAGAGAGAGGAGAGTAGGAGAATTTCGTTAAAATAGTTTGTTGTTTCTCATCTTCTGGGACGGTCGCCAACAAAACAAGCAGTGTGGTGTAAAAGAAAAGATCACTGCAAGCTATTTTTGGCATTGTCTCCGATTTCAGATCCGTAGATATATTTGGAATTTCCGAGAAAAGAAAACATAGCAATGATGGACAATTTACACAGTTATGATGAATCTATCTTCCGCTGGTACAGAAAGTCGTTAATCGATAGCCACTTAACAATGCGAAAAAACTTCGAGAATAAAGATAAAGTATGATGTGGGTAAAAAAATATTTAAAAAAATCATGTATGGTCGGATTGCAGGTGTAAACCTGTGTGGACTCAAATCTACCTGACCGGTATGGTCGAAGGACTTGGAGTTCCAGATCGATGGCCTACGAAGCCCTAGTACAACGCCTGACATACATTCGTCAATCTCGCAATTACTGCGCGCATGCACTTTGAAGACATATTTCTGAGAAGAGGAAGAAGTGGTTCGTGGAAGGCAGCCGTCCTTCCATTTCCGCGATAAGAGCTTTCGGTCGACACCAGCGCTGCCATCACGGCCTGGTAACTGGGTCTGCCGCCAGAGCGCGCAGCAATTTGTTACGTCACGCCGGTAACAATGCCGACTGTCGCGTGAATGGCGTGTCGTCCCGTCCACCCCACTCTCACCCTCCCACCAGTCGACGACAGATAACAAATGACATCTGCCGCCGTTCCCGGTGGGGGGTGGGGAACCCGTCATTGCCGGCAATATGCGCCACCTTCCCACTCCACTCCCTTCCTACCACACTACCTCCCTCAGCCTGTTAGATTTCTTTGACGTATCCTCCGTTACTTTACGTAGCTATCAGACGATTCAGTGGTTAATAGGGTATCTGACGGAGACTAGAGGAACTCGAATCGAATGACTTTTTTTTTTGGGGGGGGGGGGGGGTAGATCTAACACTTACACCTGATAAAATTTTCTTTGCGTATGTGAATTAGCTGGATGTAGCGGGATTAAATGATGACCGATGCTAAACCGAACTTTCATAAATCGATATACAGGGTGTTACAAAAAGGTACGGCCAAACTTTCAGGAAACATTCCTCACACACAAACAAAGAAAATATGTTATGTGGACATGTGTCCGGAAACGCTTACTTTCCATGTTAGAGCTCATATTGTGGACGGCTGTGATACAATACGCCATTCTCCAGGGCTGCATCAGCGCATCATGGATTCCATGCGACGGAGGGTGGATGCATGAATCCTCGCTAACGGAGGACATTTTGAACATTTCCTGTAACAAAGTGTTTGAAGTCACGCTGGTACGTTCTGTTGCTGTGTGTTTCCATTCCATGTTTAATGTGATTTGAAGAGAAGTAATAAAATGAGTTCTAACATGGAAAGTAAGCGTTTCCGGACACATGTCCACATAACATATTTTCTTTGTTTGTGTGTGAGGAATGTTTCCTGAAAGTTTGGCCGTACCTTTTTGTAACACCCTGGATATGTTAGGCTCAGAGACCGAAAACGCTCACTGGGCGAAAAAAACTACCACAACGCGTTGTAATTTTTTGATAACGGCCACAACACGTTGTGGCTTATCAGTTGCTTATCAACTCTTTGTGAGTTGTCTTGTGTGGAGAGTGCTACCTGGACCAAATGCTAATTTTTGTTTTGTGTTAGCGAAAGCGCGATGTGGCTGTGTTTTTGTAAGTGCCATAACGCGAATAACGTATTGTGGCCGTTTTCCGTCTTTTGATCCTAACATATATAAAACTTAAAAGTTTGGATGTTAGTTTCTTATACAGATATTAACTGTTCCAGAGATTTGGACAAATATTCACACAGCTCTTCTTCATAACTTCATAACTTAGCGGGTAACAAACACTCAACTCACAACAGTTTGAAATTCTACATTCTTCACCGGATTCGATCTCCTTCAAAAATTTGTGCTGCAGGTTTCCTGTTACGGAATTACTGAGATAGTCGTAAATGGATCGGACGAAACTTACTTTAAGCGCATCGACGCCAGAAGCAATGCTGGATGGTTCCATAAGGGCACAAAAAAAAAAAAAACTTTTTAAGGCATTAAAATATATGAGACATTGACGTTTTAGCGAGTTACCGTTAAGGCTGTTTGTTTCACTAGACAGTCATCACTACAGGTACTCACCACACGACCTCTCCGTACTTCATTGTTAAGTTCAACATGAGGTGTTCAGAACGCTGTGCCATCTCCCTATGCTTCATTTTAATAGATGAGTGGGCTAAAACGGGTGTACAAAATAAACTGCACTTCCGCGGCAGGAGCTGTAGGTAAGCGCTGGTATTTTGATAATTCTTGAAAAGCTATCCAACACTCTGATTCCTTACTCCTTTAATGATTGATGGTTGGAGTAAACATTAAAATAGTCAATAAAAACTGGGTGTTTGTTGTTACTAATAGCCTAACTGTCTTGCCTGTCAAAGAACAAAAAATAACAAAAAAACAACAACAGAAGTCACTCAAAAAAAGCAAATGAAGTACCATCTGACGATGGCAAAGAAGATGGAAAGTACGTACTTTCGTGCTCTGTATTCGGAGTTTCCTGAGCGATGCTTTACAGGTAAGACATGTGGACACTGAGAGGATGAATCGGTCGACATTATGAAGACGAGTAGAAACAATAAAGTATGTCCCATCCGGCGATAAATGGTACCCAAATTTGTTCCTCAGATGGGACAAAAGAAATTTTTGGGGAGAAACCCTTAAATATCCTCATCTTGCTCCTACCTTCACATACACCATACGTTCTCTGTTTCGGATAGCGTCGACGTGCGATAAAAAAAATAGAAACTCATTCGGATTACAAGTCAGATAACGGATTCCGGTACCGTTATAGAACAAACGGTTCACGCTAAGTATAACATGACGGAATGCCTGATAACTTGTCACTTTGTTCATTATATTTATTTCAGTCTAATATATATTTCTCCATACGTAATTAATCAACTTATATTTTGACAGTGGACGGATTTATGTCCTTTGCCGTCCCCTGCCTCCCTCCTTAACAGTAGCAGAATTTAAGAACTATCCAGAGAAGAATACGGCAACACCTGTAAAACGCTGTTTTAAGATGGTTATAGCCTTTCCCTAAACTAATTTTTATGTTAATATGTATCACAAGACGAGAAAAAAATCAAGTAATCCAATGGAGAGTCTGTTCTGTTACAGTAAATAGAAAAAAGGTTTTCAATATATTTTGTAAAGTGATATAATGTTGTACATTCTAAACTTCTAAGCATATAAGATATGTGTTCTATTAGGGGTTTCAAAATTATTAATTTTTCGTCTTCTGGTTATTGCTACATCTTGTGTGTTTGAAACTGGAACTTCGATCTTGATAGGTTTTCCGTTTCTTTATTCAAACGAGCCCGTTGGATGAGCGTTAACGCTCTCAGGAGGAAGTATGTTAAAATCCCAGTTCGGTCATCCAGATTTCGGTTTTTCATTGTTTCCTGAAATTACTCCAGCCGAATGTCGGAATGGTTTCTTCAAAAGGCCATGGCGTAATTCATTCCCTTTCCTTGCCCTCCCAGTCGTTTCCCGTTTCTAATTACCTGGACGTCGATGCGACGTAAAACCATAATAAAAAACATCGTCACTCATTAGTGGTATATTGGGCATGATTCATTCAGCAACTTCATCATATAATCCACAATTTCAGTCTTTACTTTATCAATTTCAATCTTTACTTTATCAATTCAATCTTTACTTTATCAACATTTCTTACACTTGTTTTTAAGTTTTTTTTAAAAAAAGATTTTTATATCTGTCATAAATCTCAGCTGTGTTATCTGAATACTGCCTAAAGTCTATTGTCTAGTTAATTAAATGATAAAATAACGCCAACGCAACTGTTTTATAGCTTTAATGCCGTACGCGTTTCGCCTCTCTTTGAGGCATCTTCAGCGGCGAGTCTATTTTAAAATTTTACATTGATTATTACAAACTTATTCTATGATGTTTAACCTAATTCTGAATTGAAACATTTTCTGATTATTTACAACTTACTATTTACATTAGTGGTTTCCAGGTTGGTAACCACACATCTCTGCTTTATCTCCAACGCATGTTTCCGTTAAAGCCATTTGTCTTGGCTGCTGCAGATTGGATGTAAACATTGCGTATATTACAACCCGCTTGTTTACGGTGGCCATCTTGTTTTATTAATGTAAATGGTAGTGGTGCGCTGACTGCGCCAGTTTTGAAATTGCGTGGAAGCTGTTTTGTTTCCAATTTTCTGAAAGTGTGTGAGTGCATGTGTCTGTTAGGTTTATTTATTTATTGTTCTTATTGTACTTTACTTTTTGTAGGGTTAACGTATGTTTACCAGTTTGAACAGCGTTTGGTTTGTTAGGTTTATGTGGTCATTCAGTACCTGCTTGCAATTTTTTATTGCTTTTTGAATTCGATAGTTTTCTTGTAGAGGGATGATATTGTGTCTGTGATTGTGAGGATCTGCATATCTGTATTAATGTCTGTTGGTAAGTGATCATTTTTTATTGGATGTTCAGCGAATGTAGAGTGATTGCTGTACTTAAGTGCCCTCATGTGTTCTTTGTATCTGGTTTTCCTTGTACGGCATGAAAGCTACAAAAACAGTAGCATTGGCGTCATTTAATTTACTGAGCACCTGTGGAGAAATGGCCTAAAACAACACTGGATTGTATTGTCTAGGTATCAGAATAAGGTGTGTGTACAGAGCGACGGCTTACGTCATCGTTAATTGTGACGCTTCTTCCAGGTGTGGCTGTTTATCGTGGTGACCCCTTCATTACGCACAATGAAGCTTACAAGAAGAGTGAGGGTGGTAGAATGGAAGAACGACACTAAAATTATTGTTATTTATGCTATTGGAAATATTTTATTTATCCGCCACGGCGTCCATGGTTAAAACTTTTTAGACCTCATAACAAAAGTAGCAAGTTAGCTCTGCTGCGCTCCTCTCTAGCATTCGCATTGCGTGCGGCGCCCGAGTCAGTGTGCGTGATTCAACTTTGCCGCTGCGGCAGTCGACGCTGGAATATATTTGTCGTTTGAGCTCGGCCGGCCGGCTTCTTATTCAGACTTGCGACTTCGCTTTCGTGCTCTGACTTGTACAAAATGACAAGTGCGGCGCAGTCCCCGACCCACTTATTGATCTCGGCCCCTCCTCTCACCGACATTCGAGCTAAAAATGTTGATGCCCTGACCACAATTCGCTCGCAAAGTGGTCGCAACTATTCGCTTTCCGACAAGTTTCTACTCCTTTCTTAAATCGTGCATCGCGTTCTGTGGCTGGCAACCGAATCCGTAAATAAAGTTTTCGAAAGTCCAAAATGTCTGTTATTTTTAGGTCATGGCTAGTGCGCAATGAGACTACAAATCACAAAACACGGAGAAATACAACTACGCATTTCATCAAAGACTTTCCTTTCCATACGTTTCCTTTGATAATGGAAGTAACTTATTAAACCAATAATTTTCAATTTTCAAAGAGGATTTCTTGGGAATTTCATATAAAAATTCTAGATTCATATACACAGCTGAAATCTATCTGTAAGTTGTCTTGAGGCATCATTGTTGTTGAATGTTTTCATCGTACGTTACTGTTATACTAAGACTTTATTTACAAATATTTACACTTAATCGTCAGCAAGCGTGTAAATATAACGAATACAGCTCTCATTTTTATGGTCCTGCCATACTGAAGACATCATCGTCGTCCATTAAACCTAGCGCAATGGTTGACACCGATGGTACCAAAAGACCTTCGACGCACATTAGGGGTCCATCTGTCTTCGTGTCTGGTGTGAAGGTAGAACAATGAAACGCTTTATGTTGGTCTTGATTTAGTTTAAGCGGCAGACATCTGGAGATCGAGGATGTTCTGGTTGACTCTATTCTCTCTAATGTGTGTGACTGCGATGTTGAGCGGCTAACCACCTGCCACATTAAAGAAGGTAGCAAGCTGAGGATATAAACAAGAGACAAAAACTACTTCCTGAAGACAACCACACATTAATCGATTATATCAGAATTATATGCATTTGTTTATATGTCTGTTTTCTAGTTACATTTATAAATCAAACTTTCGTAATGTTCTGTGGTTTTTTACTTTCGATAAATATATAGATCTGTGAAATTAACTTACCACCATTCCGATAACCGATCACATTGAGATAAATCAGTTAGAAGCTACACTCTTATACTTCTATTAAAAAAAAATAAAAAAATAAAAATTACATTATCTCCTGCCCATGCTTCGCGAATTTTGGACGTTTTCTTTCTGTCGCTAGTTGACCATTGATTCCATATCTTACTTAGTTCAGCCAGATGTCTTGCTCCTTGTCTGTTGACCAAGTGGTATCAGAGAGATAAAAATATCAAGTTATTCAGCTCAAATGACACTTGAGGGAAAAAATTATTTTATACGTTGTAATTTATCCCGATCAAACATACAGGTCTACAACATACAAGATTACCTAAAATTTATCAGTAAATGGCCTAAACAAATTGTCCTTGAAGGCTAAGGCAAGTGGCCAGTTATTCACGATTGATAGTTCAGAATAGTCAACGGAACATCATCCAGATATATTGCAGCATTTTATCGAACATTCGAAAATAATAAAAATAACTCAAAACGGATATGTAGTCAACAACCAAATAATTGGAAGTATTTATCCAAACTGTTGGTACAAATAATAAAAACTGTTTGGTTGCAATTCTGCTGTAATATATTCAGTACTTTAACACCGAAGCTGTTGTAATCAATATTGCCAATCTCTGCTACTGAAGATAATTTCTGTATCTTAATAAAGAAGGTGAAGGGGCACTGATATATAAAAAAAATCCCACTGCAGGCGAGTTAGCTTATTGAATCCATCCACGCGTTATTGAGATTTATTTTGTTTTAATGCTGAAGGACGATAAATGATCATTGAAATATTGAAATACCAGCATTCTCACACAGCTATACGGAGGGCTTGTAGCATACTAACTTCAAATAATTCACACTGTTTTTATTCCTTTCGCTTTTCTATTGTGTACAGGTGTTTCAAAACTTGAGGATATTTGGAGTAGAGAAGTAATTGAGTATGCGCATAAACTACGAAGGGCGAAAGCCCACTGATCATTCGTGGAGCACCAGTTGTCATCAGATTCCTTTTGCTGCTGTAGTCAAGGCGCTTTGAGCGGTGGCTGACTAACGATAGAAATAACCCGGTCGTTAATACGTTTGTCCACTGAATTCAGTATACAGTTTCATTAGACCTTCAGAAATGAACAACGTTTAGTTTTCTTCATTTTTACGTCAAATGATATCAAATTGTTTGATTAAATACTTTGTAAATCAGTGCTTTTTCATCAATCGTCTCATCATAGGGCCTGACATTCCATACGATATCACTCCATGCGAAAGGCGGGATGATTCCTTCACAAGGGCCTGTCCAACTCCTTGAGTAGAGTTTTCTGGCGATTCTAAAGACCCGAAGTCAACGAGCCGTAAATCCTCATAAAAAAACATCATTACCTCTCGCTGTCTTTCATGCAAACTACTTCCGACATCAGTCCAGACCTGTTTTTACTGCTGGAAGCCTTCATAATGTCATATTTGTTAATTTTTTCCGAGAATGTACCCAATAAAACTACTTTTATCCTAAAATTTTACTAACAAAAAATATATCAGGAATCTGTTTTTACGCTACAAGACACCCAACTCAATCGGCGCCTGCGATGTTTCTATTTTAATGCCATGAATAGGTTTTAATTCAATTTCACCAAGTGAGTGGTAAGGCTCTGGCCTCGTATTCGGAAGGACGCAGGGTCCAGTCTCCATCCGCCCATTTAGGTGTGGTTTTTCCATGGGTTTCCCTAATCACTACAGATGGAGACCGAGATGGTCCATTCAAAAGGTCATGGCTGAATTCATTCCCGTTCCTTGTCCTCAGTCCTTTTCCGCCTCTAATAACATGAACGTCAACTAGACGCATAATAATAAGCAATAATAATAATAATAATAACTGGGATGGAAGTTGCAAACACACGTAGTTTATTATTTCATTATTTTGATTTTTATTAGAAGTTATTTCAATGATATTTCATAATCCATTTTAAATTATTTCAGTATTTTTGGTTAAATGTGGAAATCGCGATCACAGAACGAACAAATGTGGTTAATAGTATGTGAACTCTGGTTTCTCTCCCTAAAGCAGTTCTGCCTGATGGCCTCCGTTTAAGAGAAATAGCGGGTTAAAAAGTATAAAAATTGTGTGCAAATGATCTATACCTGTGCGGGAGACAGTCAGTTTATGACGTTTATTTAGCCGTGGTGGTTAAGGCGGTGTGATCCGATGCGATGGGTCCGAAGTTTGATCACTTCATCAGCGAAAATTTTTTTTTTCTAATTGCTATTGCTTCTGAAAAAATACAAATCGAAAATAAACTTTCGCGGGTGTTGGGATCGAACATCAGATCCATCGCATCACACCACCTTAACTACCACGGCTAAAGAGGCGTAATAAACAAACGGTCTTCCGTACAAGTACAGATCATTTACAAACAATTTTTTATACTTTTTTAATCCCCGATTTTTCTTAAACGGAGACCCACCAGTCAGAACTGCTTTAGGGCGAGAAACCAGAGGTGACGTACTATTTACCAGTAGTTCGTTCTACGATTGTGATTTCCACACTGATAACCTCCCCTTGTTAATAAATTAGGCAGATTATTTCATTCCTTGACCCCTTAATGTTCAATAGAAAATTCACTCACTTCCTTACTCTTGAAATCAACTGCCAGCTTGCGATTATGGTCATTTCTTCTTTACTGCGCACCATTCTTTATTCTTTTACAAATATCCAAATTCAAAGTTTCAATACCTAAAACTTGACACGAACAGAGATGTGACATTAGGATTGTGTCAAATGTCAATGATGTATTATTACAATTGAGCATTTCACCTAATTAAACATAAGGTCTCATCATACTGAAGAGGCAGGAAGTCACTGCGAAAAGTTTTAAGCAGTTACTAACTTACGCTACTGTTCCAATCAGAAGACTCTCACTTAGTCTAAACGACCCAGTTTCTCTTTCTGCAGGACGGGAAATTTTCTTCCGCCACTCCCATCCGTCACGGCCGACCGACGCTGATTGGTCTTCGGGACGCCATTAACCACACGCGGCGTAGCCGACTGCAGCGCCCGGTGGCAAGAAAGTGAATTAGCGACGCCGGCGGCTTGTGTCACCAGGGGAGCAAAGTGATTCATCGCCACAGATGTCGCAATCGGCGGCGCAGTAATCATCTCTCTCCCACCCACTCAGTCAGTCAGGATTATCATAATTGATGTCGCCGTGGGACGCTGAAGTCGGGGACTGTGCCAAACGTCCCGGAATGGTATACAGCACCTCCACCTCCACGCGACGTTCACTGGAACGACTTCCATATTTCTTCAGTAAGAATCAAAAACACTTTATGAGTATCTTAACGCTAATCCCATTCACCATTACTAAAGTTTTTCCTTGACCATCGTTTCAAAAACATTTTTATTTTGTAGTTTCTCTGTTTTCAGCACCCTTCTATGGTTCGAAATTTTAAATGTTTCTTGTATTCCTAAAATTTAACCTTCACTTCCACAAAGTGCTGTGCTCCGCGTATACAGTTATAGTAGAAACTTCGGAGATTAAAATCATTGTTTGAAATTAGAAGATACTTTTTTCATGAAGGCTCACTTCGTTAGCGTTGTTCTCTTTTTGACATCGTTCTTGCTTCGGCTGTCAGTTGTGATTTTACTTCATAAATAACAGAATATTCTCAATTACAGGGGGTGATCAAATGAAAGGTACGAAACGACACGGTGGGTACAAAGGTAGACTCTATTCAAAATATACACCATAGGCCTGAGCACAACGATCCCACTGATGAACAAGACGCAGGATTCCTTGTTCCCAGAATTCCTGTGGCCGTGAAGAGACCCAGTCCTTCACAGCGTCCTTGAGTACGTCGTCCGAGTTGAAGCGCTTGCCTTTCAGGTGTTTCTTCAGTGGACCAAACACGTGGAAATCGCAGGGCGACATGTCCGGACTGTAGGGCGGATGGTCCAACGTCTCCCACTTGAACTTGGCCAGTTCCATGTGTGTGACTCTGGAGACGTGTGGACGCGCGTTATCATGGAGCAGAACCACACCCTCCGTGAGCAGTGAGAGTCTCACAGTACACATCACCCACCTGTACGCCATCCTGTCCTCATAAGGACTGCCACATCATTTGGACGCCGCTTTTGATAAGAGCCTCTGTTCTCTACTGCGCATGCGGGCGCCCAAGCATGCTCCGATCCCAGTCAGAGATTCCAATCGCATCCCGAGATGTCTCGCTACGTTCTCCCATGGCGGAATATGCAAATATTTAACTGTTACATTTTTACGTCATTTCGTACCTTTTCATTTGATCACCCCTTGTATATTCTAGTACATCTGATCCTACTTTATATTCAATCTACCGTTATTACTATAATTTCTGCAATATTTATGATTTTTGAGTAGCTTTGGTTCATATTTATTGTAGTTAAAATTCTTTAACCAATGCTTGGTTTATGTCACTTAGTATTTTCACAGTATTCTCACATTATTCTCGCATCAGATCATTAGGAAATCGCAGCAAAATTATTATTTCTCTTTGAATACTTAGATCACATTCAAATTTTTCTTTTATTTCCTCCATTGCTTCCTCCAAACACAACTTCAGTATTATTTAGCGTGGCTTAAAAATCCGTCTCACACACTTTTAAACAGGTTATGATTTTTATGTTACAAAAGAATATTCTATTTCAGAGAATGAAAAAATGATGGTGGATCACATTTTAAGATATGCGGGACTGATTAATCTGCCAATGGAGGGAATAGTCGTAGAAAGAAAATGTTGAGGAAAACAAGGATAAGCATATATGAAGCAGATAACTGAAAATGTGCGTTGTGATAGCTATCTTACAATAAGAGATTGGCTTAGAACAAACTGATATGGAGAATTCCATGAACGCAATCATATAACAAAGAAAGAAGCACATTCCACATCAATATTTCATCCTTTTCCTCGTAATCGGACAAACAATTAAATTGAAACCTTGACCAATCAATTTATGCCAACATCTTTGTAAAAATTAGGAGTTTATTCGAAAACACATAAGCTGAAATGCTTTCCATAAACAGTATCTTGTCATTGCCAGTTATTCCGAAGGGCATTAAATCCACTCAGGAAGTTTGCTGGGAAATTTAACTAGAGCGATTTCCCTCTGTCCTTTCCCAGTGTGAATGGTAATAGTTATAGTAAATGTGGATAAATTAATCAGTCTGTTCTGTCAGTTTAATCTCTTAAATTATGGCTGAGAGATCAAGGAAGGAGGAGGAAGAAGAAGCCCTGTGCCAGCCCATTTAGCCCTACCCTGTTGAAAGACTCCAGGAACCACCAAGTTTTACATTTTCATTCGACGGATAAATTACCCTCTACATTGTAGTATGCCCTCACTTTTTATGCGTTGCGAAGAGGTTTGGAATTAACCCAGTGCTTTGGTACCAACCAGTCATTAAGTATTGTGAATCATCACCATTCCTACACTGCTGGCTAATTACCTAATCTAACAAGTTTCTTCCTCCACCAAGTATCAAATCAGTTATTTTCATCTAAAACAATCATTTATTTACAGTAATATGAATACTGAATTCAAACTGAATTCGGTCTGAAATTTAGTCACTCTTAGAATAGAATATGAGGTTATGAAGTGGCCGCATGCAAACACGTCGACAAGAATCCGTGATCTCTCACCCCCTCCTTTTTTACGAAAATGTACATAAATATGAAATATCTATTAGTAATTTTTCACTTCAAAATTTATTTTACATCATAATAACTGGATCAAATCGACTAAGTAAATAAGAAAATAAAAAATAGTAATGATAATAAGAAGAAAGGGATAAACAGGAAAATTGTTAACAGAGCATGGATAGCATCACAGTTCAATTCAGTTCATTTGCATTTTTTGAAAGTATTTACAATGTAGATACAGAGGGACTACATGACTTATCCGAAATTTACGGACAGATTTTATCATCCGTGTACTTATTCAAAAATTTTCGTTTTACCTAATACGTCCAAACCAACTTTAATCTTTTCGTCAGCCAACTTTACTCCATGCCGTTTTTTTTTTTAATTCATTGCATTGTTCTATTATTATTATTATTTTTTCCTCTTAAATATTATCAATTAGTACTTCACGCTTAGAAACTAAATTAATACGTAATTAGTTAATAACCTAAAGTTGATTGGTTTGTTCAGTCATACGGAGATGTTAAAGCGAGTCCGTGAATCTCCAGGCCAGCCATTAATGCGATTTACTTAATTCGGCCGCCTAGTAGCAATTTTTGCGTGAGAATTTTCTTCGAATGTGGTGACTTCAGTAGGAAATTTTACGTTTGATTATTATATTACTTTTCGTTGGATTTTTTGGTCGATTATAACAGTTTCATCAAACTACGTATATGTTAGTGACTAACATTGATTTCCTTCAGTTCGCATCTGCTATGTTCGGATTATTTTTTTGGAATTTTGCCACAGTATTGTTGAGGTGAAAGCAGGTACTGTCTGTGAGTAATAAGCGTGCAAACTCGTAATTACGTCTGTTCCTAATTACTGTAATTTTCTGTGGAGGTCCTCATGAATCACCGATAATGGAGACAAAGTCGTCACTGAAAATCGTATAGAAATTACAATAATAATCAAAAATTAATTTTCTTGATTTGGGAGCGTGCATAAGCCACGTAGCTTCATTTTGCCCCGCCCCCTGTGAACCCCCCCCCCCCCCCCCACGTAGCCCTACGTGGCTTTTGCCTCTACCCCCCACCTCCCCTCCCCACGCAGCACATAGCTTTTTTCCATTTTGATTCCAGAAGACATTTTGTACTGTTTTCTCTTGTCAGACTATTGTAAATTACATACGGAGATAATTAACTGAGGGAAATAATTATTCACATGCTGTTGTGTGTTCTGTTCTTCATTTTAACTGTGAAAAATGTTATGAAGGGAAAGCTACGTGGCCTGGCTCGGAAACCCCCACTCCCTCCCTCCACGTGGCCCAGCGTAGCCTTCCAATAAACCCCTTCCCCTCCCCCCCTGGATCGAGCCACGTACTTTGTGCACGCTCCCTTTCACCGAATAAATTTAGGAATTGGAAAAAAGAGTGAGTTGAGTTGTGATAAAATCAAAAAGTCGCTTCATTTCAGTGTGGTGCCTGTTATTCGAAAAGGTGGGGACTGGATATAATTTTCATGATTGATGTCATTTGCGTATAATTTGTCCTCATAAGGAGTAATAAAAGAAAGAGATACCGAACACAATATTAAGGTCATTATATAAACTGGTGCCTAATAGATAATGAAAGTAAACAGCGTTACTTAAATATTACGTAATGCGTTAATCTTTACAGGTACATCATCAGAAGTTGGAAATTAGTGAAGATAGGGGACCATATTCAGTTTCTAACTATCGGAACAAGAGTTTCCCCCTTGGTACTCATTGGACCCTAGCGGAGAGAGTATAGGTTATGGTTTCGGACGATAAATTACACGTAAAATGTTCTACATTGTCGATATTGACACTCGTTCGTGTAAGTAAGTCATGAAGCCTATAATGAGTCGCGTTCCCAACGATAGATGGAGGACTGTTTTTCGGCGAACTGCAGCCGCTTGGCGGGTCGTTAAGCCATCGCTGTCGTCGATAACAACAGGGACACGGCCAGCCTACGAACAATAGTGACACTACACTCGCATATTCTTTTATGCTGTTTCATGGAATATTGCAACGAAGCTGGAGGGGAGAAGGGGCTCTTCTGGACTGAGTGTCGAGGTGCGAAGACGGACTGGGTAGACTACCGCCATCCTCTGTGGGCCTGTGGTTCGCTTCCCGCCACCGGCAGTGTCAACAGTGCGCGGACACGGTAATGTGCCTCTAAAAGCACGACAGATTGCAACATATCAAGTTCCCGGAAAATACCCCTGAGTAGCAACCCTGATGAGCTAGAGACTTATTCGAAAGAGCCAACTGAGCTAACCATCTGCAAATCTATTAAAACGTCAGATTTGTGTCATTTAGTTTGGTAAATAAATTCATGTATTCTGTGAACCAATTTTTTATGTTCTTGTAACCCCTGAGACGTGTCATGTACGAGGCTCAATATTAATATGTTGATAGAGAAAAGATCAAGTGTTTTATACAACATTTTACGCTTTTAGCAGGCGTCATATCAATTAAACACCTACACGGGGTCCTACGGAAGAATGGGTATAGTAATCGGATAATAGCCAGCGCCTTAAGCAGTAACAAGAGGAACAGTAAAGAGGTACATGGAGAGATAACGGAACAAAAGAAGAAGGCTTTTTTACCTTACATTAAAGGAGTCACCGACAGAATTGGAAAAGTTCTGATGAAAGTCAATATTCAACCAGTTTTTAATAGTAACAACAAAATTAGAGACATTTTAAGATCAGCAAAGGATTGCAGACCACCATTACAAGCAAGTGGAGTATAAAAGATACCCTGCGATTGTGGAAAGGTGTATATTGGCGAAACTTCCCGAGCGGTTACTGTAAGACTAAAAGAACATTGTCGTCACTCAAGACTTGGTCATACAACAAAATCAGCTGTAGCAGAACATCAGATAGAAGAAGGCCATAAAATTCAATGGGAGAAAACTGAAGTTATAGCACAACCCAAAGGTCTTCTAGAACGAAAAATAAGGGAATCAATAGAAATCTTCAAACATCCCAAAAATTTCAATAAAGACGGTGGCTTTGGCTTAAGCGAAACGTGGAAATGTGCACTCGTGGACATTCGCAACACAAAACTTCCAACGACAAGATCTCTGGAACAGTTGACATCCGCTGCCGGTAACCGCAACAGTTAGCTCAGCGACGGAGTTGTGTGAAAACCACACCATTTCGAGTCTGAAAACCCTGATGAAGGCACAAGTTTGGGCGCCGAAACGTTGGTACTGAACCATCAATTAAAGCAGTGCGATCCTCGAAAAAAGTAAGTGGAATATTTAAAAGATCAAGTGGTTTTAATTGCTGAAGCCTTACAGCGTGTCTAACAATTTTAAAGTGGACCCACCACCAAGAGACTATTACAAGCCGTACATTAATCTGAAGAATGTTTTTCTCAAGAAATAAATAGCGTCCGCCCAGGAATCCCACTTAAAAAGAGACAAACAAAACAATGCATGAACCAATACAAATTTGCGCTATTTTGTCACCAAGATGTCATGTATGCCATAAGTTATGTAGAGGGCAGCTGCTCTGTTATGGTGAACAAATGCGTCACTCAGTACTAGCTGCGAGCATTGCTAGTTGGCTCGCGCCGTTAATTAGTCAAACGGGTCGCTGTCACACGTGGTTGTACACGTGGACCACTATCGCCAGGCGTGAGGCTCGTCATTGCAACTGCATGCATAAGTCCTGTTTGCACGTGTTGGGCCCGCTGCTGACGGAGCGCGTGACGTAATAAGCTGACAACATTCGAACTGAGGGACACTGCGCTGGTATCCATAGTGCAACTGCATTATACGGCTGGACATATTACCATTGCCTATGCAGTTTTCGGGATTTGCTTGTTACATGCAATCTTCTGTTGGATAAACCAAGCAAAGCGAAAAACTCATTTGGTCATTCTGCGCATGTCCTAACTAATGTGACCAGCGCTTTTAGTATAATAATGAACTTTGTCATTTATTGCCAAAGAAACCTCACCATTAAATATAACAATATGTTTTGTTAAGGGGCGTCCATAAATTTCGTGAGGTGAAATAGGGGGGGAGGGGGGTCTACAAACATCTCACGTGAGGTTTTGGAAATATTGTTGGACTGTAGAGTTAAAAAAAAGGTCTACAAATGACGCGAAAGTTGATTTTAGGGGGGTATTTCGTCGAAAGGTAACCGGTTTTTGGAAGGGTGAGGTCTAAAAAAGGTATCAAAAAGTTGCGAGGGCGATTTCTAAGGGGGGGGGGGGATCTCACGGACCAGATCTCACCAGAGGGGGATCCGGAAATCCGGGAAACACCTCACGTAATTTATGGATGCCCCCTTACCAAACAATCTCTACAACAGATATAACAAGGATCACGTTCTGTTGCCAAAACATATCATCGAGATGTATCAAGGAGAATGCGTTATTTCACAGACGGACTCTTCATAAAATATACCAAGAAGCATGATTCATTACTGAAATAATCTCACTTTATGATATACAAAGAGGCATGTTCCTTAATGGCTGCTATTAATACATCTGTTTGTCACTGACTGAATGAATCTCCAACACAAATAACAAATAATGCTTTAGTATGCACTGCACATTATTTTCCAGATTTAACTTGCATTTTCGCTCCATTTTAATATTGAAGATCCGTCATTATATAATGAAAAAAAGCTTCAGTACATAGTCTTTTCGTTATTAATGTAACAATTCAAACATAAAAAATATTGGTCAAAACATTTTTGTATTTAAATTTTATTCATCATTTGCATAGCTTATTACTTAGTCAATTTTTAATGTGCAGCTGCTGCTTCAAACACGGGTAAATAAGTTATGGAAGAAATGGGCGAGATATTTATAAAAATAAAAATAATGCAACATATGCGGGTTTGCAGCAGAATATTTTCATAAACGATGACAACGTTCTCCGTTGTCTTCTTCAGGTATAAGTAACATGCTATCGAGAATTTGCAAGATCACTTATACCTGATGAAGAAAATACAGTTGTCGAAACGATGTTATCGTTTTATGAAAATCTCCTTATGCAGACTCGTGGAGACTATGTTGCATTTATACGCCGGGAAAATTTCCGTCCACATAAAAATAATGATTGGTTTATTATTAATACTTTTTCCTTCGTCATATACGCCCAAGAACTGTTTAGTATGTTTGCGGCAAAGAAATAGGGAATGATTAAAAAATCTTTTAGTTTCCTGCCAAATTAATTTATTTATTCACTCTTTAGCAAATTGAGAAACTATTTTATTAATTAATACGCTCCGTTTTATTGTTGTATCAAAACAAAATTATCAACACACAAGGTGCTTCTCCAAACTAGCTGCCAAGAAACCAGATTTAGGAGATATTGCCAACACTGCCGTATTATAGATTCCACTCTCGGTAAGCGCGTGAGAAAATTCCAGCAAAGGGCGAGTTACGAAACGGTTCGTCATATTTATTAATTCATCAAGGCGCGAAAATTTCTCGGAAGCTCAAAATTACAGGCGGTGGGCGTGTCCTAACTCAGTTAGCCCGGCTGAAAGTTTCAGAGCGAGTAAGACACCGCCAGTGCCGGCAACGTTACGAAATTTATCTCGCGCGAAAGTAACTCGACTGCCTGCGCTGCTATATCGCCTACAACTTCGGTGCCGAACAAGTCCCGCACCCCGTTGAATGCTCTTTTATTATGAAGATTGGATCGCAGGTCTCCTCTGCGGTAATTAATGCAAGCACCGTGCGTGCTGCAAAAGTGTTAATTAAACACTGTAGGCGGAATGAAAAAGCAAGGAGCAGCTGATAACTGTAAGTAAAGCTCTTTAATGCCCAACTTGGTACACAGCAGAAATCTTTGTTGTTGAACTGCAGTATTCATTCTCCCAACTCCTTCTCGCATTCTCGTCCACGGAGGGGAAAATAAAAAAAGTTTGGAGAGGAGAAAGAAGGCGAGGCTATCGCTAATGGTTATAGTTCATTAAAATTAACGAACCCGCCGAGATGCACACCCCTCCACCAGCTTGAGCTGTATCTTCTGTAAATAAGGTGGATAATATTTCCGGGAAAAACACGAGTGCTTGTTGGTCAGTGAGAAACAATGTTTAGCCATGCTGTTTGGACATTGTAAGGAATATGAAATTTTTTTGGTACGTGATCTGCACCTGTTTGGTTCTTTTTTTTCTCTGCAGTTCTCTTGAGTTCCCGGTCTTAACTGGATTACTTATGCAGTTAATACTTGTACATTCAATGTCTGTATAGTCGTTTTAAGCGTTGGCAGGCTTCTCAGTAGAGCTGTGTTGTAAGAATATCTTTTCTCTGACAGACAGTAACAAGAAGCCAGTGTACAAATTGGAGAGATACTGCGACAGAGTGCGGTAGTATGGTGGATAAAAATCTGTTTGACAAATGCTTGGAAACTATTACGAATATGTACCAAGTAATTTGATATGTAAAGGATTAATAGTGAAAGAGACAGTGAGATTTGGATGTGCTTAAGTGTGGGGAGATAACTTACAGGATCGGTAGATATGTCATTTTTTACCAATCAACCTCGAGCGTGCGTCAGTACACCATTCTACCACCAGGAGCGCTAACATAGTGAAATGGCTACTTTCACTGGTGCGGTCACTGGTATTGTATATCTGGATATGCTTGGAAACTTTTTAATTCCGCAGATCGATGAAGATGAACGAAATGGGATGATTTACTACCAGCAAAACGGTTCGCAATCTCATTTTCCCACTGAAGTTCGAGGATCCTCGATAATCGTTTCCCAGGTTGGAGGATTGGCCATGAAGGGCCAATCACATGGCCACCTCGTTCCCACAGACTTGACGCCACTGGATTTCTTTCTCTGGGGTTTCATTAAAGATCGTGTGTATAATCCTCCAATAAAACAATTTGGCCGATCTGGAAAATCGAATCTACGTTGCAGTTTCGCAAGTTATCCCCTATTTGCGCAACGAGTGTGGGAAGAAATTCATTACCGGTGGGAAGTTTGCCGCGTGACAAATGGTAATCACATCAAACCAAAATTATACTTCATACTTTTATGTGAAACTTGAGGTTGTTTGCTACCAAATGGCACATCTGCTGATTCTGTAAGTTCTCTCAATAAATTACAATTTCATTCCAAATTTGTAAAGTACTTTATTACTCACCCTGTGTATTCATGTCATATGTGTAACCTGAATAGAGCGGTCTATGAAGAATTTTTTTTTAATTACCAGAACTCCGATATTATTTGTATCAGCGTTATTTTTTAAGTGAAATTTAAGCTTTTGCAGAGGTATAATTCATCCTTTGAAGCCATCAGTGCGCGGTTGCCCAAGAAGAGATAAGTTGCAGATTATTTGGTATCTGACGGCTCATTAATACAGTAACTACCTCATAAGGTGGTGGAGAAAACGGGTTCAGACTCATCTCTCAGTTATATCTTACCAACCATCTTCGTCACAGCTGTCTGGAATTTTTTCTTAATCATGAATGTCGGAGCGGTTTACTATTTCAGCCTCAAAAACTATTCATTCCACAAAGAAAATATCACGTAATAAGCAGAATAAATTTATATGAGTGATCAGCAAATAGCGACAGTTGCGTTTAACATGACAAAAGTTACAGGTATTCTGGAGCGATGTATTTACTGCAAAGTATACATTACAAACCACAAATTTCAATTCGCGACGAAATAGCGTGGATAATGTATTAATCTGTACAAGTCGATTTATTGGGACAAGGTAAAGTTTAACCTATTACTATGACACATTACAAAATGCTTCCTTGTCATCTCAAACATAGTGGACCAACTTATTTTCGAATGTGATTTAAGTACTGAACTCGCAGTTCGTTAGGAACAGCCAATGAACGATTTTCTCCCGCTTCCTAATTAACGCCCCAAGCGGTCAAATTTTTAACAGATAATTTCTAGAAAGGTTCCTGGAAAAATTAATTATAACGAGCAACTATCCAGTTATAAGATAATTAACTAAGGCAACGTCATTTAATTGTTGTTCCTGTGGTATGTATCTTGTTTTAAGGAGCCGCAGATTTGGTGCCGATTGTGACAAAATTTTACAGGAAGGCGTTGTAATGTAACTCAGAATAATAGTCGATTATGTTTAATACAATTGAAAATTGCAAGTTGAAAGTTTTCCAGGTGGGTATTACTACTCACTAGAACTATTAACCTTCTCAACTGTGACAATAAGTTGTTTTTTAAATGAGAAAACTTGAAATATCTTTTACTTTATTGTCGAAACACTTTCAAATTATACATCGGACTCTTCAGAGAAATATGGGACATTAAATGACAACTCTTTAGCGATATTACGCATGCAGAACGACACTCAAAATTGTAAATTCTTGCAAAGAATCCATTGCTAGTGCCAAGACGCCGAAACGTTACTGTTAAAAATAGTTAAAACTAGGAATTAACTGGAAATAATTTAAAGAAAGAGCTACAAACTATTTGAACAATTTCGACCTTACACCATCATGATGAACAGTTTCTGATCACCTCAAACATGCCGTAATATGGTAGTTGGCACAACATATATTAATGTCCTTTATGTAAAATGTTACATTTCTGCCCCTGCTGCAGCAGTTTTAAGCCATAGTTCGGATGTGCTATTGTATTTTGCAGCATGCATCTTTGTCAAACTACCGGCTTGCTTGGCCTGTCTCAGTTTGATGGGGGAAACGGATATGTTGCCATCTATCTGTGAAATGTGTAACCATGTTCTGTATGCGCTAAGTGTATTTTTTATGTGTTTAATGTGTAGTTTATGAGGCGGAGATTGGGGACCGTCCCAGCATTCCCCTCAATGATTGCGGAAAACAGCCTGAAAACCGCAATCAGGACGGCTGAAACGTGAGGTCAAGAACCGCAACCTCGGTCGCGGTACCTCCTTGATCCACTCTGTTGGCACCTAAGTGAGTGCAGCCAGACTGGTGGGAAAATCATTTCCTTTATCTAACATAAATTTATTTAGATGAAAAAAGGTTAAAAAGAGGGAAACAAAGATAAAGAGAAGGAAGTAAGTAAAGGAATTGGGTTACAAAACTTTAGTCAGACCATTGCGCGAATATGGTAGTGTAGTATGCGACCCACATTTTGAGTATCAAATATAGGAGTTTGGGAGGGTGCAAAGGAGGGCTGCTAGATTTGTTTCTATAGAAATTGAAGCAGAATGCAATCAGTTACAGATATGGTAAAAGAGCTGAAGTGGGATTCATTACAAGACAGAACGAGGCTGGAGAGGGTTATGGGAAATTTCAAGTCGTATATCGGTGATGAGGCATGGAATTATATTGGTGTAAGAATTTAAAGTAATCCATGTAAGGGAAAAGATGATCTTGACCACAAGCTGGCACTCGAATTAGGGCACAAAAAGGTATATGAAGATTCTCTTTTTTTGGGAAGGGTGTCAAGGACTGGAATAAGTTACCAAGAGAAATGATGAATAATTTTCCAAAAACTTTGAAAGAATTTATAGTTAAAATTTGCCGATGGGAAATTTAGGTGGGTGCAGAGAAGGGGGAAGATGGGTGGTAGGGAAATTGCCACCGAAGCGTGTGCTCCACTACAAAACATTGTTTTAGGGTACCTCCTCAATAAAAGATAAAATAAAAGTTTCTAGTGTTTCATCGATTATGGTATCGCTTAACAGATCAGGCACACAAATATGAAATCAGTGTTTCTTTGGAACATTTTTACATTATTTTTGTATTTTTATGTATGTCGTAATTATGTGTGAATTTCTATTTACTCATTGTTATTTTTTTTTTTCACCAATCCTCCACATCATATTTTAACAAATCGTTTCTTCAGTATCATACAGAAATTATTTAATTCGAATGTAATAAGGTGCGTTAGTATGAAAAATGAAGCAGGATATAATCACAATGTTAGTATAAAACTCATGGGACTCATGTGAGTTAGCCATGCACTTACTGGTTTTTTTTTTTTTTTTTTTGAAGGATTTCGGCTAAGCCGGTTGGCCGCACCGGATTGAATCAGCGTCCACCAAAACGTCACGCAAAAGCGTTACAACTCAACGTGCAGATTGTATTACATCCCTTTTTTGGAATTTTTTTCTTTTGATCGGAAGTAAACCCCACATAATCTTTAAATGAACGCGGTGAATGAGAGCAAGGATTATGTTTCTTACCGACATGTTCTTAAACTGTGATAACTAAATTTTACTGTTTATTTCTAAGAAAATGAATTAGCTTTACCTTTGGGAAAGGAAAATAAAAATTAAAAGAAAGGAAAAAAATATTTTTAAAGTTAGGCTTATATTGTCTTAAATACATATTGTTTCGTGCTTATGGACCTACTGAGCACTATGAAACTACTAATTCTTGATTTAATTCCAAAATGTTATAGATGGTATCACATTCTAGATCTGAATTTGTAAATAAATTAACTAGTGCATTCCGTACCATAAATTATATATTTCACCTGAAATAAAGCATTTCCGCATTATTTATGCTTAGGGTTAAATAAAGTACGATACTTTAAAATAAAGTTTAGTTGGCAAGCCTGATAGTAAAAGGTACCAGTGCTCTTCTAGAATTCTTCAATATGAAATAATTCGTTCCCATCTTAATTAAGATTTAATACTAACGAAGAGGTATGTCATACAGGCAGCTGCTATGGCAGACTTCGTTTGAGTTGTAACTTCTGGTTAAGTTTTAAATGACTGGATGAAGACACTAGGTAGGTAAGAATACAACAGTCTCCCAAACGTCCAGTTAAGACGGGTAACAACACTTGTTAACAAGCGCGCCGCGATCCTGTTCGAACTGACTGCGCTACTGTGTTAGGAGGCAGGCCTGATTGTCACGTTCTCAAAGGGCGCTGCGGTACGGCACTAAACGTTTACGGCACCGCCACCAGACAGGCAGTCTGCGGCAGTCCGCGTCCTCTCCGTCGCGTCGCGACGCCTCAATTTGCTGCTACTGTGCGCGACCGGCCCGCCGCAGATGGCTCCATTAAAGGCGTTCGCCTGGTTGCCTTCCCCAAGGCGCTAACACATAAACCACTGCCATAAACTACTTTGGCTATACATCTTTACGGTGAAATTCTTTACTAAGCCTGCAGAACATGGTGTTACAACTTTTTATGTTCATAGCCCTTTCATCACAGTCTCTGGTCGGACGAGGGGAAAAAAATATTTTTACTCATGCACACATAATATTATTTTTCCTACTTTGTTCACGGTATTGTAGTATATACGATGAGTTGTAACTGTGACTGAATTCCGAGATACATTAGAATTTACCTTTATAGACGGTAAATCTTCACGATAAGTACATTTTCTCCCAGTGTTCTGATGCTAATAAAATACTCAAATCCATTTGTCTTAAGTACGTTTGGGTGTATCTTTCGAAGAATCGACTTGTTACTTTACCTACTTCATTAATATTATTATTGATCAACTGGTACACTCAAACAATGCACACACAATGCTAACAATTTCAAAACACATTTACTTCTACAATCCTCGAATTTCTAGTTTAAAATCTTTTAATGTCTGAGGCGAAATTGTTCAATATATCACTTGGTAATTTAATCCAGAATTATCTCATTACCTTATGTTTGAAATGAAGTTTTAATTAATTATCATAGTCAACTCTCCCCTTCTCTATAATACTCATAATTCTTCTACCAATATCCAACCAGCCTTCATCGATAATATATGCATTATGTTCTCCTAGTACCATCTTCACCTGCCCATAGTTTTTCAGTGCCTCAAAACCAAGCTTTTACAATAATTTCATGGCTGTAAATGAAATTTCTCGGGTGCTATGTGTTTACATGTTAACGTAGGTGGATAAACGGCGGTAAATCTGAATTTTGCCAAAAAGCATCTGTCTAGCTCTATAGAGCTATCCTCACTTTAGCTTGTTAGTTCCGCATCTAGGGACTCTTGATTGTAAATGATTTAAGGTTGTCAAGTGGCATAAATTAACTCGTTACCATTTTCTAAACTCCTCAATAAAATTTTAGTTTGTTCCACAGATAAATGTTTAGTAGACGTTGAGTCTAACTATAATAGTCGGGAAAATGTTCGTTTAGTCTCCTTGATGCTGTCGTGTATATCTGAGTTGAAAATAAAAGAAGTAAAATTCTCACCCAACCACATCAGCACACGAAAGTGTTAAGAACCCGGTTTTTGCGGGAGGTATTGGTACCACCAGCTTCGTATTTCGATGCATTGAATGATCTATTGGAACAGACAGGCTACTTTATAAATAACCAGAGATATACAGATACATATCGTATGCTCCAATTTCTAGGTCGTAATTTAAAACAATGCACTCCGGAAGTTAAATCGATTGCATATAAGTCACTAGTGCGTCTTCACTTAGAATATTGTTGTTCTGTATGGGGTCCCCATCAAAAGAGGTTAGTGGAGGCATTAGAGAAGGTCCAAAGAAGAGCTGCCCGATTTGTGACAGGTTTATATAGTTGGAGGGAAAGCGTAAGTGCGATGTTGAAGGAGTTAGGTTGGGAAGATCTGGAACACCGAAGGCGTTGCTCTCGACAGAAGCTTATTGAAAAATTCACGACTGACATTTTTCGGAATGACAGCAAACAAATATTGCTACCAGCAACACTCGTATCTCGGAATGACCGTGAAAATAAGATAAGAGAAATCAGAGCCAGAACCGATTCTTTTCTGTATTCATTTTTTCCACGAGCGATTAGTGAATTGAATAGAAAGGATTTACCGGGCGAGGAAACTTAAAATCCGATAGGAGTAGCTTTCGATAAAGCTCTCTGGCCATCGTGATCTGGGTTTTCCATAGTTTTCCCAAATCACGCGAATGCTGGGATGGTTCCTCACAATAGCCCATGGTCACCTCCTGCCATATCCCGTATATCCCCTCAAACTATTACCCTTTCTGATAGGTGGATTCACTCTGCACCATACAATTTTAGTGAATCGCGGAGTAATAATACTATCTAGTCGGCGAGCAGGATAGAACAAAGGACGCAACATGGGCAGCCAAGGATGGCGAAGGAAAAAGGAGTAACCAGAGGAAGGAAGAGGGAGAGAGAGTGAGATAAAGAAACTGAGAACAAGGATCCGCGGCTGGCGGATCCATGCCAACTTACATATTCAGGCGGTGTAAGGCGAAAGCAAGTTGAAATAACACAACGAACCAACAGCGCCTAACGAAGCCGGCTGCTTGCGCGTGCACTCTGCCAAACAAAAGCTCTGAGACACAACAGAAGCGGCGGCGCACAGTGGTCTGGCAGGGCTGGTGGCAATTTGTCAGCGAGGCGGTGCGGCGGCGAAGCAACCCGTGCAGAGATTGATGACCGCCGAGGCGCGCGAACGCCTTTCCTTCCTCAGAACGCAACCACGGTCCACCGCTCCAGATTTAGGCTCACCGTTTTTTTTTTGTAGAATTGCTTCAAACAAATCCCGGAAACTGTCGTGCCAAAGTCAGTTTATTGCCATTTTCTTTTTTCGTCACTAGGAATGAAATGCGTATGTTCTACTATCATAGTAACGTAACGGGCCATCATTTGGTCATTATTTTAGTAACTGAATATAGTAGTTTTATAAGATTTCACAGCCGAAGCGGAAGTAGCCATGCGTGAACTTGTTCGTTCTATGGGGGCATCCACAAATTACGTGAGGTGTTTTTCCGGATTTCTGGAGCCCCCCTCCCCCCTGGTGAGGTTCCGTGAGATCTGGCAGGACCCCCCCCCCCCCCACCTCTGGTGAGATCTGGTCCTTGAGAACCCCCCCTACAAATCGCCCTGGAAACTTTTGTAGACCTTTTTTTTTTTTTTGCTCTATTGTCCCCAAATTTATCGCAAAATCTCACGTGAGATTTCCGTAGACCCCCCCTCCCTCCTGGTGAGATCTGGTGAGATTTCGCCGGCCCCCCCCCCCATTTCACCTCACGTAATTTATGGATGTCCCCTATGAAGAATTTATCGCTTGGGTGAGAAACGTACAGTACATGTGTTGTGCTGAGACTGCAGCCTAAGAGGGTCTACCAGAGCGCCGCACTTATTCTATCACCGAGCGTGGTGGGTGAACGGTTAACGTTCTGGCCTCGCATTCGGGAGGACGCGGGTTCGAATCCCCGTCCGGGCATCCAGATTTGGGTTTTCCATGTTTTCCCCAAATCACTCCAGGCGAATGCCGGGATGCTTCCTTCAAAAAGTCCATGGCCAAATTCGTTCCCGTTCCTTGTCCCCATTCCCATCCCACCTCTAATGACCTTAGCCGTTAACAAGGCGTAAAAAAAAACCTTACTTTATCGGGCTCACTTCTTGGCAGAACGGCGACAAAGCCACTTTTTTTACAACAGATTGCCAACTGTGTTAAATGTATTTAGTAGGACCAAATTATCATTCTTCTGATTAAGTTATAGTGGGAGTGAGCGGTTAATCCTTGGCCTCGCATTTGGGAAGATGCTGGTTCGAATCCTCGTTGGGGCAACCAGATTTGGGTTTTCCATAGTTTCCCCAAATCACACCAGGTGAATGCCGGGATGCTACCTTTAAAAGGCCATTGCTCCACGTTCCTTGTCCCCAGTCCCATCCCGCCTATAATGACCTCGACATCGACGAGGCGTAAAGCCATAATTAAATATATAGTGGGTTACAGGAAACCTCAATATTGCTGTACATGATCGACTGTAATTGTGATATGGTTTCGCAGTCAGTATTAAATGAGGTTTCCATAACTGCAGCTTTGGTTGCAAGTAATCCCTAGTTGTCAACTCACTCCTAAGAACGCCTGCAATACCTCAGTATTTAAGTTGGCAGTTATATCAAGAAAGAAGACAGTTGGCACAATTATTACGACAATATGCAGTAATAGTTCACACGCATACACAGTTAACTGTTCGGTCCTCCACAGTAACAAGTTACCAACTTTTTGAGGAAAAGAGTGAGATCTCAAATTGTATCATAGTTTTTCAATGTCCAACTAACTAGTACTGAGTTTTATTCCCGCTAAGGTTGTGGCATGACACATATCTAATGCATCTTGAATGTTATCCATAGTCGAACATTCGGTTTGATATAAGAATGAAGTTCCCAGACACTGTGTTTGAATAATACTTTCTCTGGAAAGCAGCCAAGTGAGTCTGTTGATGAATCATAACATTTCGACGATTACACACTCTGTCACCGATGTCACTTTAAAATGATGACAAAGACATTCAAATCTGAGCTTTATGCATTGATTAGATATCTTAGCTTTCCACCACATACTGACGATCATTAGTAGGCATCATTACAAACTTAAATCAAATGTAATTTAGAATTTATATGATAGTTAACAAAACACACGTCAGTTTTCTGTAAAGGCAATACTGTAATTAATATAAGTACTGAATAAAACTTCCATAGCACAAAATTTGAACTTGTTAAAATAATCGTTGAATCAGCTGTTATATTCCACATTGACGACGAAGAGTTTAATGCTAACAAAAATTTTCGTGGGATATCTTTTCAACAGTAAAATTTTAATCTTTTCGATGATACGAAATCAGCGTACACCAATAGTCTTAAAAATTAAATGGCATATTCAAAATTCTATTATCAGCTGACATGTTACCGAAAACAATATATCGTCATGAGTGCTTAAATTTTTAGCAACACATATACAATTAATTCTGACATTTTTATTAGAAACCCTTCCGTGATTCGGGTTCAATAAATAGAAAGAGCTAAAAATGAGAATTCTTGCCTCTACTGGTTTCTAAATCTTTACAGTAATACTGTCATGAAACCAGTGTAATTTTTGTTATACAGTGTCAGTCGTTTTCCCGTGTCAGTGAACAAGTAATTTGCAGTTCAAAGCAGCAAGTAATTCACGTTTTCTTCTGTTTTACCATGGAACTGATGTGTTCTGAAACGATATGTTCTTTCTTACTTTTTTTAAGAGCATTGCAGTCACCTTATTCAAGGTAATAGCGCAGTTTGAATTTTTATTAGAAGTACAACTTTTCAAAATGTTTTCATATCAAAATGTCATTTGTGTTAAATTGTTGCTGAAGATGAAATAAAATACGTAAGCTCTAAACAGTGCTTAGAAGGTATATCCGTTATTGATATGTTGTTAATTATTTTTCACCTTAACTAGCAGTCATTAATTCGCGTAAACACATCACTGTAATTAATATGAGTACAAAAATCGGCTTTCAGAGGACTCAACTTGGATCTATAATCCACTGTGCTGTGAGTTGAATTACTTGTTTTCCATCGTTTTCCATGGTTCAACTGACTGCATTTTCAACCCCAATCAGACTTTACAGAATTTAATCGTTACGACAACTTACAATATATCATTCATACTTCATTCTATACAACATAAAAAAAATTATAATTAATGTACTCTGTGCTTTGATTATTGAAATACAAACCATAAAGAGCAACTGGTATGAATAAACAGAGGTACTTGACTGTTAAGTGAAGTATGAATATCTAGCAGAATTTCACTAACATTACAAAAAATATTAAGTAACATAAAAATTGCAGTTCTTATATTTCACGAGTTGAAGCTTGAGAGTGATAAGTGGGTATTTTTGGTTTTTAAAAATCCATCACTGCAGTCACTTTATTCCTATTTTCTACGTGGGCGTGGTTTTTGTTTTAAATATATATTTAGGCTGATTTAATTCGCTTTTACTGTATCTAAAACCAAAATTTTTAATATTAGAATATTTCAAAAGAAATTAACAAAAAGAAAAAGTTCAAAATAGCTAATTTCTTTCAATCAGAATTGAATTTGAACGAGTGGTTTTTACTGTTATACTAATTTGTTGTTTATTCACTATTGAAGGGTGTCAGACGGATTCGTCAAATTTAGGAAGAAATGATTATGTTTGTTCCTACGAGTTTAAATTATATAAATGTTTCTGAACTGAATATTTCAACGCATATAACGCTTTCCAAAGACAAATATGCTAGTTATTTATCTGATAATAAAAAAGACCAAAAATATTTTTTTTTTTTTGCATTGTATCTGAGACAAAAAAGGTGAAGCATATGAATGCAGTCACACAGTACACTGCCATGTGTGCGTCAGAGGACTCAATTGAAGCGTTATGCATACGATATGAGCTGTGTGGGCAAATATCCGCCTGATTTACCTCAATAACAGAACGGAATTCCGGCGGCGGCTGCCAGCATTATCGAAGCCCCACCTCTGGATTTCTGAAGGGTTTTATTCGGTGGTTGGCTTTAGGCTGATTTTCATAGTATTTCCTGGCGAATACTGTGGTACGATATTCTATTTCTCTCTTTCTGTGCTCTGTGTGTGCGTGAGTGTGCCCGTTTGTGTGTGTGTGTGTGAGTGTGTTTGTTTGTTTGTGTGTGCGCGCACACGATTAGGTCAGCGCTGTGTGCATAGTACGAACATAAAATGGTTTTACTACGTAAAACTACCCCAGGCAAATGTCATCATCTGACCCATCGAAGCGGTGAGGTATAATTCCTCTTTTTTCCGTATAAATTTCACTTTTTGCATTATTTAATGGTTATAATAACTACTCACAGTACTAGCCACTTGATAGTACATTCTGGACAAGATATCTAGTGGGGTTGGTAAATATGGGATGAAGATAAATGCAAAGAATAGTCAGCTTATTAGATACACAAATAAAAAACTAAAGGTTGATTACGATTATAAGGTAGGGAAAGAACTGATTGTTGAAGACTGTAAATCTAAATATCTTCGTGTTACATTTGATAATAAGCTTAATAGGGCAGGACACATTGGTCAGGTAGTAGGAAAAGGTTTAAAAATTCTGTCCTTGTTGGAGAGAGTGATGAGGGGATGTACGAGAGAAGTAAAGGAATTAGGTTACAAAACTTTGGTCAGACCATTGTTTGAATATGGTAGTGTAGTAGGGGACCCACATATTGCGTATGCAAAAAAGGGCTGCTAGATTTGTTTCTGGAAATTACCGCAGAATGCAATCAGTAATAGATATGATAAAAGAGCTGGAATGGGCTTCATTGGAAGACAGGAGGAGGGTGAAGAGGGTCATGGGAGTGTACAAGTCATATAATGATGATGAGTCATGGGAAGATATTGGTATAAGAATTAAAAGTAATGCATGGAGGGGAAAAGATGACCATGACCACAAGCTGGCACTTGATTTCATGCACGAAGGTGCAGGAATATTCTTTTTTTTTGGGTAAGGGTGTCAGGGATTGGAATAAGTTACCATGAAAAAATTTACCAAAAAAGGTTGAAATAATTTAAAGCTAAAATTTGCAGGTGGGCGCAGGAAAGGGAGAAGATGGGGTGTGTAGGGAAATTGCCACCGGGGCGTGCATTCCATCGCAATTTAATTAAATATTATTACTATGGTATGAAGAAATGAGTGGCTCGTGCTCTGAAACCTGGAGTTTCCTAAGTAAATAAAAGCGGAAATTGGTGGTAGTATGAAATTCTTGGAGCAATGGAAAGAGTAGAACACGTCTCACACTATACCAAGAATTCCTGACTATTTCTTTATGTATTTTTATTTTTAACTTACTTCCCGTTCACTTGTAGTTTGGAAAAAAAAAATATTTTAGCCACAGTACCTTAGACCAGGTCGAGTTGTTTTATTATTTACTGTCAACAGTCTATTACTTCTTCTTTGTGTCATTTGTCTTCTATCTCCGTTTCATATATTCTTTCTTGCTGTTCTGTGTTTTACAATTCTCTTTACGCGCTCATGCTGATATTAGTATTATGGTATCTATTCGTTCCTGTGAGATCTCATTCTTTGTCCTTATAATTCGTGGGCTACTCCCGTTCTGTTTCTGATTTATAGTTTCTTAATATCACAATTGTGTATTGACAATGCGTTAGGATCATAAATGCGAGTATAAACAGAATTACCTGTAGATAAGTGCATTGTTTCTCTATGAAACATCCTTGCTCCAAACAGTTGTGTTAAGATATGTTATTTTGTTGGTCGAAAACCATTTCAGCAATCGGAAAAGTACTGGTATGTAAATACAGACACTTGCTGTTTTTCTTTTTTTATTAAAAAAAAAATAAACAGAAAGAGCTAGCTGATTTTTATCCAGTAATTTACCAAAACAGGGTTACTGTGTCAGTGGTGTTCTGGAAGTGAATGGTAGCTCTTGGGCATTTCTGTGACATTAGCCAGAGATTTATTTTTTATATGTCCCCGCGCAGGTAGGCACGGCGCTCCACGGCAGTCATCACTATTTCATTAGTTAATTTCCATACACATGACGGGCGAGCTTCCTTTCTTCCGTTCGGCGAGGACACGCCCCCCGTTCTGAAAGTCAAATGAACGGATTATGCTGGAGAGCAGCACAGAGCAGCTAGCTGAGTGAAAAGAGATAGCCAACCAACCGCTGCTCTCTAAATTATTTGCTACGGTGGCACTTGGAGTTGAGGAGACACTGAAAGCAAACTGGTTGTCCGGAGAGTGGATACCAGAGGCATTAATGTCACGGCATTTTCCACTCGACCGTTTGTAGCTACAGATCAGTCAAATTATTTTCAACATCACATGTTTTACAGGTAAGTGGAAGTCGTAGCTGCCT